>ML778799.1:551110-566052 GCA_009831015.1 Picea engelmannii | reverse complement strand
AACAGTACAATTTGTAAGGAACCTTAAATAACTAAAAATCACCACCAAAGCCTGGAAAAAATAGATAAAGCAACAACTAGAAGAAAACTTAGTCCTTACAGAAGTCGATCTTCAAACTCAATATGACTCTGCAAAAGGAGGCTTTGCCTCCCCTAAACAAAAAGACTCACTACTATCCTTGGAAAAGCTCAGAAGGTCTCTCCTTCAAATTAGAGAAGAAGAATGGAGACAAAAAAGTCGGGCACTTTGGTCACACAGTGGATATGAAAATACAAAATTCTTCCAGGCATATGCAAAAGGTAGGAAAATGATAAAAACTATTTGGGGTATCAAAGATCAATCAGGAAGGCTCCAAAACTATTTTGAAGATATGCAAAGAGTGGGATCGGCCCATTTCAAATCTTAGTACTATGTTGACAGTAGAGTCTCCATTGATGTTGTAATTCAGATGGCACTTATGTTCCCAAGCTTTGTTGATGAACTTATGGCAGCAGTTACATAAGAAAAACTTAAAGAAGTCCTTCATAGTTTTCAAAGAGACAAAAGCTCAGGACCAAATGGCTGGTCTATGGAATTCTATGTGGAATTATTCGACTTCTTTATCTCAGACCTCCTCAAAGTCATCAAAGAATCTAGAATCAACGATTTCATACACCGTTTCTTTAATGCCACTTTTATAGCCTTAATTCCCAAGCAAGATGTCCTTGATAGTCTAGATGATTATCGTCCCATCTCTTTATGTAATTGTATTTATAAAATCATTGCAAAAATAATTAGTAGAATAATTAAAGGCATCCTCTCCAAATCCATTTCTCAAGAACAATTTGGTTTTTTGGAAGGTAGACACATTCATGAAGCAATTGGTGTAGCACAAGAAGCCTTGCACAACATAAATACCCAAAAGAAAAAAGGGGCAATATTGAAGATAGACCTCTCAAAGGCTTATGAACGAGTCAATTGGCTTTATGTGAGACTACTTCTTACTCATCTGGGGCTTGGTCTTCCCTTTATAAACTGGATCATGATTTGTATCACCTCTCTTTTTCAATTATCATAAATGGAGCAGCCTCTCCTTTCTTTCAGGTTGCAAGGGGGCTGCGTCAGGGGTGCCCTTTATCCCCTCTTATTTTCCTACTTGTGGGAGAAGGTTTAAGTAGGGCTCTCTCAGAAGCAAAAAATGTCATTTCTTTCTTAGGTATTTCCCTCACCCACCTTCTCTCCCTCACTCATTTGTTGTTTGTTGATTATGTTCTAATTTTATGTAATGGCCTAAGGGGATATGCTGAAAAGTTGCACTCCATCCTTGATTTGTTTATCCGAGCTACATGAACGCTTATAAACAACTCAAAATACACCCTATCCACTCACCTAATGGACCTAGAAGAAATACATTGCTACAAAATCCTTTTTCCTTTTACGTAAAAACCATTGGATGAAAGACTAAAATATCTGGGTTTTCATCTAAAACCAAACTCTTACTCTAAAGCATACTGGAATGGGCTACTATCAAAGATTAAAAAAAAATTAAAATCTTGGAGCTTCAAGTGGATTTCCAAAGCAGGAAGGCTAATCTTGGTAAAATTAGTTCTTGAGGCCATACCGGTCTACTGGTTATCTATGGCTTGGATCCCAAAAGGAACACTGGAAAAAATAAGGAAATTGTGTTTCAAATTCCTTTGGGGAGGAAAGAAGGAGATTTTTGTGATTCCTTGGATTAAATGGAACTCCCTGACCCTCCCAAATCTTATGGGTGGATGGGTTCTAAAAAATATACATTGTTTCTCAACATCTCTAGTCGCAAAGACATGATGGAGACTTATTTATTCAAACAACCTCTGGTCAAAGGTCATCCATCAAAAATATATCTTCCCAGCTTCTCCGGAGGAATGAATAAGAAACCCAGAAAAAATTCACCAAAATGGTTCCATCGTGTGGAAAGCATTGGTAAAATATTTTGAGGTTATTAGCCATGGACTGGCTTGGAATGTTGGCAGAGGAAACTCCCTCAGGATGGGAAGGGATCCTTGGGTTGGTGCAACTGTCCAACATTTACTCCCCAAAAATATAATTTATATACTTCATGGGAGAGGCATCTTTCATCTAAATCAGGTTGCAGATGAGCAACACACTTCTATCTGGAGTCAAGGTTGGAAAGATGCCCAAGATTTGAACTTGGAAGAACCTTTCATTACACCTTGGAATGAGTACATCAAGGCACTAAAACTAAGCCATATTAGATTAAGAGAGAAGGAGGATGAACTCTTATGGTATCTGAGCCCATTTGGGGCATATGCCACAAAAGACAGTTATTCTTTTCTCTCATCTACTCGAAACCAAAAAAATATTGAATGGTGGTGGAAGGGGATTTGGAAAGAAAAATTCCATCTAAAGGCTAGATTGTTCATGTGGTGTCTACTAAGGAAGAAGGTCCCCACCTGGGACAGGATGAAGAAAAGGGGCTTATAAGGATCGAGATGGTGTTCCATTTGTAAGGGTGAAGAGGAAACTTCTTTACACCTTTTCCTAAAATGCCCCTTTTCAACCCAAGCTTGGCGAATTATATCCACGGTGATGGCTTCTTCCTATTCCTAGAAAGGAACTTCCATAGAAGAAGGCACTACACCTTATCATCACTTGGGGCATCTGGATTTCCAAAAACTCTGTTATTTTCAAGTCAAAAGACTCCATACCAGATATCATTATAGCCAAAAGTCTTGCTATTTTAGCACATTTTCCTCAAGAGAAAGTTTATCGTCCCCCTAGAAATGTTATGGAAGAACAAGTAAACCAGAACGAACCTTGGGATTTTTCGATGGGGCTTCCAAAGACCTCAGAGTTCGTTGTGGGGGTGGGGGAGTCCTCCATCTTTCGTCAACACATTTTTTTAAGATAAAATGGGATTTGGGGTAGGGATCAAATAATTATGCAGAACTTATGGCATTAAAGCTTCTTCTCTATTTTGTTGGGGAAAACGGGATAACATATATTCATATTTTCAGGGATTCTTTGGTGATTATCAACTGGATGAGGAGAACTCAAATATTCCACAACATTTTTATTGCTTCTCTTCTTGAAGAAGTCTTATTAATTATAGAGATATTTACAAATTTGTCTTTCACACATGTCTACAAGGAAAGAAACGGAGCAGGAGAATCCTTATCTAAAGAAGGAAATTCTATGGCTCACAGGAAGTTGCACATCTTAGAGTTTATGGATGGTCAAAGCCTAGTACACTATCACGGGCCTTTTATTGAACAAAGGGTTCAACAAGACTAAAATGCTTTCACAAAAAAACATATGTTCTTCCTTAATTTTGGTAAAAAGTTTCTCAAAAAAGCAGTTAATTTTATTTTGTATTTTTGAACAAGGAGATAATCAGACACTTAGTGGTTTCTTCCCCACTTCTCCCTAATGGGGCAGGTCTAAATGTGGATTCAATGCCATAAAACCACTAGTTACAGTTCAGAATGTTTAGCGGGCACTATTAATATCTTAGTTTGATCTCAGCATCTATTAAAAGATCTTATAAAGAAAGATAATGAAGTGTTTTCACTCATAGGAAGTGCAATTAATGAATCAATATTTCCAAGAATCAATTCCACTAAATCATTTAAAGAAGCATGGGATATATTAAAGAACACATATCAAGGAGCATAAACAACTAAATTGTAAACATTAAGAATCAAATTTGAAAATTCTAAGATGTTGGTAATGAATCAATGAATGATTATATCACAAAAATGCAGGATCTTGTAAAATCAAATGAGTTCATTAGGTGAATATATTCCAAAAAGAAGAATGATTGAGAGAATTAAGAAGTGTTGTGCCTTTAAATTTGAAATGGTTTCCACCAGTATTCTAGTTTCCAAAGATTTAAATACAATGAGGATTGATGAATTGAGTGGTTATTTGTTAATTGTTGAAGAAAGCACCACATATGAGCACATGGAAAATGTTTTTTCTTTAAGGTTTAGAGGAAGAGGAAGAAGCAAAAGAAAATATCATAATCATAGTTTTCATCCACAACAATCACACGATTCACATAAATATTAGGAAAATCTAATAGTCTTCATACAAGTCGGTTTTTTAGAGGAAGAAGTAGATAAGGATGTCATAGAAGAAGAAGTGGAAGAGATAGATATAAAGAAATATATGGAGGACATTGTTACTATTGTAACATATTTGGTCATTTTGAGAAATATTGTAGATATAAAAGGCACGATTTGGAAAATAATGGTGTCAATATTGTTGTTGAAGAAACTAGAAACTAGAAACTATTTATATCTAGTTTAATGGCACACAATGAAGAAAGTGAGGCTTGGTACATTAATTTGGAATGTTAAACACTTATGACATATCATGGGGAATTGTTTACTAGAATAGATGACAATTATAAAGTGATATTTGGATAATATAGTGTTTTAGAAGTTAAAGGGAAAGGTGCAATGGCTATCCCGACATTGAATGACAAAAACAAGTTTATCGATAATACACTATTGACACTATTATCACACAAACTTGTCAGAGTCTTGTGGGTTTCTGGTTTCTACCTAAGTTAGTTGTTTTACCTTGTCTTTCTCCTTTCCGCTGACCAAATATTAAGTTTTTCCCTTTCGGTTGGTAGTTTTCTCTATGTTTTCCCTCGATCGTTTGAGTGACCTTTTGTTTTGTGTAGTCCTACCTGAGAAGTATCGGCCCCAAGATTTTTGTTTTCCCTGAGGTTAATCACTCCTCTTTCTACCTATGTCACTGATCCTTTTGCTTTCCTGAGCCCTCAACCAGACGCCTGAGTTTTACGTACATGGGATGCAACCATAAGCACAAAGCGCATCCCTTAGAGCGGTCTGATATGGACTCGGATCAAGCGAGCGAGAAATATCAGTTTTCAGCGGCTGGGATCCAAGGTGGAGTTCAGACCGATGGTTCACGGGTATTTGGAATCTGAAAGTTTCTCGAAGTTTAATGCCGGGGAAAAGGCCTGAGATCTAAGGTCGAGCAAAGATTTAATCTGGGTCATAGATCTCATTATGAAAGATCAACAGTGAATAATAATCGCAGGAATCGGGGGTTCAAAACGTTGTTAAAGTTGTTCGTCAAATATCTGAACTCCCTAAACCCGAAATCAGCAGGAGTCGTTTGATCCAATAGAATGCGTGGCATCATATCCGAACTGCGAAGAAAGTAATTTCGAGAAAACTCAAGTTAGGGATGCACAAATTTCCCAAGCCCTGAAATTCTGAAATTTCCAAGTGTTGATATTTATCTGGGCCATCTGATTCAAAGGGGCACGTGGCACTTGATCCGAGAAGTCACGATTTTGCGACTTGAGAGATTTTTCATATAGTGTGACGCAGGTTCGCGAAGCGCCTAAGATTTAGGCCCATGGTTACAACCCAAGGTTGCATGGAACGATGGAAAGGAGTTGCATCAAAGGCCGAAAGCGCCCGCGTTGGTCACAGAAAAGGATCTGCGTGGCTTTGAGATGCCAGGATTGACTCGAAGAAATCAAGAGGATCACCTGGAACATTCAGGGGTGTCAAGCCTCATCTCGATCCCAATCAAAGTAGTTAATGAAAGTGGGGGAGGTTGTTGAAACCTTGTTTCACTCCATAAATGGAAGATCTGGCCGAGGGGACTGAGTCGTCAGCCCATGGTACTCCTATGGGAAATTTTTCCTGCAAAACCCATACTGATCTGAGTTCATGTCTGATAGAAGGATACGTATGCAGACTGACAGAAGAAGATGCAAACACAAAGATTTGATTGTAATGGCCAGGTCACACTCCTGGTGGTGGCAAGTTGTTTTGAGTATAAATAGTTAGTTTTGGTATTTTGTTATGGTTGATGGTTGAGCTACTCTCCCACATAATTGTAAAGTTTTAATTAAGCTTTGGTTCTTCTAGTTATGTACATGTATTTGAGACTTCTTGTTTAATGTAAGTCAGTTTCCTTCCGTTTCTCTGTAACAATTGTGTTAGGACACTCGACCATGGATGATCTAGTCGAGGGTAGCTATGTTTTTGTGATGTAGGTTTGATCACAGGGACATCGCGACTAGTTTTAATCAGTCTCTTGTGTTGTCTTTTCCCTCCAACATTGAATGACTCGGGCATGGATGATCCATTTGAGTTGTTGTTATTGAATTGTGATGTATGGTTGATTTCATTTCAGTGATAATTTCATTTAGTTCCCTAAAAATTTGAACCAAGAGGATCTTGTCTTTTGAGTTTTTCCTCCTTATGTTGTTGGAAGACCAGATGTCCATAGAAGAACTCTTCATTCTTCTCAATTTCTTCCCCCTATTCACCCTTACTACAACTTACTGAACAAAGTTAGATCAAGACCTCATCTGCTTATGCATACCAACCCATCTTTCTGAGTTAAAGCGATATAATCCAGAGTTTGTGTCCATTAGACCCCCTTTAAATTTATTCATTACGACATACAAACCGATGGGTACTGGGCTTACCTGTGCTGTAATCAGGAGGTTACTTCTAGTGCTAACATTTATGGCATCGTTGTTGGGGACGAATTGAATATTTTCCTAGGGATAGAACGACAATGAGCTTTTGATTCTGAAGGTGCATCAGATATTAGAACCACTGAAGATTGTAGTTTTGCACCTAGTGACTCCATTGAGGCAAATCCACTATTTCAACTGTGGATTCCAGAGGCAGACACATGAGGTCTACTCCACAACTACCTTTAGCGACACCTGAAGTTGATCCAGAGAAAATTATCAGTAGACAAAACACCCTTCAGGAGGGTACTTCTACTGTCGAACCAGGTGATTCTGGCAATTTTCATTATTCTCCTATAGCAACTTCAGTAATTGTTTCTCATTTTCCTATTACACAATCTGTTGGAGTTTCTAGAAGTTTAAATTTTGGGACTTTTCCTGTTGATTTCCCCTCTCCCAGTTTCACTACTCCTCCTCCTGTTAAATTTGTTGCTTTTAAAGAGAAGGAAATCTTTGTTCCCTCAAGCCCTGTAGCTTTTTCCTCAAATCCTTTGTTGCTTCCTTTTCCTCCCGGAGGCTCAGTTTCAGCCTCCCCTGTTCATGCTACATCTCCTCTTGGTTCTCCTCCAGCTATCATCCCTATGGCAGGTGCTAATCCCCCTATGAACATAATGGATGCCATAGTGGATGCAAGGTATGCCCCTCTAGTCTTACCTCGGCCCATGAATGCCCTCCCTACTGGAGACTACCTGAAATACATGCCCAAATTCACAGGAGAAGAAGACATAACTGCTAAAGAACACTTCGTTGCCTTCTACAGTTATGTAGACAATCTAAATATTGAAAATGAGGATGTGTGGATGAGAGTCTTTGTCCAGAGTCTTGATGGTGAGGCCAGGAAATGGTTTAGGGGGTTGACCCCTAGATCCATTGTTGGGATTGAGGCTTTAGATGATGTTTTCTTGAGACAATGGGGGGATAAGAAATACTTTATGTATTATATCATAGAGTTTGGGTCCCTAAAAATAAAAGAGGGAGAGTCTGTCTCTGACTTCTCCAAAATATTCAACAAAATGTACAATAAGATCCCTGCTAAGATAAAGCCTAAAAAAGCCTCTGCTAGAATTACTTATGCTAGCGCTTCCAACCATGATTTTTGCCTCTTGTTAAGAGAGAGAAGAGCTACCTCATTGGCTCATATGCAAGATGCGGCCCTGGAAGTAGATTCCAATGTGTTGGTGGTTGACAGACTTAGGAATAAAGCTGGCAGAGACTGGGGAAGGGGGAGATCTGAAGCTTCAACCTCCTATTCCTCTTCATCCCATCCTCAAGTAGATGAATTAACCAAGCTGGTAAAATATCTTTCTGCAGAGATGGAGAAAATGAAATTTGAAGGGAAGCAGAGTTATAAGAATGCCCAAAATGCTGATAACAGAGGCAATTTCAGAAGACAAAATAATGCCCCTTAGTTACTCCCAAGAGAGCCTCGCAGCAAAGAGAGGGATGATCAGAAAATCCAGAACCCTCTCCAAAATAATCTTGTTGTTGATGAAGAGGGAGAGGAAGAAGAGCTTGATCCTGAAATCCATTGTCTTGGAAACACCTCCCCATTTCCCCATTTGAACCAATCCACATACGAGGAGTCCCTCATGGATGGCCAAATAAATGAGCTGAGTAAAGTGGAGAAGGCCAATAGTATTCCCAATAAATATAACCTTAGGTCTAAGAAGAAAGAAGGGAAGCCTAACATCCCTAATCAACCTTCCAAAATAGATAAGCATGTTAAAGACACAACGAACGGGAACAAGGAAAAGAAAATGTAGAACCCCTCACCAATAGCCAAAGTTCATGTCCCAGAAGTGAGGGAAATTCTAATAACCCCCTCCTATTTTAACTTTGAACATGAAATTCAAAATATTAGGATCATTGTACCCCTTCCAAAGTTGTTCAAGCACGAAGATTTCAAAAAATCCCTCTCTAAACTGTTGCAGTCTGAGCCTGCATCTCACTCCTCAAACACAGTAAATCTTCAGGATGAAAAGCCAGCAGTCATTTTAGGTCCCATGATAGAAAATAGAGATGATTCATCCCCTCCCTTCTATACATCTCTGAACATACATGACAAGGTGTTGCATAATTGTTTGATGGACTCAGAAGCTTCTCATAATCTCATGCCCAAAACTGTCATGGATGAACTTGGATTAGAAATCACAAAGACTTACCATGATTTGTATTCTTTCAATTCTAGGAAAGTGCAGTGTCTTGGGGTCATTAAAGATCTGGTTGTGACGTTGTTTCAGTTTCCCATCAAAAGTGTGGTCGTGGATATCGTGGTGGCTGATGTTCCCCCCAAGTTTGGCATGTTGTTGTCAAGACATTGGATAAAAATACTTGGGGAAACTTTGCAGATGGACCTCACATATGCTACCATTCTTGTGTTCGGGGGGGGAGCATAGAAGATTGTACAGGGAAGCTCAGTTGGCCTACATTATCAGTGATTAATTTGACCCCACCAACCATCCTATTTTTTCCCTTGATACTGATTTAGGATCCAACTTGTTGCATCTCACTGGTGTCCCCGAGCCCCCTCTTGAAATCAGGAATTAGTCCCTCACTCTCTATGAAGATTCTCCTACGATTACCTCTGTTTGGAAAATGTTATTTGATGGAACCTCTTCTAGATAAGGTGTTGGTTCCAGAGTGGTCTTTGTTTCACCTTTTCAAGAAATTATATCTCTATCCTACAAGTTAGAATTTGAAACTACCAATAATGTGGTAGAGTATGAAGCTCTTGTTTTGGGTTTGAGGGCTGCAAAAGACATGGGAATTAAAGAGATATCTTTTTTTGGGGATGCCGAGTTAATTTTCCATCAGATCATAAATATTTATCAGGCCAAGCACCCTCGGCTTATAAGTTACAAAAATGAAGTCTGGGATCTAGTTGACAGTTTTTTCTTGGCTTTCAACATTTTATTTGTGCCAAGAGAAGAGAATGCCATGGACGATTCTCTAGCTATATCAACAAGTAATTTCATATTTTCCTTACCACCTAAGCTCAGGTATAATGTAGAAGTGAAATTCAGACCCTCTATACTTGAAAATGTTAAACATTGGAAAGTGTTTGAGGATGATCTTGAGATCAGATGATTCCTGGAGACTGTTGATGAGTTTTCTGCATTACACATTGATCAAGATCCTAATTCTGAAATAAATCCTCATGCTGATGTTTTTATGAACAAAATTGCTAATCATCATATTGTCTAGTTGCCTAGAAATCATATCCCAGAGGGACTAGTCTCTTTGGAAAGACTATTTGACAAGAATGATGTGGAAGTAAAGGGTAAAGTTTCAAATGAGGATGTTGATGTAGCTGAGTGCAATATTGGTACGAAGGAGGATCCAAAATTTGTAAAGTTGTCAAGAAACTTGTCAAGGGAACAAAGGGCCAGATACACTGAATACCTCAGAACATACGACACAAGTCTCATTGAGCATAAGATCCCATTGAACGGGGAGGCCAAACCATTTAGGTAGAAATTAAGACAAATAAATCCTATATTGTTTCCTATCATGGAGAGGGAGGTAAAGAAGTTGTTGGACACCCAAATCATTGTCCCTTTGAGATATTCTGAATGGGTGGACAACTTGGTCCTAGTAAGGAAGAAGAATGGAGAAATCACACTGTGTGTCGATTTCAGGCACCCGAACATAAACTCTAAGAAGGACAATTATCCTTTGCCAAAGATGGAACACATATTGCAGAGGGTGGCAGGTGCATCCGGGATTTCCATGATTGATGGATTTTCTTGCTACAATAAGATCTATGTCCTTCCTGAAGATAGAGAAAAGACGACCTTCACCACTCATTGGGGCACATTCATGTATGCCAAAATGCCCTTTGGACTGATGAACGCAGGAGCAACCTTCCAACGAGCCATGGGCATCACCTTCATTGGAGAAAGGGATAAATTTGTGGTCATCTATTTGGATGACATTATAGTTTTCTCCAGGTCTAATAGAGAACATTGTCAGCATCTGAGAAAGGTATTCTTGAAATGCAGAAGGTTCGGTCTCTCCCTTAATCCCAAAAAGTCATTGTTTTCCATGCAAGAGGGAAAATTGTTAGGGCACATAGTATCATCTAAGGGGGTCCGGATTGATTCAAGCAAGGTAGAAGCTATTCAAACCTTGTAACTTCCTAGAACCAAGAAGAAATTCCAATCTTTCTTGGGAAAAATTAATTTATTGAGAAGGTTTGTTTCAAATTTTTCCAAATTAGTAAAGCATAAAATGGCCATGCTCAGGAAGGGAAATGAAGTAAAATGGATTGTTGAGTCTAGAAATTCTTTCGACCAAATCAAGAAGGCATTGACTGAGGCACTTGTGCTCATCATTCCTGATTACTCCAAGGATTTCCTGATTTTTTATTTTGCCTCATTTGACACAGCAACAGTTGTTTTGTTGCAAAAGAAAGTTGAAGGGTTGGAGCAGCCCATTGCCTTTTTCAGCAGGGCACTAAGAGATGTTGAGGTAAGATATGAAATCATGGAAAAGAAGACCTATGCTTTAGTGAAATACCTGACATAGACGAAAGAAGGAGCAAGTGGATTGCCAAAATCCTTGAATTTGATCTGGAAATAAATCCCACCAAACTAGTTAAAGGTCAAGGTTTAGCCAAGCTATTGGTTGAATATAATTGCAGAGCTTTGGGGGTTAATTTCATCAACACCTTCTCAGAAAATAAGCAAGATGAGTTGTCTCATATAGGCCCACAAGTTATCCCTCCATTGGCAGAGTGCATCTGGTACAAAGACATCATATTCTTTCTAGAGGAGTTAAGGCCCCCTGATGGTATGGGGAAAATCAAGGCAAGAGATCTTAAGCTCAAAGAAATTAGATATTTCCTTATTGACCAGGTCTTGTATTGGACGGACCCTCTGGGAGTGCTTTTGAGATGTTTAGACCCAACAGAAGACCAAAATATTATGTTTGATTTTCATGACAACATATGTGGGGGACATCATTTCTGGAGAACTACAACCTATAAAATTCTCAGGGATGGATATTTCTGGTCTACTCTATTCGTTGATGTCCATGCAAAAATTAGGTCTTGTGTTAACTGTCAAAAATTATCTGGAAAGTTGCAAATCAAGTCCTTTCCATTGAAGCATGTGGTAGCTTCAGGGCCCTTTCAATAGTGGGGCCTAGATTTTATTGGGGAAATTCATCCTTCTTCAAGTGGACAACACAGGTGGATCTTGACTGTCACTGATTAGTTTACCAAATGGATAGAAGCTATCCCCACAAGAAGTGATTCTCACAAAGTAATCATTGGTTTTCTTGAAGATATTATGGAAATTTTTGGTTGTCCGAACATAATCGTCACTGACAACGCTGCGTCCTTCAAGGCAGAGCCATTGATTTGGTTTTGTGAACAGTTTTGAATTTCATTGATTCACTCAACTCCTTACTACCCCCAAGGGAATGGACTGGCAGAGTCCTCTAACAAGAACCTTATAAAGATCTTCAAAATATTGTTAGAGGAAAATAATAAAGCATGGGATTCAAAGCTCAAATTTTCTCTGTGGGCTGACAAAGTGACCACAAAGAGATCTCTTGGTGTCTCTCCTTTTCAGTTTGTGTATGGAATGGAGGCCATCTTTCCTTCTCAACTTGCCTTTCCTGGAAAAATTCTCCCAAGAATACCAAGGGGAGCCCGATGATATGATCAAAAGAATACAACAACTGGTAGAGTGCATCAGACTAGAGAGCAACTAATGGACAAAGCACATGAGCATCAACAGAGGATCAAGCAGGCTTTTGACAGGAAAGTAAGAAAAGAGGATTTACAGTTGGGAGATCCAGTACTCAAATGGGATGCACCCAAATAGGACAAGGGAAAACATAGTGAATTTGAAGCCCAGTGGATTGGGCCCTTCAAAATCTTCGAGTTATTTCCAATCAATACTTACGGATTGCAGAATTTGGAGGGATCTGAAGTTTTTGGTGGCCTTGTAAATGGGCATTTTTTGAAGAAATATTTTTTTTAGGCCATGACCGACATTCCACCATTGTAAATACCACTCCTGTTTTTTTTTATATTTAGTTTTTCATTTTCAATAAGAGACCCCATAACCCAAAGCTAAGGCATTGGATCTGCGCGTTCTCGGCAACTCGCAGGGAGCATGCCATCCCCTATGGAGCCAAATGTTATCACACAAACTTGTCAGAGTCTTGTGGATTTATGGTTTCTACCTAAGTTAGTAGTTTTACCCTGTCTTTCTCCTTTCCGCCGACCAAATCTAAAGTTTTTCCCTTTCAGCTGGTAGTTTTCTCTATGTTTTCCCTCAATCATTTGAGTGACCTTTTGTTTTGTGTAGTCCTGCCTGAGAAGTATCGACCCCAAGATTTTTGTTCTCCCTGAGGTTAATCACTCCCCTTTATACCTATGTCACTAATCCTTTTTCTTTCATGAGCCCTCAGCTAGACGCTCGAGTTTTACTTACACAGGCTGCAGCCATAAGCACAAAGCGCATCACTTAGAGCGGTCTGATATGGACTCGAATCAAGCGAGCGAGCAAGATTAGTTTTCAGCGGCTGGGATCCAAGGTGGAGTTCATACCAAAAATTCACGGGTATTTGGAATCTGAAAGTTGCCCGAAGTTTAATGTCGGGGCAAAGGCCTGAGATCTAAGGTCGGGAAAATATTTAATATGGGTTGTAAATCTCATTATGAGATATCAACAGTGAATAATAATCACGGGAATCGAGGGTTCAAAATGTTGTTAAAGTTGTTCATCAAAGATCCGAACTCCCAAAAGCCAAAATCAACAGGAACCGTTCGATCCAACAAGACATGTGGCATCAAATCCAAACTACGAAGAAAGTCATTTCGGGAAAACTCAAGTGAGGGATGCACAAATTTCCCAAGCCCCAAAATTTTGAAATGTCGAAGTGTCGATATTTATCTGGGTTGTCCGATTCAAAGGGGCACATGGCACCTGATCCAAGAAGTTACGATTTCGCGACTCGAGAGATTTTTCATAAAGCGTGACGCGGGTTCGCAAAACACAAAATCGTGAAGCGCCCAAGAGTTAGTCCCATGGTCATCGCCCAAGTTTGCATGGAGCGATGGAAAGGAGTTGCGTCAAAGGATGAAAGCACTCGCGTTGGTCGCAGAAAAGGATCTGTGTGGCTTCGAGACGCCAGTATTGACTCGAAGAAATTAGGAGGATCGCCTGGAACATTCAGGGGTGTCAGGTCTCATCCCAATCCCAATCAAAGTAGTTAATGAAAGTGGGGAAGGTTGTTGAAACCTCGTTTCACTCCATAAATGGAAGATCTGGCCGAGGGGACTAAGTCGTCAGCCCATGGTACTCCTGTGGGCAAATTTTCCTGCAAAACCCATACTGATCTGAGTTCGCGTCTGACAGAAGGATACATATGCAAACTGATAGAAGAAGACGCAAACACAAAGATTTGATTGTAATGGCCAGGTCACACTCCTGGTGGTGGTGAGTTGTCTTGAGTATAAATAGTTAGTTTTGATATTTTGTTATGGTCGGTTGTTGAGCTACGCTCATGCATTGTAAAGTTTTAATGAAGCTTCGGTTCTTCTAGTTATGTACCTATATTTGAGACTTATTGTTTAATGTAAGTCAATTTCCTTCTGTCTCTTTGTAACAACTGTGTTAGGACACTCAGCATGGATGATCCAGTTGAGGGTAGATATGTTTTTGTGATGTAGGTTTGATCATAGGGACATCGTGACTAGTTTTAATCAGTCTCTTGTGTTGTCTTTTCCCTCCAACATTGAATGACTCGGGCATGGATGATCCAGTCGAGTTGTTGTTATTGAATTGTGATGTATGGTTGATCTAATTTTAGTGATAATTTCATTCAATTCCCTAAAAATCTGAACCAAGAGGATCTTGTCTTTTGAGTTTTTCCTCCTTATGTTGCTGGAAGACCGGATGTCCATAGTGTTAGGACCCTACAATGTAACTTTTTTCTCACACTTTTGCTACCATTACATATTTTAAACTCACATTTAAACTCACATTATCACCTTACCCTATCTTTCCAAAGGTATATAACGTCTCTTCTCTTTACTATATGTTTAATCTGTTTTGCATATAATTTTACATTACTCTCATACTTAACCATTGATCAGAAATATATGAGTGATGAAACAGTTCAAACTACAGATTATCATTGTTGTTTAAAGGACCGTTGCTAAAACAGTCAAAAGCACGCAAACCCCGTGGCTGAAACAATCTGTGGTCTACGATGTTGAAACAACAACTCACACAAGAAGAAGAAGTTGTTACACTCTCTGTGGTCTACGATGCTGAAACAACAACTCACACAAGAAGAAGTTGTTACACTCTCTGTGGTCTACGATGCTGAAACAACAACTTACACAAGAAGAAATTGTTACACTCTCTGTTTTCTACGATGCTGAAACAACAATTCCAAAGCT
>ML778799.1:521622-537693 GCA_009831015.1 Picea engelmannii | reverse complement strand
GGATTCTTTGGACAATTATTTCTTTAAACAGTGAACTTTGCAATAGGTATATTACTTTCCTGTAATTCAAGTTAGAACTTTAGTTTGTTCAAGGCAAGGTGTGATTAATGTATTTTTACTACAACTCTAGGTTGCTTTTGAGATTGAGCATATATAGTGTGTGATTACCTTTGAAATAAACAGACTTCCCTGGGTTGAAAATTTATGTAGCACTTGATTGTTTTGTTAAATAAGCAATTATAGTGACCAACACATAGAAGACCTCTTCATTCTCCTCAATTTCTTCCCCCTACTCACCCTTACTACAACTTACTGAACAAAGTTAGATCAAGACCTCATTTGCTAATGCATACCAGCCCAGTTTTCTGAGTTAAAGTGATATAATCCTGAGTCTGCATCCATTAGACCCCCTTTAAGTTTATTCATTGTGACATACAAATTGATGGGTATTGGGCTTACCTCTGCTGCAATCAGGAGGTGACTTCTAGTGCTAATAGACACCAAGATTTAAAAAGAACCTACTTCTTGTAGGGTATATGATAGAGAAAAATTACAAGTTAGTGTTTGATAATAAATAATGTTTAATCATGGACAACCTCAATATAAATGTAGTTGTGGCAGGAGGAGAAATGACTACAAATAGAATTTTCAAACTCACTTTTGCTTCAAGTAAGTCATATAGTTTGAAGGCTACATAATAAGTGAATAGAAAGCTTTGGAATTTGAGAATTTGACATTTGAATTTCAATAATTTGGTGTCAATAAGGAATACTAACATGGTGAATGATCTTCCCTACCTTCAAGTTGTTGGTTTTTTTATAAGAGATGATATTGTATATGAATATATTATTACAATGATGAGTGTTCCATATATATAGAACATATGGAGACCATCCATGAAAGGATGTGTCCCTTGGATAATAAATAACTACATATTTATTACATATATATTTATACTTTGTATTATAAATATCATGTCATATATATATGGAAGAATGTCTTCCCGATGTTGTTCAAACATCAACACTCCCTCTCAACGAGGGAGACATTCTTCATCATGCCAAAGCTTGTCTCTGAAGTATACAAACTTTAAACACTCCCTCTTAACTAGGGAAGTATTCTTTGTTGCCACACAATCTCATCAGATATCCATAGTACAACATGAATTCATAGCCAATGCATTCAAGGCCTGTGGGTAGCTCTCAAATAAATTCAACATGTCACCGTGGCATCCACTACCTCACAATGCATCTGTACCTCATCATGTGCACCCCTGTGACTTCACAGCCAATGCATCCAAGGCATGTGGGTATCTCTCAAATAGCTACAACATGTCCCCAGGACATCCACTACCTCGCAATGCATATGTACCTCATCACGTGCACTCTTGTGACTTTACAACCAATGTATCCAAGGCCTATGGGTAGCTCTCAAATAGATACAACATGTCCCAAGGACATCCACTACCTCGTAATTCATATGTACCTCGTCACTCCCTCTGAAGAGGGACCACGCCAAGCTATCTCTCTTATTTTCCAGAGCCTTCTTGTGAGGGAGTTAAGCCCAGTCCCTCTCTGATACCATGTTGGTTTTTCATAAGAGATGATATTGTATATGAATATATTATTACAATGATGAGTGTTCCATATATATAGAACATATGGTGACCTTCCATGAAAGGATGTGTCCCTTGGATAATAAATAACTACATATTTATTACATATATATTTATACTTTGTATTATAAATATCATGTCATATATATATATGGAAGAATGTATTCACGATGTTGTTCAAACAACAACATAAGTTGATAGTGAAATTTGTGAATGATGCTTACCAGGGAAGCAACATAAGGAGAGATTATTCAATAGAGCCTATAAGGATAGATAACATCTTGCATTGGTACATTAATATTTATTTGGTCACATGGAAACTGTCTTTTGGAGAGGCAAGGTACTTCTTTTGAAGTAAATGAAATATGATGATAAAAAAAAATGTATAGGTCCCCTACATGAGTATGCTTGATGGCTATCATAGTTGTTTTATTTGTGTTAACGTGGTCATTGAATTGACCACATATGTATAACCTCTCGTAATGTGCATTGTATTTTGTTTGACAATGTATACTGGAATGTGTATATGTATTTAAAAATCATATTTATGAGTTAAATTATATTTACACAAGTTGTTTATGTCCTCTCCTCATCTGGATCACAACAATGTTCTCTTACAATGTTTTGATTTCATCCGTTTTATAATTGTCCAATAGTTTATTTCATTGATGAATACATAGTTATGTGTTTGTATTAGTTGCATAATACTTCATGTTAAAAGTTTGTACTTACCTTGTTATCATATCATTGTAGTGGGCCTAATGGTTATCATATCATATATATATATATATATCTTGAGTGGGCCTAATGGCTAATAACATGTGTTTCCTCCTAATAGGTTACAAGTTCAAATCCAAAGGGGGGTAGGGTATGTATACCTCCGTAGACTTTACTAGTCAAATCGATGGGCAGAGGGGGTATCATATTGTTGATTAATTGGGTTGGTTGTCATTTATGTCAACCCTTGAAGAAAGTCATGTAGTGAATTCCGGTAGCACAAATGTTTGGGTAATGGACCCAAGTTTGTTTGATGTATAACGGTATCAGTTTTGATATATTTGTAGGTAATACTATTCTAGATGGATTGTACATGTCATTTCATTTATGGTGGTATGTGGAACGTCACATAACTCCTCACAATTTGAGAGTTATGGCCTTATGAATTTGGAGGACCCTCATATGTTGGCTTGAAGCCCCAAAAGGTCAAATAAGTCAAAGTGCTTGCAAAGAAGAAATTATTTAAATAATAAAGTGAAGTGACAAAGTCAAAGAGGATTTTTTAAATAATAAAGTGAAGTGACAAAGTCAAAGAGGATTATTTAAATAATAAAGTGAAGTGACAAAGACAAAAATGATTATTTAAATAATAAAGTGAAGTGACAAAGTCAAAGAGGGCTATTTAAATAATAAAATGAAGTGACAAAGTCAAGGAGGATTATTTAAATAATAAAGTTAATGAAGAAATTTCTAATTATGGAAAGTGGTTAGAACTGGGTTAGCCCTAAAATAAGGAAATTGGGTTAAGATGGTTAAAAGGTAACCCCTTGAGGAAGCTACATGAAAGTATAAATAAGAGGAAAGGCTCTCTCATTTTAATCACACTTGAGCATATTGAATATCTACATGTGACCGAGGTAACCAAAGTATATCTAAGCCGAATTTCAGAGGTAAGGTGAAGTAAAGAAGGCCGAAATTCAAGGGAGGATAAATTCTTTTGATGATGCTTTCTAAGGTATATTATTTACAGGTCATCTCACCATTTTCGCAATAATTTTTTTTCTAGAATGATTCAGACCGTGAAATTGGGAGGCCATTGAGGAAACATATCCAAGTAGTTTTGGTACGAATTTTAGCTTGTGGTTCGTTGTATTTTTGGAGTTACACTCCATGGAAAATAGGATTTGTGGCTAGTCGTGATACTAGTCTAAAACATGTGTTTCAGGTAAAAATGTCATAACTTCTTCATAACAGATACAAATTCAGTAATACCAAATGTGTTGGTTAGAGTACAGGCTATAGTATTCTGTGTAAAAAATTTCAGATCCATACAACAAATATTCTGTGTGAAGCACGCTCTACAAGTTCGTTCTCTAGAATAAGCCAGAATTCAACAAGGTATGCCATTTTTGCTATAACTCCTTTTCTGAGAGGTTCCAAGTAGTGACACCTGGAGGAATAGAATAAAACACACTGAAGAACAGTGTGCACTATTTTCAGATCTTTATTCATTACATGTACATAGTTATGATTATTTCAAGTTAGGATTGTTGACTAATCCAAAACTAGTCATGTGAGACTAAAGTAAAGTTTGATGAAAATGCTAGTATCTTTTTGTTAAAGTTAAGGAAGGTTTGTAAGTTGAGGTACAGGTTGGTGCATAGTTGATGCGCTTGTTTATGGTACACGTTTATTACAGGTTGTTTGGTACAGGTTGGTGCATGGTTGATGCACTTGTTTATGGTACAGGTTGATTACAGGTTGAGGTACAGGTTGATGCATGGTTGCTACATGGTTCAAGTTATTGGTACATGTTGTTTGGTGTAGGTTTATTGGTACAGTTTTACAACAGTATATCTCACAGTGATAGTGTGACATTGGTTCCATCATTTTACTTATATGTCAGGGCGGTTGGACGGGGCAAGGATAGGTGTTTGTAGCCACCTGTCGGTTGTAGCCGGAGAACATAGGGGGTTGTAGCCTCATTCTGGTTGTAGCCAGAGAATTGGGGAGTTGGAGCTTCCCTCAGTTTGTAGCCTGAGAAACCAGGGGGGTTGGAGCCTCCTTCTAGTTTCAGCTAGAAAACAAAGGAATTCGGTGCTTCCAATGAATGTAATTCTTCAAGACATATAAGAAAAAACATTTTGTAGTTTTATCCCGCTTTGGGTTTCCACGTAAAAACATTGGTGTATTGTGCATGTGTATGATTATTCATTTGTTCATTGTTTATTTACTCTGAAAATATTGGATGATAATGCTACATTGATATAACACTTGCATTATATGGTTAAAAAGGATTAAATTGATCTATTATTGATTCACCCCACCTCTCAGTAATCCAACAATTGGAATCAGAGAAGATTCCTTCAGAAATTAGTTTAACCACTGAAAGATAGATCATGGAGAGAAACGACATGTATAAAAATGGAATACCACAGTTTGATGGACAAAAGTATGTCTTTTGGAGCATAAGGATGAAGACATATATACATGCACATGGATTTAAAACTTGGCAATCAATTATAGATGGATACACAACACCATCAGTTCCGTCAACAAATGACGAAGCTATAAAACTTGATCAGAATAATTCCAAAGCCACAAATGCACTTCTGAATGGTCTTGGAGAATCGGTATTCACCAAAGTTGCACATTGTAAATCCACTAAAGAGATTTGGGACAAACTTCGAAATATTTATGAAGGAGATTCAAAAGTCAAAGGAGCAAAGCTTTAAACTTACAGAGGTCAGTTTAAACAACTAAAGATGAAGGAAGATGAGAACATTGAATCTTACTTTTTATGAGTCGATGAAACAGTAAATGAAATCTTGGGATTGGGAGAATAATTCAAAGAATCTCTAATTGTTCAAAAGGTACTAAGATCTCTTCCTATGAGATTTAACCCTAAGATATCTGCATTAGAATAAAGAGAAAATCTAAACTCAATCATGGACGAACTACATGGAATCCTCACAGCATATGAAATGAGAACTGAACAGGAAAATCCAGATATAAAAGAAGCAGCCTTCAAAGCATCAAAAAGGTCAAAGCAAAAAGAAAAATAACATAGCAGCAATAGTGACGTCTTGGAAGATGATGAAGAAGTGGCCAACTTTGTTAGAAGATTGAACAAGGGAACCAATGACAAGTATAGAGGTAAGCTTCCTTTTATTTGTTTTAATTGTGATGGTATTGGTCATTTTGCTAACAAATGTCCTCATAAGAAAAAGATAAATGATGAAGGTTACTCAAATAGAAAACAAACATATATAAGAAAAAGAACCACAAAGAAATTTTTCAAGAAAAGCTTATGCACCAAAGAAGACATATCATCATCAAATGAAGATGAATTCAATGATAATGAGACAAAAAGCGTTCTATTCATGGCAGTAGAAGACTCTGATAAAGAAGGCTCTAAAAAAGAATATGAAGAGGTAAAAGTTGACTACCGAGAAAAATTGTTATGTGCCATAGAATTTATCAGAAGAGAAAAGAAGAAAAACAAGAAACTACAAGCAAAACTAGAAAAGAAAGAAGACACTCAGGAACTAGAACAAATGATCACAAATTTGAAAGTTCAAATTGAAGAAGATAAAAGAATTGAAGAAGCACTCACAGAACAACTAGAAGGAAGAGACAGGACCATTGGAATTTTGGAAGCAAGAATTGTCACATTAAGAAAGGATCTTCAAAAGAAAAATATGCAGAACAACTCAAAAGTTTTGAATGACATTATCAATAGTCAAAAACCTCATCAGGACAAGTCCAGACTTGGATACAATCAGACAGAAAAGGGATCAATCTCCAAAACAACAGAACAAGAAACATATCCAAAAAGATATGCAGAAACAATCAAAAGGGATAGGAAGGTCTACAAAAAAAAATACAGGGACACTCCTCCACCGAGAAGATTCAGATTTTAGAATCAATGACAGATAGAAACAGATAGGCCTCAAGAAGAAGAAGGATTCATAAGAGTACCTCCTTTCAGAAGATATTCAACTCCCGGGTATAAAACTATATTTTTCGGTTTGTGTTATGCATGTACTAATTTTGGACATAAAGTTGTGAATTGCAGAGCTCACAACAAGAACCTAAACAACTTTGAAAGGCATACACAAAAGGGTTATCCAAGAAGGCCTAGTGAAACACATAGAAGAAGTTACAATAAGTTTGAATCTTTGAGCACTGAAGTGAAATGCTACAAATGTAAAAACTTTGGACACATGGCCAAAGATTGCAGAATGACAGTCCCTCATAGAGAACCACAATAGAACAACAACAGTCACAGACAGGAACCTCAGAAAAAGACATGGATAAGAAAGCATAATCAGTATAGCAAAGAAGAATGCACACTCTCTCTACAAGCTAATCAGAAGAAACATGGTTGGTATGTTGACAGTGGTTGTTCAAAACACATGACAGGTGATAGAGACATGTTTCTTACATTAAGAAAGGAAAGAGATGGATTGGTCTCCTTCGGAAATGATGATTCAACTAAAATCATTGGAAAAGACACAGTCATAATTGGGAACAAGAATACCGAGGCAGAAAATGTTCTACTAGTAGAATATATGAAACATAATATTCTAAGTGTGAGTCAAATGTGTGACCAAGGTCATAAAGTTACTTTCAATTCACAAAAGTGCGAGATAAGAAAAGAAGGTTCGGGAAAATTGATTGCAACAACTGCGAGAACTTCAAGAAACATATATGTATTAAGTGAAATTGGAAATGAAAAGTATTACCTAGGAAAGGAAGATGAAAGTTGGCTATGGCACAGAAGAATGGGTCACACACATTTTGATAACCTTGTCAAAGTCAGCAAAAGGGAAGAAGTTAGAGAAATTCCCCGGATCACTAAACTAACCAACACTTTATGCAAGTATTGTCAACAAGGAAAGCAAACAAAGACCAGGTTTAAATCAAAATAATATTCAACGACAAGAACTCTAGAAATTGTCCATACTGATCTAGTTGGACCAACTACAACAAAGGTTTTAAAAGGTGAGAAATACTTTATATTATTAGTTGATGATTATACAAGAATGACTGCAGTTTTCTTTCTTAGGAATAAGTCAAAAGCTTTTGAAAACTTCAAGGTCTACAAGGAAATGGTTGAAAATGAAATGGACTCAAAAATCAAATGCTTGAGATAATGGAGGAGAGTTCACTTCAAAGGAATTTATGGACTACTGCAGCAAGCATGGAATAAAAAGGCAATTCTCTATTGCTAGGACACCTCAACAGAATGGGCTTGTTGAAAGAAAGAACAAGACAATACAATAAATGGCTCGAACAATGCTAATGGATTCCAAATTAACAGATATATTTTGGACACAGGAAATGCATACAACATTTCACATTCAAAATAGAGTAGTGCTCAGAAACAACACTAACAAAAATCCCTATGAGCTATGGAAAGGAAGACCAGCAAATATGAAGCACTTCAGAGTTTTTGGAAGTAAATGCCACATCAAAAGAGAAGATGGCATAATGAGAAAGTTTGACTCTTGTGTGGACAAAGGAGTACTTGTTGGTTACTCAAGTACGAGGAAATCATGCAAGTGTTACAACCTGAGATTGAACAAAGTTGTGGAAAGCATCAACGTAACAATTGATGAAACATGTAGACAAGAATTAAAGGAAGAAGAAAATGCATCAATAGAACAACTTTACGAAGAAGAAGAAGAAGATGAAAAACAAGTAGAAGGGGAATATCAATAGGATCCGATGGAAGCAAAAGAGAAATTTCAACAAGTGCCTCCAAAGACACCTAGCAGACGAGTACAAAAGAATCATCCTTCAAATCAGATTATCATAAACAAATATGCAGGAGTTGAGACTAGAATAAAAATCTGTTTACCAGAACAAACGCACCTAGTAGTCTCATCTATGATTGAACAAACCTGTTTTGAAGAGGCCAACAAGGATGAATTTTGGAAGAAGGCCATGGATGAATAATTGGATCAAATATGGAAAAATTACACTTGGGAATTGGTTCCAAGACCAAAGGATAAGAATGTGATCGGCACAAATGGGTATACAGGAATAAATTGAATGAAGATGGACATGTTACAAGGAACAAATCTAGATTGGTATGTAAATGATATGCATAGGTTGAAGGAATCGACTTTGAAGATACATTTGCCCCAGTTTCCAGAATGGAAGCAATTTGATTTCTTTTAGCTTATGCATGCTCCAAAAATATTAAAGTGTATCAGAAAAATCAGCTTTTCTGAATGGGGAACTTGAAGAAGAAGTCTACATTGAACAACCAAAAGGATTTTAGTTGTCAGAGAACACAGATTATGTGTGTAAATTAAAGAAGGCCTTGTATGGTCTAAAACAAGCTCATAGAGCATGGTACTCTAGACTGGATAAATATCTACTATAGGCAAGGTTCAGAAAAGGAAGTGCAGACAACAACTTCTACATCAAGGTAACTCAAGATAGTATTTTATTAATTAAAGTTTATGTTGATGATATTATTTTTGGAAGTATTGATGACAAGTTAACCCAGAAATTTGCAAAGGACATGCATAATGAATTTGAAATGTCATTACTTGGAGAACTATCCTTCTTTCTGGGTCTTCATATACGTCAAAGCAACCAAGGAATTTTTATTTCTCAAACCAAGTATATAATAGAAATGCTAAAGAGGTTCATAATGGAAGATTGCAAATCAATTATCACTCCCATGCAAACCAGTTGCAATTTGAGAAAAGATGATGATTCAAAGTCTATAGATCAGAGGAAATACATGTCAATGATTGGTAACCTATTATATATGACATCATCCAGACCAGATGTAATGCAGGTAGTTAGACAGGTGGCATGATTTAAAGCAGCACCAAAAGAATCACATGTATTAGCAGTGAAGAGGATTTTCAGATATCTCAAAGAAACAAAAGAGTTTGGATTATGGTATCCAAAAGGAAAGGATCTATCACTTATTGCCTACACAGATGCAGATTGAGCAGATTGCATTGATGACTGACGAAGCACTAGTGAAGCAACGTTCTACTTGGGTGAGTGTTTAGTATCATGGTTAAGCAAGAAACAATCATCAATATATTTATCTACAGTCGAGGCAGAGTATATTGCATCAACAACATGTTGTACAAAGGTTCTATGGATGAAACAAACTCTGACAGATATACAGGTTGAGTATGATGAGCCCATTCCAATTTATTGTGATAATACAAGCGTCGTCGGTATCTCAAAGAACCTGGTGATGCACTCCAAGATGAAGCACATTCCAATCAAGTATCACTTTCTATGGGAACAGGTTGTAGAAAAGAACATCGGAGTTGAATATTTGGGCACAAAAGAACAAGTGGCAGACAACTTTACAAAACTTCTTGCACGGGAAGCCTTTGAGTATCTTCGCCAGAGACTCAGAGTTATTTCTACTCCAAAATGAATGCTATTGAATGTTTATCTTATATGTCTTAGATGTACACAAGGAAGAACCATAAAGAGGAAAGTTCAGGTTGGGAGATCAGACGAGTCAGTTAGGGGGAGCAGACCCGAATGGAAAGATACCTTTGCCATTGATGACAAAGGGGGAGAGATTTATCAGATGCAGAGGACAGAGGCATGGTTCCAGAGGGAGCGTTGTTCACAGAGATGCATGTATGGTTCCAGGGGGAGCATGAGTCATATGATTTTAGTATTGCATCAGAGTGTTGCCATCAATGCCAAAGGGGGAGATTGTTGATTAATTGGGTTGGTTTTCATTGATGTCAACCCTTGAAGAAAGTCTGGTAGATAATTCTGGTAGCACAAAGGTTTGGGTAATGGACCCAAGTTTGTTTGATGTATAATGGTATGAGTTTTGATATATTTGCAGGTAATACTATTCTAGATGGATAGTACATGTCATGCGATTTCTGGTGGTATGTGGAACGTCACATAACTCCTCACGGTTTGAGAGTTATGGCCTTACGAATTTGGAGGACCCTCATATGTTGGCTTGAAGCCCCAAAAGGTCAAAGAAGTCAAAGTGCTTGCAAATAAGAAATTATTTGAATAATAAAGTGAAGTCACAAAGTCAAAAATGATTATTTACATGATGAATTGAAGTGACAAAGTCAAAGAGGATTATTTAAATAATAAAGTGAAGTGACAAAGTCAAAGAGGATTATTTAAATAATAAAGTGAAGTGGCAAAGTCAAGGAGGATTATTTAAATAATAAATTAAATGGAGAACTAATTATGGAAAGTGGTTAGAAGTGGGTTAGCCCTAAAATAAGGAAATTGGGTTAAGATAGTTAAAAGTTAACCCCTTGAGGAAGCTACATGAAAGTATAAATAAGAGGCAAGGCTCTCTCATTTTAATCATACTTGAGCATATTGAATATCTATAGGTGACTGAGGTAACCAAAGTATATCTAAGTCGAATTTCAGAGGGAAGGTGAAGTAAAGAAGGTCTAAATTCAAGGGAGGATAAATTATTTTGATGATGTTTTCTAAAGTATGTTATTTACATGTCATCTCACCATTTTCACAATAATGTTTTTTCTAGAATGATTCAGACCATGAAATTGGGAGGCCATTGAGGAAACATATCCAAGTAGATGTGGTACAAATTTCAGCTTGTGGGTCGTTGCATTTTTGGAGTTACACTCTGTGGAAAATAGGGTTTGTGGCTAGTCCTGAAACTAGTCTAAAACACGTGTTTCGGGTAAAAACGTCATAATTTATTCATAACAGATCCAAATTCAGTAAGACCAAATGTGTTAGTTAGTGTACAGTCTATAGTATTCTATGTAAAAAAATTAGATCCATACAACAAATATTTCGTGTGGGGCACACTCTACAAGTTCGCTCTCTAGAATAAGCCAGAATTCAACAAGGTATGTCATCTTTGCTAGAAGTCATTTTCTGAGAGGTTTTAAGTAGTGACACCTGGAGGAATTGCATAAACACACTGAAGAACATTGCATACTATTTTCATATATTTATTCATTATAGGTACATAGTTATGATTATTTCAAGTTAGGGTTGTTGACTAATCCAAAACTAGTCATGTGAGACTAAAGTAAAGTTTAATGAAAATGCTAGTCTCTTGTTGTTAAAGTTAAGGAAGGTTTGCAGGTTGAGGTATAGGTTGGTGCATGATTGATGCACTTGTTTATGGTACAAGTTGATTACAGTTTGGTGCATGGTTGATGCACCTATTTATGGTACAGGTTGATTACATGTTGAGGTACAGGTTGATGCATGGTTGATACATGGTTCAGGTTATTGGTACAAGTTGTTTGGTGCAGGTTTACAACAGTATATCTGACAGTGATAGTGTAACAGTGGTTCCATAATTCTACTTGTATGTCAGGGTGGTTGGACGGGGCAAGGACAGGTGGTTGTAGCCACCTTCCGGTTGTATCCAGAGACCATAGGGGGTTGTAGCCTCCTTTTGGTTGTAGCCAGAGAATTGGGGAGTTGCAGCTTCCCTCAGGTTGTAGCCTGAGAAACTAGGGGGTTGAAGCCTCCTTCCAGTTGCAGTTGGAATATAAAGGAATTTGGTTCTTCCAATGAATGTAATTCTTCAAGACATATAAGAAAAAGCATTCTATGGTTTTCTTCCGCTTTGGGTTTCCACGTAAAAACACTGGTGTACTGTGTATGTGTATGATTGTTCATTTGTTCATTGTTTATTTACTCTGCAAATATTGGATGATAATTCTACATTGATATAACACTTTCATTATATGGTTAAAAAGGATTAAATTGCTTTATTATTAATTCACCCCCCCTCTCAGTAATCCAACACATACACCAATTTGGTGTCTAGCTTGGTCGTGACCTTGAAAATAGATTATTGTTATTATTATTAGTACATTTATAGATATGAGTCTAGATGGATTTGGATATCGAACTTATGATGACGAGCACAATAAGAATGAGAGGCAAATAAAAATGGAAGAAGAAAGTACATGACCCTAAAAATAACAAATCAAACAAGACAATAATCACACTTTCATTCATTTTTTATAATATGGAAATAATATGTTTTTTTTTTATTAACTAAATTTGTATTTGTTTTTGCCAATTATCTTGGGAAATATTTTCTAATTTGTTGTAGACCTTAGTAATGAAAAAAACTAAAAAAAAATCTAAAAGATATAACTCAAATAGAAAGAGATTTGGTGAATGAATATCACAACATCATTGTTGGAGAACCATTGAATTTTGACAAAGTTGCTCCTTTGCTACAATTAAAGGTAATATTTATCTTGTTAAATGGATTTTTTAGAACTTTTTTTAGTTGGATACCTAAATTATTTTGTATGGTACTTAATCCTTACATGGACATATTATATGAGCACATGTAGTAGATCAGATCCTGAAAAGCCTGGTCAAGATTTTGTTTCTATGGTAGAATATGATGACTTACTTTTAGATGAAATGATGCACTGTTCAAGGGAGTAGGATGGGGTGGAGAGTGTTGATTGTTGGGTTTTTGGTAGTGTGTGTGTGCACCAAAATCGTGTTTCCGAACTCTGCAAAATGGTTGTTCCTTGCAACAATAAAAAAATGGTCCCAAGAAAATCCCCTATATGAACTAGCATATCAAAGTATTGGAACCCTAACTTGCATAAGAATGTAAAAAGGGCCTAAAAAAAAGGATTGTTTATTAGTATGCAAGTCACAAGAATCAAATCATGAATAACATCAAGAAGCATGAGATTTAGGTGGGCAAAGCAAAGATTCTATTAAATTAGAAAGGAAGATTACAAATGAATATTACCTATGGAAAGATGGCTCTCCATTGCTCCTATCTTTGTCCTTGGGCTTCAACCAACAACAAGTCCTCCTACAACAATGGGTTATGGAAGATACACAAATTAGGTTCTCAAAATAAATAAGCAACATAATCTCACCGAATATTTCTAGTTGCAAATGGGTAGCATGACCTTACTCTCAACAAACATATGACGAAGACATCACATCATAAAAACGATTCTTCAAAATATCATTATGGATACCCAAATCCAATGTTTTATAAAGTTTGGGAGGCCTCTTAGGGTGCCTCTCTCCATCTTCCATTCAAAATTTGATTTGTTTCCCATCAAAAAACATTGTTGTGCCTCCCTAACAAGTGGTGGAAATGTTTTTTTTCCACTCTATATCATAAATCTACGAGTAAACCTAGGAAAGACTGTAGGTTTCAAAAAACAAACCACGGATCTCTGGAAATCAAGGTTTTTTTAACTCTTTTTTTATCTCTATTGACCTTTTGAGGGATTTAATTCCCTTTCCTAAGGTCTTAGCTACTACTTGTGTTTTGGATAATGGATTGGAGGTGTCCTGCTTCTTCAAAATTGAGTAATATGGGATACATGTTGTAGATTCAACTTCCAAACACAAGATGGTATGGGATGGCCCAATCTGTGTCTTAATAGATGCCCTTTGATGTATAAAATTAAGAGGGAAATCATATGGATGAAATACACCAATTTTTTTTAACTTGAAGGACTTAATAGTGCCAAGCGAGGACACCACTCATAAGAAAGGAGAAAATAAACAACATGCAACCACAATGTAAATCAAATAATTATATTTCAACTATTAGTTAGGCATTCCCATTCTCATGTATGTTTTAAAACAAGTACATAATGATGAATCAATGGCATGACAAAGTGGGAAGGTTGTTCTAGAGAACAATATCTCAAATTACATCATAAATTGATATCCTCTCAAATCAATAGTAGAATGTAGCCAATGTGGATGGAAAAGGTTTGAAGAAGATGAAACCCCAATGTTGAAAAGAGGCTTTAGACAAATAAGTAACTCTATCATTGCAACAAGTGATATTCCCTTTGGTCACGCCAATACAAGATGGAAAGGAGCCAAAATTTGTCCATAACCTTCGACTAAAATTGAATATTGACATAATTGCATATGATTCTCTCCATGTGATACTAAATTGAATTCAAACATGGGAGAAACCGTCTAGATATAGATCAATGATGAAAATCCTTGGTAGATGAGAGGTGACCCACCAATAATTAAATTGGGTACCGGTGACCCGCCAATAATTAAAGTGGGCATTATTGACCCACTAATAATTAAAGTGGGTACCAAGGTACTAATATGATCCTAATGTCACGTCCACTTCCACTTCCATAGATTTAACCTTAGAACAAGGATACATTTCATACTTGGGAAAGTAACAACCCAATATAAATTCAAATAAAATGCATGAGTGAAATTAATGAAATGTGACCAAATTAAGAAAACATGGATTAATATATTTCATCGTACCAAAATACTCATGTTCAAATTGAGAATATTTCATTTTACACACAACATACACATATTTCCATATCAAAAATATAACTTAAATGCATATTTATAAACATAAATAGAACACTTATCTTTTAACAAAAGTTAGTCCAATAAATTGGTTATGTATGAGTAATCTTCCACTAAAACGTAGGCATCCACTATGCATGCCTCCCTCAAGACAGGATATGAGGCCACCAAGGTGAAGGAACCATGCTATGGGTTGCTAACTCACTCAACCCAACCAATTTTCTCTTATGCTCACCTAATCTTCTCTTTACAAAGCACTACATCCATCTCATCCAACCATCAAACAAATATGACACTCTCTTCCACTACGACACAAAAAAAGGAATACCTTCCCTTTATCTACTCAACAATCCCTCAAGGATATTCTTCCCTTCTAGTGTCATTGAATGTAGGTAGAAGGAATCCAAATATGTCGTATGCTTTCTAGGAATATTCCATAAGAATAACCCTTGGCTCCCAGGCCTCCAATGAGCAACAAATACATAATGGGTGAAGACTTCCTAACTTTCCCAACTTCTACACTCACCTACAACCATATATCTCTTCCCTAAGGTATGTGACTCATGTTCCTCAATGTCGGTTTGGTAAATTTCTAGGTTTGGTTTCTAAGTAGCAATGGAGAATGCAATGGGAGGAGTGAAATACATTAATGCGAGAATGAAAAGTTATCCCCCATTGGTAAGGATGGTTCTCCTAGGAAAGGAAGGGAACATAACCTCATGATGGATGACTACTTACATGTTATCTCATGTAGATTGTACCCAACCCCATGCTTCCATAACTATGGGAGGTGGGAATTCCTCACTAACAACCCCATGCATTCAATGATTGACCTCTAAGTCAACGGTGGTGGATGGACATAAAATAAAACATGTGATGGAAAAAGGGATGATTTCCTAGGCCAATAATTTGCAATAGAGGATTAATTTTCCATAAGCTCACCTCTCTTCTTCCCCTTTGTTGAAATCATAACCCTTCTCGTACTCTCCCCAACCATATCGGACCATTATATACTATATTCTCTCATTAATAATTACTTATCTTAAGTTCACCATGGAAAATCTAACACATAGTCCATATAAGTATATTTACCACAATTACATGCTATCTATTCAGTAGTCGAGTCTTAGCCTTGAGCTCCACACTAGGAATCAATACAAGCATATGTTACACATTATTTTCGTCATCCCTATGACCGTTAATGATGTAAACCTATCTATTTTCTTCAGAGGGGTCAGTGGCCTGAGTTCCTGAAGAGAGAAGGGAGAAGAACTTTTCCTGAGAAAAGAAGTTGCATTTTCCCTTGTAAAAACCTTGTGAAAAATGAAGTTCGCAGGTTTCTATATAGGTAGGGTGCGAGAATGTCTGATTCTTGCAGGTTGCACCATAGCTAGGGTGCGAGATGTTTGCAGGTT
>ML778799.1:478080-497663 GCA_009831015.1 Picea engelmannii | reverse complement strand
TTTTGACTGTGTTGTTTGGACATATTTCAGTGTCTGGAGCTTGAACTCTAAAGTGATCTCGAGTCTGAGTTTTTCTTCTCCAAGCTGCTTGAAAGCCGGATGCCCATAGCAGTCTTGTTCACCTTCCTCACTAAGTCTTCCCTCTGCTCACACTTAAACTCAATCCACTGACTAAAGTTAATGTGGCACTCACTTCCCTGTGCATTTATTGTACAGTTCTATGTTGAACATCATCCATATATTGAGTTTTGTCCATTGACCTCCACTCACATAAAACAAACATCCACCAAAAACTCTGATGGGTACTGGGCTTATCCTCCCGCAATATGAGGGTGACTCTCAGTGCTAACATTCTTGGCATCATTGTCGGGGAACAAATTGAAGACATTTCCCTGGGTAAGAACGACAAAGAAATTCTGATTCTGAAGGTGCATGAGATATCAGTGACTTGAAGATTGCAACTTGCACCTGGCGACTCCACTGTTTCAGTCATGGCTCCAAAAGGCAAACACATGAGGTCTACTCCATAACTGCCTCTAGCTACACCTGAAATTGACCTAGATAATATTATCAAGAAATGAAAGCTTTCTCAAGAAGGGTTTAGTTGTTTCCCTAGATTGAAAAGATCCTTGGGAGAACGACAATTATCAGATCTGGCCTTTTGATGGTGAACAAAGACCAGACACATTCAGACTGCATAGAATTCACCTGGTGACTCCACAATCAAAGACTCCACTAGGGAGGATCCTATTAACAAAAATATGACCATACCAAAGGGGAAGACCAGGTATCAGTTTATGAGCTTGCTTCATGAAATCATGTTTTTCTTTATCAGCTCATTTCTCTCTTTCCCTTTACATATAAAGAGTATTATCCTTTGCTTTGTCTATTCAGATGATAATAAGCCTTCCTTTATTTATCCATCCTTGGAAGAAGAAGACATGCCCTCTTCTTGTGTTGTAGATGTTGATCTTGTGTCTTCACCTCAACCTATTCATAAAAGTGAGATTTGTGTTGGATTTCCTCTTGAAGTTGATCACCCTTGTAGCCTTGAGGGCATTGAAAATGATTCACAGACTTCTCAGAGCTCATTACCTTCTATTATTACTGTTGAACCTTCCCATCTTATTGTTAAATCCGATATTCAACCCACAAGTTTTCAAGATAAGATTAGAGGCAAGATGTTTAAACATTTAAGGCTGCCACATCACTTGCATCCCTATCCTTTTTATTCCTTTGAGTATCTTCCTCAGTTTTTTGGAGAGGATCATGTTACAGTTGAGAGGAATTTATAGGCCTTTGAGAACTTTGTTGATCAGTTTGAGATTGTTCATGATGATGTTACCATGAGGTTGTTCTCACAATATTTGTCTGGAGATGTTGTTGTGTGGTTTAAATGTTTGGGAGCCGGTAATATTGGTTCTTGGATCAAGCTATGCAAAGTTTTTTTAAAGTGTTGGGGTGAGAACAAGTCCCTTGATCAGTACTGGTTTGAGTTTAATGACTTGAGGAGAGGGGAAGAGGAAGCCTTGGTTGTCTTCAACAGGAGGTTTTACAGTGTTTATCATAGTATGCATGTGGAGATCAGACCCACAGAGATTGTTGCCATGGTGTACTATGTCATGGCTCAGCATTCAAAGCTTGTCCTTCTCCTAAGAGAAAGGAAATATTCATCTTTAAGACACATGTTTGAAGATGTTGAAGAGGTCGAAGAGAACATCAGGGATAGCAAGGGGCTTCGTACACAAGCATATCGTGAAAAATTGCATGTACATAAGCAAGGAGACTATTAGTATGTTTCAGATTCTGAGCAAGAAGATTGTCAGTATGTTTTAGATTCCGAGCAAGAAGACAATGAGTATAATTCAGATCTAGAACAACAACGAGGAAGTTAGAGTGATTCAAATTTGGAATCAGATCCTTCAATAGTTGCAGATTTGTCTATGGGCAGGAATGCATATCAATCTTATGATCAGTTTCCAGTACATTTTGAGCATGAAGTAGTGGTCGATTGCATAGATAACTATATGTTCTTGGTTGATCATAGTTGTGATGCTTTAAATCCTGTTGTACCATTATCTTATGACCATTCTTACGAAGGAGAGATTGTAATTATTGGTGATCACGAGTTGGTTTCGAAAGCACAAGGAGTTCATTTATTTGCAAGCAAAGAGGCATTTACAAAGGAGAAGCCTGGTCCTCTAAAGCAAGTAGATTTATGCCACGTTATTCATGATCCTATGGCCATATACATGGAGTCGTATGTTTCAGATCTTCTGAAATTTTCAAATGGCATTATTTTACTGATACTCATAGGTGAGTATGGTTTCATGAAATATTTCCAAGACCAAACTATAGATCCTTTTCCTTTATTCATTAAGGAAAAGCATTGGGTGGAAATCAACCATCTTGGACTTGCATAAGACACAAAGAAGCATGTAAAGGAGGAGCTAAGTGGGCAGTTTTTCTCCTATCCATAACATGTAAACGAGCAAATATCACCTGGTATTAGCCAACCTGCATCAGTTCTCCACCCAAATGTACACTTTGATAACATCAAATGATAGGTGAGCCACAATGAAGGACAAGAATTAATTTCTTGCCAGTTGAGCTCCCCTGATTATAAATTTTGTGACCCTGTGGGGCTATATATGGAGCTGTCTTTTCCAAAAGCATTGGAGCCTGCAGAATTATTCACCTTGTCATCATTTGGGGGTATGGTCAATGTTCCAAGCCATGTTCTCATTCTGATGTCATACCTCCTTAGTTTTTTGTGGATCATCTACAATAAAGAGAAGAATTATATTGCCAGGCAGTTTGGGTGGCTATGGTGGAAGTTTGATTTCACCTAACACCTTGTAAAAATTCAGTTAGCCTAGGATTGTATATAAATAAGATCCTTCTATAGCCCATGTGTTTGTTTTCCTTTTTTAGTAGAATACTATACATATTTCCCTGTTTTCTTCGGTGAAATTTTTGAGCTAGACTCCATAGCCCAACAGTTAAGGCACTAGAACTGCGCGTTCTTGGCAGCTCGCAGGGAGCATGCCATCCCCTGTGGAGCCAAATGTTATCACATAAGACTGTCTAAGGGTCGCAAAGCGACCCAGTCCTTTTCTTGTGCAGGTATCATCCTTGAGCTTAAAAGGCAGCTTTCAAAACAGTCTATTTCGGGCTTGAAGCGCAAGCAGCATGCAGTTTAGTCTTTCAACGGTGAAGATTATTAGAGAATTTCAGATCAATGGCTCACTGGCATTCAGAACCTTAAACTTGCGTGAAGTATAGCACCGGGGAAAACCCCCGAAGTAAGCATGATTTGTTGATCTTGAGGGGGATAGGTGGCAACCGATCCAAGCATTCATGGAAATGAGCTTCGGGAGTTTCAAAGTGAGAAGTGCATAAAACTTCTGAAGAGATGAAGCTCGAACTCTCGAAGAAATCATGGACCATTGATCTCAAAATCAGTAGGGAGGAATTGATCTTAGCGGCAGTGCCTCCCAAAGTCCCGAAGGCCCAAAGCACCCGAAGTCTCGAAGTGGCCGAAGTCACGAAGTGTCAAAGCACGTGGCAACAAATCCTTCGCTTCGGGGGTTTTTCCTCCATGGGGTTTTTCATGTTTCACTTTCAAAACACCTGAAGCCTGAAGGCCCAGAGTAAGTCTCAGTCGTCCAATTCAAATGGACATGCAACGCCAGATCTAGATCTCCGGAGGAAAGCAAAGGGGGGAAAATCCTGATGACCTGAAGTAGCTCTCGATCGTTGATCAATAAGGGAGCAGAAGGGTCGTCAATCTGGTTGAAGGGGTCAAAGTCCTGAAATAGAAACAGAGTCATTGATTGAAGAGGACGCACATCACTAGATCGATAGCTCCAGGTAAAAGTGCATGGAAGAGGGTGAGGTTTGAGATTTGATTTCTCCGAAGTCCAAAGCCATGAAGGGATCTCAATCATCAATCTCTGGAGGCCACACGTTCTCAGATACTTAAATCTGGATGTTTTTCTTCAAGGAAAAATAAGTTTAAGTTTTCATTTTCCCAGAGCTCGGAGACCCGAAGGAGATCTCAGTCATCGTTTTAAGAGGACATGTGGCAGTCATCAGTATGGACATGTGGCACACTAGTTGGTCATGACATCGGGAACTTATTCGGTAGTGACATGTGGCACTCATTCCAGGCAGTCGTGGGCATATCATTCGCTTATTTCTTTGTGACACATGTCACTTCTCTTTCATGACACGTCAGCATAGCAGTGACAGGTCAATCTCTGGGAGGTGTTATTGTTCAAAGTCAAGAGTAGCGTCCCCCTCCCCCAGGGCACAGTTTGGCAGATTCTAAAGTTGGCGGGCGGTTAAGCTTGGCAGTACCACTAAATCTAGTAGGTGCGCCCAGATCGCAGACTGCATCCAAATCAATGGCCATCCTTCATTGTGGGGACACAACTTGCTCGATCGATAAAATTATTGAGTGGTCCCGCAATTGAAACCGTGATTTGGCGAGAGTGATACGTGGCAGAAGGCGGTGGATTGGGGGCCCCAAAGAAGTTTGATTTCAAACCACTTTTGACGGCCCCGCAATCACGTGCTCATATAGTGTCCAATCTGTGAGTAGCATGTGGCCGCCCCCTAGGCACTAAGCCTCGTCCTGATATTGAGGGTTCAATTAATAAATGTAAGGACTGGTGGTTGAAACCTAGACTCACTCAATAATTGGAAGGCATGGAAGGTCTGGCCATGGGCACTGAACCGTCAACCCATGGTACCCCTGTGGACAGATTTCCCTACAAAAACCATGTCAATCTAAGCTCATGTCTGACAGAGGGATACATGCACAGTCTGACAGAAGACTGCTCGAACACAATGCTTTGAATGTAGTGATCAGATCACACTCCTGATAGTCGGGGACTATTCTGAGTATAAATAAGTAGTTTTTATATTTTGTTAAGGTCTTCAACTAGTTGAGCAGAGCTCCCTATTTTGTAATGTTTTGATGCTAGAACTGTTCTCTGGTTATGTATCAAATTTGAGACTTTCATGTTAATAGAAGTCATCTTATTTTCATCTCTCTTTAAAAAATGTGCTAAAACACTCGGGCATGGAGGATCCAATCGAGGGTTGTTATGTTGTTGTAATGTAGGTTTGATTATAGTGGTATCACAACTAGTTTTAGTCAGCTCCCTTGTTATATTTTTCCCTCTTATACTGAATGGCTCGGGCATGGAGGATCCAGTCGAGTTGTTGTAGCTTCATGGTGCTGTAGGTTTGATCATTGTGTTATTGTGACTGTGTTGTTTGGACATATTTCAGTGACTGGAGCTTGAACTCAAGAGTGATCTCGATTCTGAGTTTTTCTTCTCCAAGCTGCTTGAAAGTCGGATGCCCATAGCAGTCTTGTTCACCTTCCTCACTAAGTATTCCCTTTGCTCACACTTAAACTCAATCCACTGACTAAATTTAATGTGGCCCTCACTTCCCTGTGCTTTTCTTGTCTAGTTCTGTGTTGAACATCATTCATATATTGAGTTTTGTCCATTGACCTCCACTCATATAAAACCAACATCCACCAAAAAAATCTGATGGGTAATGGGCTTATCCTCCCGCAATCTGAGGTGACCCTCAGTGCTAACAGAATTGATGTGAAGAACTTGAATCACGGACAAGATTCAATTGGAGGATATGATCGACTTTCCCTTTCTTTGATTTGAAGGTGTGGCTGGACTAGGTGCCAATCAAAGACATGCCCAACAAATCCATGAGTTGTAATTACATTTTGATAAAATTAAAAATGTTGAGGGTACCCTAGTCTTGCGTGACTTGGGTCGATTAATTGTCATCGACCAACCTTGGCTTTGACTCCTTGGGAAATATACCAAATAAAATCGACTTAGTTGGTGAAGCCCAACCTCTTATTATGGTCGAATTTTGGCTCACTCTTTCTTTTCGAGATTCGGTGGTTGGATATTTCTCCCCATTGACAATGGGTATGATAGATGAAGATGAATTTCTGGTGCTTCAGAAACTATAGGAGACTCGTGAGAAAATGGACCTTTCCTTGAAAGAATCTCATTGTCGACTTCATGCAGAAGTTATTGCCTTGAAAAATGTGTTGAATAAAATATTGTCATTGATGGCAACGGTTAGAAAGTGGATTAAATATAAATGTGACATTGGTATCACTTTAATATGTAAAAGTGGAGTAAAAATGAAAGTGGATTAAATATAAATAGTAATTTAACAAATCACAAAAGTTGAAAAGTTATATGGAAGTGGAGTTTATGTAAAATAGGAGTAAATATGAAAGTGGATTAAAGAAAAAGGTAAAAGTGAAAGTAGAGTTAAATAAAAAGGGTAAAGGTGAAAGTGCACATGGTTTGTGCACATGGTATTTGCAAACCATGGTGGTATTTACCCATGATAAGGTAAAAAATGAATTAAAAATTAAAAAGGGGGCAAAATCAATTATTATTTAATAAAAATCGTGAATTTTCAAAAAGAACGTGACTTTTCATATAAATCTTATGGAAAAGTATAAATAAAGAAGAGGTTTATGAGAAAAAATGAATATGTGGATGAAAATGTAATATTCATATGCATATCATTTTAGGTGTGATGATAAAACATCATTCAGTGCTCGACAATTATATATTGGTGAAGATCAGATTCGGCATTCAAGAAAATAGATCCAACAAAAGAAAAAGGAGGGAGTATATATCTGAGGCAAAGGAACAATAAGTAGTGAGAACAGTGCATAAGAAGCAAAAGCATAAGATCTGGTAAAGGCATAATGAAAGCAGAAGATCTGGTGAAGGCAGAGTGAAATCGGAAATAGCAAGCACATAGCAGATCCAGCGAAAGTAGTAAATAATGCAAAAAAAAAAATGTGAAGACATAAGAATCAAAGGCGATGGATGTCTCATGTAGGTTGGTGCCTACAAACAACAAATGGGATCAGTGTCTCTTGTACGTCGATGCCTACAAACAACAAAACAAGATAGGTGTCTCTTGTATGTTGGTGCCTACAAACAGAAGAAGGCAATTGGTGTCTCCTATAGGTCGATTCCTACAAACAACAGTGGGGATTGGTGTCTCTAGTAGGTTGGTGCCTACAAACTTTGTAACTGTAGGTTGGTGCCTACAAATTAATAAAAAAGAAGATTTTGTGTTTTTCTCCTGAAAGGGTTTCCACGTTAAATACAGTGTCTTCTGGTTATTGTATTTATGTGATTGCTTTATTATATTCATGATTGTTTATGAATGTTAAAAGAAAAATATATTCTTATATGGATTCACCCCCACCCCTCACCCCCCCTATTAGTATAAGTTTGTGCTGAACAATTGGTATCAGAGCGGGTTCCTTCGGAAAAAATTTAATCGTTGGAAGGTAGATCTCGGGAGCACACATGGTCAGTAAGGAAGTTTTCAATACAAACAAGGCTCCATTGTTTGACGGAACAAACTATGCCTTCTAGAGTATAAGGATGCAAACATATCTAATGGCCCTTGGTTTTGATATTTGGCAATCGGTCATGATTGGTTATACAACCCCAAAAACTCCACCAACAGATACGGCTGGGAAAAAGGATAGTGAAAATAATGCAAAATCCATGAACGTCATCTTGTGCGGACTATCAGAATCAATTTTTTTCAAATTAATGCATTGCAAATCAATGAAATAAATTTGGGACAAACTTCAAAAAATCCATGAAGGCGATGATAAGTTCAAGAAGGCTAAGCTCCAAACTCATAGAAGACAGTTCAAGAGTCTGAAGATGAAATGCGAAGAAAATGTTGCAGCCTATCTCCTCTGTGTGGATGAAACCATCAACACCATCAGAGGACTTGGTGAAACCATTGAAGAATGGATGATTGTGAAAAAGGTTTTGACGTCACTCCCCTTAATATTTGATGCCAAAGTTTCTTCCATTGAATAAATAAAGGGTATTGATTAATTAGCAATGGATGAATTGCATGGGATCCTCACTGCATATGAAATGAGGATTGAAAAGGAAAAACCATCAAAAAGGGAAGCATATTTCAAAGGCTCAAAGAAGACGAATAACAAAGAGCACAAATCAAACGATTGTTCCAGTTGTGAATCAGACGTAGAGGCACAAATTTTGTGAGAAAACTCAAAAAGGTATCTGGAAAATACAAAGGTAAGTTTCTCTTTAAATGCTTTAATTGCGGAAAAGTACAACATTTTGTTGCTAAGTGTCCATATGAGAAAATTGAAAGTAGTGATAATGAAGAAGACTATAATGTAAAGAGAAAACATCATCAACACAAGAGTAACCACAAACAGGAAAATAATGAAAATAAGAAGAACTCTTATAAACAGAAGAAGAGTCTCTACTCAAAAGGGGTCATTGACTTGTCCGAATAAAGCAGTGAAAGCAGTTTTGATAGTGATAGAGAAGAAAATATCTTTATGACAATTGAAACTAAGATTGATGAAGACAAGGAAATTATGGATTCAAAAGAAGAGGAAAAAGTTGAAGCAGATGGAGAAGTGGATCTTGGAGAAGAACTCATGTGTGTCTTAAGAAAAATAAAGAAGCTAAGGAAAAATAATTTAAAACAAAAGGAGTTGCTACAAAAATATGAATAAGAGGATCATGATTCAAAAACCAAAATGTCACAAAGCCTTGAAGAATTGAAAAACATCATCAAAAGCCTAAAAGTTCAATTAGAAGAGGCAAGAAGGATATAAGAAGTGGTAAGAATTCAGTTGAAAGAAAAATAAGAAAATTGCGAGTAGCTAAACTTATTTCCTTAAGAAAGGATTTGGAAAAGTCAACTGCTCAGTTGAACAAAAGCTTGAAGTTTGAAAAGAGTGTTGAAACCTTAGATCATATCATCAATTATCAAAGGTCACCATTTATTAAGACAGGTCTTGGTTATGATAAGAGTTAGATAACCACCAAAGAAGATCTGGAAGTTGTAGGGCCATCAAAGAAAGTAAAAGAAGAAAAATCTAAAAGGTATGTCAATGTACTCAAAATTTCCATCAGTGATGAAGACAACAAGAAGAAAGAAAATAATGTTCTGGGGAAAGTTGACATTTCTCCTAAGGACAACAAGGACAAATTCGAAATATCTTTCCCACCAAGGTGGCATTGCATGAACTAATACCAAAAATATTTCTTTTTCTATTGCTTGTGTTGTAATTATTTTCGTCATAAAGCAATAGATTTTATAACACATACAAGAAATAATCATGTATGGAACAAAGGCATCAATGCTTATAGACTCCCAAAAAGAAACTCTAACTCATTTGCTCCTTTATTTAATTACAATGTTGAATGTTATAAATTCCAAAACTAAGGGCACAAAGCACGTTATTGTAGAAGTAAACTTGTGGAAACTCCTAGACAAAACAAGGATGTGGATACCCTTGTCAAACAAAAGAAAGATCTCATAGGAGTTTGTAAAAGGTAGCAGGAATAAGAAATGCAAAAGAAGGAGGAATATATGCTTGTGCAAACTACCCTTCATGCCCAAAACAAAGGAAACCAATGGTACGTTGACAGTGGATTCTCAAGTCACATGACAAGTGACAAGAGAAAGTTTCTCACTTTGAAAGAAGTTAAATGAGGCAGTGTGACGTTTGGAAGTGATGCTACCGTAAATACAGCTCGAAAAGGTATTGTAAGTCTCAATAATGGAAAGAATAAAATAGAAAATGTCTTGTATGTTGATGGTTTGAAACACAATCTTCTCAGTGTTAGTTAGATGTGTGATCAAGGACACAATCTCACATTTAACTCTCAAGGTTGTGAAATAAGGAAGGAAGGTTTGGGAAGATTAGTGGCAAGTGCATATAGAACATCAAATAATGTATATATCCTTAATGTGATTCACAGAGAAAAGTGTTATATGGGACAAACAAATGAAATTTGGTTATGGCATCGAAGAATGGGTCATATAACATTGATAATCTAGTGAAAATCAACACTAAACAAGCAGTGAGAGACATGCCAAAGATTGTTAAACCTTCAAATACTCTCTGCAAGCAGTGTTAACATGGAAAATAGGCAAGAACACGATTTAAATCAAAGGAGTACTCAACAACAAAGCCATTGGAACTCATTCATACAAATCTTTTTGGGCCTACGAGAACACAAAGTCTATAAGGTGAAAATTACTTCATGATTCTCATTGATGATTATTTTAGAATGACATGGGTTACATTCCTAAAAGAAAATTTTGAAGATTTTGAAAATTTCAAAGCATTCAAAACCTTGGTTGAAAATGAAAATGACTTGAAAATCAAGTGTTTGAGATCGGACGGAGGAGGTGAGTTTATCTCAAATGAATTTGAATAATTTGGTGAGACTCGTGGGATAAAAATACATTTTCCAGGTGCAATTACTCCACAACAGAATGGAGTGGTAGAAAAAAAAATCGAATTGTACATGAGATACAAGAACAATGTTGAATGACGCCAAGCTATCAAACAAGTTTTGGAGAGAAGTATCCAACACTGCAGTTTACATTCTGAATAGAGGGAAAATCAGAGTCAACAAAAACAAAACACCTTATGAATTATGGAAAGGTAGACCAACAACAGTTAAATACTTCAAAGTTTTTGGAAGTAAGTGATACATAAAAAGACATAATGAGGATTTGGGAAAATTTGACTCCAAAGTTGATGAATGTATATTTCTTAGTTATTCATCAAGAAGCAAAGCTTATAGATGTTACAATACAACATTACACAAAATCATAGAGAGCGTCAATGTAAAGGTTCATGAAGCACGGCACCAGAAGGTGAAAACACAAGTAAATATTCAAGCACATGAGCTAGGTTGCAAAGAAGAAAAAGAAGAAGAAGAAACAAAATGCCAAGATACAAATACACCATCTAGATTTGTCTAAAATAATCATTCATAAAAACTAATTCTTGGTGATAAAGATGCAAGAGTTCAAACTAGAAGAAGAATATCGAGTGCACCAGAATATACAAACTTCTCCTTGCTATCTAAAATAGAGCCTAAGAATTTTACAGAAGCCAGTGAAGACAAGCATTGGATTGATGCTATGGAAGAAGAGCTTAATCAAATTGAGAAGAATGAAACATGGGAACTTGTTCCAAGGCCCACAAATAAAAATTTAATTGGCACCAGATGGGTTTTTAGGAATAAGTTGAATGAAGATGGGAAAGTCATGAGAAATAAATCAAGATTGGTCTGTAAAGGCTATGCTCAAGTTGAAGGTATTGATTTCAAAGAAACATTTGCCCCAATTTCTAGACTAGAAGCTATCAGAATGTTTTTGACATTTGCATGTTTCAAGAACTTCAAAGTCTATCAAATGGATGCCAAGTATGTCTTTCTCAATGGTAATTTAGAGGAAGAAGTTTACATTGAACATACATAAGGATTTGTATTGTCTGAAAATGAGGATTATGTGTGCAAATTGAAGAAATCACTATGTGGGATAAAACAAGCTCCCAGAGGTTGGTACACAAGACTTGATAAATATCTACAATAACAAGGATTCAAAAGAGGAATTGCTAACAATAATATCTACATCAAGACAGTAGCAGAAAATCAGTTGATTGTTGTGGTTTTTGTAGATGAAACTATTTTTGGAGGCGGTATAAAAGAAATGTGCCAAGAGTTTGCAACATAAATGCAAAAGGAATTTGAGATGTCTATGCTTGGTGAATTGTTGTTCTTTCTTGGACTACAAATTTATCAATCTGACAAAGGAATATTCATTTCAAAAACCAAGTATGTCAAGGAAATGTTGAAAAAATTCAGAATGGAAGATTGTACGCCAATCAACACACCTATGGTCATAGGTTTTAAATTGAGAAAAAATGATGAATCTCTGGAAGCAAATCAAACATTGTAGAGGTCAATTATTGGAAGCCTACTATATGTGACAACATCAAGGCCAGACATTATGCAAGCAGTGGGATTGGTTGCACGATTTCAAGTTGCACAAAAATAAACTCATGTGAAAGGAGTAAAGAAGGTATTCAAATATATAAAGGGAACCTTGGACTTCGACTTGTCGTACTCAAGAGGTGAATATTTTACTCTAATAGCATATACAAATGCAGATTGGGCAAGCAGTGTTGATAACAAAAAAAAGTACAAGTGGAGCATTTTTTTGTCAAAAATCTAGTGTCTTGGTTGAGTAAGAAACAAACTTCAATCTCTCTATCCACATTAGAAGCTGAGTATATTTTAGCAACAAGATGTTGCACACAAGTTCTCTGGATGAAGAAAACATTGCAGGATATCAAGGTAAAATATGATCAACAAATATCAATCATCTGTGACAACACAAGTGCAATCAACATTTCAAACAATCTTATTATGCACTCAAAGATGAAGCATAATCCTATCAAGTACCACTTCCTAAGAGAACAGGTAGTCGAACTGAGTGTCAATATGGAATACATTGCTACTAAGGAACAAGTTGCACATATTTTTACCAAAACCCTTCCCAGAGAAACATTTGAATATCTCAGACAGAAGTTGGGAGTGATATCCCTCTCATCTTGTTAGTAAAGAAGCACAACTCATGGGGGAGCATAACTTTGCCATTGATGTCAAAGGGGGAGAATTACATACTAGGGGAGAGTTGCAGATAGGAGGAGGAGAATTATAGACAGGGGGGAGTTCCAGACAAGGAAGAACTCTTTCCATTTCTATAGGATTACGTGTTTTTGAGAACAGAGTTTCTATCATTGACAAAGGGGGAGATTATTGAATAAAATATTTCCATTGATGTGAAAGGTTAGAAAGTGGATTAAATATAAATGTGACCTTGATATCACTTTAATAAATACAAAAGTGAAAGTTTAAGTGAAAAACGAAGTTTACTTAAAGGTGGAGTAAAAATGAAAGTGGATTAAACATAAATATGACTTTAATAAATAACAAAAGTTGAAAAATTAGGTGGAAGTGGCGTTTACGTAAAAGAGGAGTAAATATGAAAGTGGATTAAAGAAAAAGGTAAAAGTGAAAGTAAAGTTAAAGAAAAAAGGTAAAAGTGAAAGTGCACATGGTATTTGCAAACCATGGTGGTATTCACCAATGGTAAGGTAAAAAGTGAATTAAAAATTAAAAAAAGGGGAAAAATCAATTATTATTTAATAAAAGTCGCGACTTTTCAAAAATAACATGACTTTTCATATAAATCTTATGGAAAAGTATAAATAAAGAAGAGGGTTATGAGAAAAAATGAATATGTGGGTGAAAATGTAATATTCATATGCATAGCATTTGAGGTGTGACAATAAAACATGATTCATTGATCGACAATTATATATTGGCGAAGATCAGATCTAACGTTCAAGAAAGTAGATCTAGAAAAAGAAAAAAAATGGAGTACAGATCTTAGGCAGAGGAAGAAAACGTAGTGATCACAGTGCAAAATCAACGAAAGAAGAAGATCTGGTAAAAGAAGAACGAAACTAAAAGATCTGGTAAAGGCATAGCAAAAGCAGAAATAGCAAGCACAGAGTAGATCCAGCGAAAGAAGAAGTAAAGAATGCAAAGCAAATTTTGTGAAGACAAAAGCAACGAAGGGGATCGATGTATCCTATAGGTCAATGCCTACAAACAAAAAAGGGGATCGATGTCTCTTGTAGGTCGGTGCCTATACACAACAAAAGGGGATCAGTGTCTCATGTAGGCCGGTGCCTACAAACAGAAGAAAGGGATTGGTGTCTCCTTTAGGTCGATGCCTACGAACAATAGTGGGGATTGGTGTCTCCAGTAGGTTGGTGCCGACAAAATTTTTAATTTGGCGATAAGATGAGGCTTCCCTCTTTCAAACTGGCCTTCTGTAGTGGTTTGATGAAAATTCTAAGAAAATTTTTGACGTATAATAGACAATGGAGACCATATTCCAAGATCTGGTGGATGAATTTGGTGATAACATCGATCTTGTTGATAACCTCGTGAAGGAGGTGAAAACTGTTTCTCTTGAAAATATCGCCTTAAAGACAGAAAATACGGGACTAAAAAATCAATTGAAGTATTTCGAAGACATGTTCTATACTAATGTGACTGAGCACTCGAGACAGGTTGTTTCCATGAAGAACATTGTTGCTAGTTTTTTTCAAACTCTTGTAGATCAATTTGAAGAAAAGTATAACCTTCTTGAAGACTTGGAGGAAGAAGTGAAATCCCTTCCTCATATAATAGTGAGCACATGTGTCATCTAGTTGATGGAAACCAATACCCAGTTGACTTTTGAGGTTTCCCACTTGCAAGCCTCTATTGATGAGCTTCGTGAAGATGTTTCTCCTCTTCAAGAAGATAACATTCGATTGTTTGACAAGTATCATGCATTGTAGGAATATTATGATGCCATATGGCTGCATCTGGCTAAGAAGGATGAGACTCTTCAGAGCTTGCAAACTATTGAAAAGAATGTTGAGACAACTAGTGAGAAGAATATTGTTGCAGTTGAGTTTTTGGGCTCACATGTTTCTTCTTCCACCATTTTTGCTAGTCCAGTTGTTTGTGAGAAGAACATTGATTTTATTGAGCTACCAAGATCACCCATTTCTTCTCCACCCCTTTTTGTTGTTTGTAAGAAATATGTTGTTAATTTATGCTTTAAAACTAATGATTGTGTTGTTGCTCCTAGATTTGAAAAACACACTACATGTATAGGGTCCTAACTGCTCAGCAAGATGGGATATATAGGAGGAGGACTTGGGAAGAATGGATAGGGTATTGTTGCTCCTATTATTCTTGAAATGTTGACACCAAGAGAAATTCTTGGATATGATGTTTTTGTTTCCTCCTTGCCTACACCTTCCCTTGCTACAAAAAGGGAAGTTGTGTTCATTACAGATGGATTTCAGACTGATTCTTCACCAAAGAAATCTCTTAAACCAATTGTTGATATGGCTTCCCCTAACATGCCAAAATCCCAAACTATTGTTGTTGATGACATTATTGCTAATATACCAGGTTGTTCTACTCCTACAAGTACACCCAACCATGAGTCTATATCTCTTGATCATCCCGCATAGACCTTTGTGTTGTATCGTCATCCTCGCCATAGAAATAATGGTAATCATACTTTTGGATATTTCCAAAAAAGACATGAAAGAAAAAATCGTGGACATGTACCGACTACTGAGATAGATTGTGGTTAGATTGATGAGTGATCATAGGCTCATCTGACCAAATTTATAGGGAGTTCGTACTATTGTGTTTCATCGATTACATGAACATAAAACACTCCTCTTCATTCTTGATGCTTTGTAGTGGTAGACTGAGACTTGACCCAATTCGACAGTCAACTCGAGGTGTTTTCGGCTGCAGATTTGTTGATCGTGTTTCAACTTGTTATTGTCCATTGACTAGTGTTTTGAAAAATATCTATTAATGATGCTTTAATCCCTCAACTATGTTTAAGGGGGGGAGTACTTTCAAGTTGTTGATGTGTAAACCCAATTAATGTACTTGGATTTGTTGAGATCGACCAAACCATATCTGATTGTGTTTTTGGGAGTTGTACTTATGCTTATTGTACCTGATATAGAGACCGTTGGATTAACAAAGACTGATTATGTTGTTTTGTTTTTTGTCTAGTCGATTGATCGATTGTCTATTGTTGTCTTGTTCTCTGGTCGAATACCTAAATGGGATCGTGTTTGGACACTGGATTTTGTAACCAATTTGCAATGAATGACTACTCTTTGGCCTTGATCTGTGTTGGTGGTGATCAAACTTCCTCAGGAGTGTTGTTTTATCGTCTTGTAATAAGATTTTGTAGTCAAAACAAATTCAGGGGGGAATGTTGCGGAATTTGTTTTCCTCCAATCTAAGTTTATAGGGGGGTGTTGGAACATGTGGTTCCATCATAAACCTCACCTTGTCAGATGATTGGGTTGACTAATTCTATGGTTTGACTGTCGACTAAAGTGGTGGTTGACCATGTCCACTTAAGAATCCTCAATCCACATTTTATGGACAAGTGCAACCACCTTCACCCGAGTTTGTTGGTTTTGGTCCATGACCGAAACCCATTTATAGACGATCCTTGTGATCGTTCTATCATCATATAAGATCATCGTATCATCTCGAGGAGATATGCTCTCACTCATTGAGCTACTTGTGCTTCAGTGCTACGGTTTCTTTCGATACCACCGCTACCTCTCAAATTTGTTCTCTTCTGCATTCAATATATGTTCCAACAAACTTGACAATGGCAATCCAACCATAAGTCGAAGGAGTTTACTATCTCAAATAAAGACGATATAACACTTTGGTGCTAGAAGGAGGACCACCCTTGTAATGATGATAGTAATAATCATTTACCATGTGGATTATTTTGAAATAGAAATATTCATGAGTTATCATCTAGCCATCCCCTAATCAAAAGTGAAACTCAACCTAGTCAAACTCTTAGCCTAAAAACCAATTTCCAGGACATGGAAGTTGAATTTGAAAACCTTGATAGTTACAAACAGAAACACAAATTGATATTGAACCTACATAAAAATATCATCTTGCTACTTCTAACCCAAAATTCTAATATTTTTATTGTATTACACAATCCTTTCCTCACCAAATTGGACAATTACCTCTCATACATAAGTTACCTAAGCATACAAGAACTCATAGAAACATCATTTAAATTGATCAAGATACCCTCATTTTAAGCCTAGAATATTTAGTTGCTCATTTATTGGATGAAATCCCTGAACTGTTAAACCAAATTCCTCCTACTAGTCGATCTTCCAGTTCTTCAAGTTTTATAGATTCTAGTTCTGAAACCCAATCCACTAAATAGTGCAGAGCTAAAATTTACTAGTATATCATGGTTGGAAATCAAAATAAAAAACCCACATGGTTAGCTCAAGATGGTTTAGCTTTGTTGGGATAACTCCATGATATATCAAAAATTTTAGAACGTTTACTACCAAAATTAAATCCAAAGAAATATGGATATCTCAAAGATCATATTAAGAAATTAATATGGGAAATCTAACTACTGATTGTGTAATCTGAGGATGTTTTATATCGTATTTTCCTTTATACCTTCTAAAAAAATCTTCTACCTGGTAATTTAATTTAGCTACTGTATCCATTAATTCCTTGAACCAATTTGAAATTGCCTTTTTAACTAAGTTCAATGATGAGAGAACCTCAATTGATTTGGTATTAGAATTGTCGAGGAAGAAAATGGATAGCAAAGAAAGAATTAAATATTTTAATCAAAGGTTCACCACAATTCAAAAAAAAAATTAAAAAAAAATCCAAACATGCTTAGGATGTATATGTACAATTTGATATGTTTTCTATAACAATTTCAATCGTTATGTTTGTAAAAAGAGTAGGTAAAACTACTTTAGCAGAAGATTTTGAAGAAGCAATTAAGGTAGAAAAGAAAATGGTAATCTTGAAAGCAAATCATGGATTGGAAGAAAAGAAAATTGTGACTAGCTCTAAGAAGTCTTTCATGTTGACAATACCATATTTGGAAATAAAATACAAAGACTCCAATGAAATGGCAATCTTACAAAGGATTGCCAAAAAAAAAATCGATCAAATTATTGATCTTAAGAAGAATTATGGAGAGTGAAGTTCAACAAAGAAATTATTTAACCCATTTTTTAAGAAAATCACAACACCTCCTAAAGCTCCTCCAATGAATTCGAATTTAGACTTGGAAATTTTTGACATGGACACTTTTTATATAGCACATATGGTTAATCATTCAAGGAAATGTTGTCCTCAATTATCTGTTGGATTACTGAGAGGGGGGGTGAATCAGTAATAGAGCAATTCAATCCTTTTCAACCACAAAATGCAAGTGTTATATCAATGTAGCATTATCATCCAATAGTTGCAGAGTAAATAAACGATGAACAAATGAACAATCATACACATACATAGTACACCAGTGTTTTACGTGGAAACCCAAAGCAGGAGAAAACCACATAATTTTTTTGTCTTATATGTCTTTAAAAGTTACTTTCATTGCAAGCACCAACTTCCTTTGTTTTCCAGCTGCAACTAGAAGGAGGCTCCAACCCCCTAGTTTCTCAGGCTACAACCTGAGGGAAGCTCCAACTCCCCAATTTTATGGCTACAACTAGAAGGAGGCTACAACCCCCTATGTTCTCTGGCTACAACCGGAAGGTGGCTAGAACCACTTGTCCTTGCCCCGTCCAACCACCCTGAAATATAAGTAGAATGATGGAACCACTGTCACACTATCACTGTGAAATATATTGTTGTAAAAATGTACCAATCAACCTGTAATCGACCTGTACCACAAATAAGTGCATCAACCATGCACCAAACTGTACCAAACAACCTGTATTCAGCCTGTACCATAAACAAGTGCATCAACCATGCACCACCTGTACCATCAACAAGTGCATCAACCATGCACCAACCTATACCTCAACCAATACCATCAACGAGTGCATCAACCATTCACCAAATATGTACCAATCATGCATCAAATACACATAAACTATGACTCATCAAGATGTACCAACATCATTAACTATACACCTCATGTATGTGTCAACTCATCAACTACTTGTCTCAACCATGTACCCAACATGTACCTCAACCAAAATCCCTCATCAATTTCATCATCCAAATCTGATTTGTAATTCTGTAATAGACTTGGTGTATATGATCACATACCTGCAAACCTTCCTTAACAAGAGACTAGCATTTTCATCAAATTTTACTTTAGTGTCACATGACTAGTTTTGGATTAGTCAACAACCCTAACTTGAAATAATCATAACTATGTACCTGTAATGATTAAAGCTCTAAAAATGGCACACAATGTTCTTCAGTGTCTTTTATTCAATTCCTCCCGATTTCACTACTTGTAACCTCTCAGAAAAGGAGTTATATCAAAAATGGCATACCTTATTGAATTTTGGCTTATTCTAGAGAGCGAACTTGTAGAGCGTGCCCCACATGGAATATTTGTTGTATGGATCTAAAAATTGTACACATAATAATATAGAATGTACTCTAACCAATAAATTTGGTCTTACTAAATTTGGATCTGTTATGAAGAAGTTATGACATTTTTACCAGAAACACATGTTTTAAACTAGTTTCAGGACTAGCCACGAACCCTATTTTCCACGGAGTGTAACTCCAAAAATACAACCACCCACAAGATGAAATTTGTATCATGGCTACTTGGATATGTTTCCTCAATGATCTCCCAATTTCACAGTCTGAATCATTCTAGAAAAAAAAAATATTGTGAAAATGGTGAGATGACCTGTAAATAACATCCCTTAAAAAGCATCATCAAAAGAATTTATCCTCCCTTGAATTTCAACCTTCTTTACTTCACCTTCCCTCTGAAATTCGAATTAGATATCCTTTGGTTACCTCAGTCACTTGTAGATATTCAATATTCTCAAGTGTGATTAAAATTAGAAATCATTGCCTCTTATTTATAGTTTCATGTAGCTTACTCAAGGGGTTACCTTTTAACCATCTTAACCCACTTTCCTTATTTTAGGGCTAACCCACTTCTAACCACTTGTCCACTTAGTAATTTCTCCATTAAATTTATTATTTAAATAATTTATTTTGCATCCTCTTTGACTTATAGTA
>ML778799.1:398474-458427 GCA_009831015.1 Picea engelmannii | reverse complement strand
CATCTACCGATACACTAAGTCTCCAAAATAAAAATTAATAATTTATTAAACTAAAATTCATTAAACAAATATTTAATCATGAAATTAATTAATTAATTAATTAAACTAATATTCATTAAACAAATATTTAATCATGAAATTAAGTAGGGTTGTTACATGATAATTGTATATCAAACCCTGTATTTGGAAAATAGAAGGGAGGTGGCCAACCCAGAATTTAATAAAGACACTCTTCGTGCTCTTTCTGGTCATGGTTTTTTTTTTTTTTGTGCGAAGTTAGAAAGAATGTTAAGCCCACTTGTTTGTTTTTAATACAGTTTGTCATGAGGAAATATTTGGGTTGATGGAAGTGTTGCAAAATTATTGTTAAAGGATACAGCTTGTTGGATGTTTGATTATGTATGCAAAGAGTCCGACTGTATATAAAATATATACACATTAAATGAGTTTTGCAAGCCAGAATGAAAGGAAATTTGGAAACATGGTTATTTGAAGTTTCAATTGAAATAGTGTTATACACAAAGATTCCTTTTGTGGCCACTTCTTGGAAACCTGTAGTGACTTAAAAAAACATATATACTGGTGTTAATATAGTGGACCACAGTCGGTCCTTTCCTCGACTGTTGGTTGTGATTATTGAGATGATGTGTCTCCTCAACTCTATTGGTTGTGATTATTGAGATGTTGTGTCTCCTTAACATCCTTGAAGTCAAAGATCAGTTCTAAATTTTGGGAACAAAGTCTTGAGTTTCAATTTCGAAACAGTAAAGGGATCTAAATTGTAATGTTGGAAATGGCATTGTTTGATATATGATAGAACAATATCCATAGAAGTCCCTTCCATTATATCATTTTACGCAAAATACATTCCCTCCATTATCCCAATTACATTTTTTCACTCCATGTTCTGTTGTGACTCGTTTTTAAGGAGAAGTGTGTATGTAAATAAAAGAAATAATATGGAGGTTAATTGATGATTGGTATTTTGGGACCCGGTTATACACAGTTGATTGTTTTTATGATTGTTGAATAGTGTCCATGTATCTCTCCCCCTCCATGATATCATTTTACGTACAATACAAACCCCCCATACTCCCAATGACCCTATCAACCCCCTATTCATATGGCAATTAATTGATGAAAGTTTTATGGATGGATTGCATGTGTCTTGTATTAAATAATAGAGCCAACTCTTGATTTATTTAAGTGGAGTTTCATGTATGGATTATTAAGAATTTTGCATGATTCATTGAATATTTGCTTCAGGATGAGTTTTTTTTCAGTAGGGGCAGTAATGGTAGAAGGAACAGAGGCAGGGGACATCAGTAAGAAGAGACCTAATGCCTCACATAGTAAATATGCATTTTGATGATTGAGGTTGTTTTATATGTTGAAGACAATATTTTACAACAAACATATATTTGACATTGTTTTGGACAGCTTGGATATAATGCTTTTTGGGGACATGATTATATTACATTATGTTGGTATTTATCATTTGAGAATATATATATGAAGCGGGAGTTACAAAGAGATATTTTTGAATTAAATTATTTGAATATTTCTTAGGTCAGATAATTATAAAAGGAAATAATTGGGATTCACAAGGGATCCCACCTATTTAGTTATTATTTAAAGACCCTTATTTATATGTTATTATTATTTATTTGTCTCAAATTAATTAGTTAAGTTAATTTGAATTAACTAAAGAAAGGTAGTTCAACTACCATAACTTATTGAGAGAGAATAAAAGCTCAATCAAATGAAGAGACAAGTGGGAGAGAATAGAAGGAGAACTACAGCCAAAAGGTTTGCTCTATATTAGTGAGATATTTTCAGTTTTCATTCATTCTGAGTTTACTAGAAAGCTTAATCCTCTTGATGACAACAAGGTCTTATTGAAGGCAACAAGATTCAAAACTAAATCACATATTTCAGCAGCTTGTTTTAAAGGTGTTTGATTTATCTTTGGCAGTCTCTGTATTCTTGTTTGTTTATGAATTAAATTTCATGACTGATAAAGAATATCTTGCATATTCAAGTGGCAGCATGTTGTGGAAAGTTGATCCAGATCATTAGTTTCAATTTTATTGTGTTTTCATAGTCTTTTTGTATGGTGCCCATCGAAGGCTTCTAAATCTGACTTTGGTCCCTACCCTCGTAGTGGTTTGTAAAAGAGAACTCAGTTTTGAGTCTCATAATGAAATAAAATCATATTATTGTTTATGTCTCACATATGTGTCTTCATGGTATATGGTTCTTTCTTTTGCTTTTATCTCCATGTTTACATTATTGCAAATTATGTATATTCTCACATAGATTTGTTTAATTTTATTGTACATTGTTATAAACATAAAATCAGCCTTGATCCTTTGTAATTGGTACTTGTGGATTAAGTAAATATTTTTGAGGTTATAAACCCCGGGTGACATTCCCAACTATCTTGTCTTAGCCAGACAAAATCTGAAAATGCTTGAGTAAGGTTATTATACCTTTTCCTCAACATTTATTTTGGTGACCATACTGGGGACTAAAAAAAAAAAAAAAAACTCATTATCCATATTTCCCTGGTTTCTTGTATTTTCATATTTTGTATTTTCATATTTTGTATTTTCATATACCAAGGAATAAGTGCCCTAGGGTTCTTCTCTGAAACCTGAACTATCTGCCGCCTTCATCCATAGTCGTGGCCATGGAGGTCGAGGAAGAGGGGCCCCCAGCCCCCTCCTATAGTACTGTTACAGGGAAGGAGCATGGCTCCAACCACTTCAAACGTCCAACTTTCGAACTCCCGGACGACATGCAAAAACTCATTTAGGAAGATGAATTGTCGAAGGAAAAACCAATGGATATTGACCCAGAAACCAACCAACCAAAAACCAAATGCACATGGGAACCCAGCAAATGCATTCCACAAGCTCCGACTGCTCCCAAATACACCATTAGCTTGCCAAGAATGGAGGATCAGAAACAGTATATGCAGGATTTTGCTCTGATAGGCAAATTTTTGGGGCTATGGCCTTCAAAAAAAGACCTGGTCAAATGGATTCACCATTGGTGGAAACCCAAGGGCCATTACGACCTCCAACTAGGATCAAAAGGCTTCTTTACAATCATATTGCACAATCTCGAGGACATAAATCAAATATTTAAAGGGGGGTCGTATTTCTATAACTCGACAGGCATGTTTCTCTGATTCTGGATGGAAAGATTCAGCCCAAAAAAAGAAGACTTCACCCATGCTCTGGTCTAGTTAAGGCTATACTCGCTTCCATAGGAATTTTGGTTGGAGGAGATCCTAGCAGGGATCGAAAACACCATCGGCAGCTACGTCAAAGCCTCGGAGGCAACAAAACAAAGAAGGTACATTGCTTATGCTCGTATATGTGTCTATTTAAATATCTCAAAACCCCTCCCTAGTAATATTATCCTGGACTATCAAGATGGGGAATGGTCCCAAACCCTAGACTATGAGCACATCCCCTTCTGATGTCGCAAGTGTCACGAGCATGGCCATCTCTTTCGAGAATTCCCCCTAAATAGCCCCCCCAAAACAGCCCAAGAAGATTCTGACAAACCCAAGGACGGTTTCACCTAGATCACGGGTCAATGGAAGCAGTAGGCGAAAAGTGCCCCCCCCCCCTAGGCCCCTACGGGACCCCTTATCAAAAACTTGTTTGATGCCCTTCAAACCCCAATGGATACCCCATCATCCTCTACCGGCCCCTTGATAACCCCGGCAACTGGCCAAACCTCGATCATACAGGATCCCCATTCTCTCTCTTCTTCACAACCACTAGCCTCGGCGACCTTCCTCCTAACCACTATCGGGCCAGAAATGGGAGATCCAGACACAGATCTGGAAGATCAAGAGCTGGCAGGAATTGATATGGTGCATATAGAACAGGCCTATCGTAAGAAACAACTATATACCATAGCGCATGACCAGTTGTGCAAGGTGCACAAAGTCTTCCTTAACTCTTCTGCAGGAGGGAAATCCCGAGCCAACACAAACCTAGGAATTCAAAAAGAAACCACCAAGGAGCAACGAAAATTCACAAAGGAGGAGAAAAAAAGAAGCAGGAAATTGAAACACTAGCTCATTCAGGACGCAGGTAACTTCCTTTTCAACTCAAGTCAAATTCATTTGATCTCGGACAGCTTTCCCCCCCTCCAACCCCCACCGTCCTTATGAAGATACTATCCTGGAACATAAGAGGCCTCAACGCAAAGAGAAAACAAACCCTGCTCAAAGACAGAATCAGGAAGGAACAGTCAGATATTCTACTCCTATAAGAAACAAAATGCGCGGGAACAGAGGCACAAAACACACTCCAGTGATGCTGGACTCAAGCACAGCATATGGAGGTGGATGCTAATGGGGCAGCAGGAGGCCTTGCAATGCTATGGAATCTAGCCACCATCTTGCTTGACAACCTTTTTTCTTCCAAATGGACCATCACAGCTTCTTTTCATCTCATTGGCTCGAACAAACAGGGTTACATTACGAATGTCTATGGACCTCTCAGACTAGGGGATAAGGAAGCATTCCTCCAACACATGCAATGGATAGTTGATCATGTAAGCCCCCAAAGATGGATCCTTGGGGGGGACTTCAATATGATCACGGGGCTGGAGGAGAAAAACGGAGTCAATCGATTCTTGGGAAATGACAGCATACTCTTTAACCCGACCATAAACCTTTTGAACCTCATTGATGTCGAAACAAATAATGGGTCGTTCACCTGGTCCAACAGATACTCGGGGGCCCATCATGTTTCTAGCAGACTGGATTGCTTCCTCCTTTCTGAGGCCATCATGATGGACGGTCTAGCATGGAATGCCACAGTCATTGATGTCGCGGGTTCGGATCATTGGCCAATTCTTCTAACCCTCAACATCACTGGTACCCCAGGAAGAAAGCCCTTCTGCTTCGAAAAATTCTGGTTGAATCACCCAGATTTCCAAGCAAACATCAAGGCCTGGTGGGAAGAGGCAGCCATCCAAACAGGAACCCCGATGTACAAATTCCAAAAAAGACTAAAAAACCTCAAGCAGCAACTAAAAATCTGGAACGAATCCAACTTTGGTCATATCTTTCAAGCACAGGATCACCTACACCAGCAAATGAAAACACTATAGCACCAAATCATAACACAAGGTCTAACGGAAGATCTAAAAACCCAGGAAACGCTCATCAATAATCAAATAGCGGAAAGGAAAGTACAAGAGGAAATTCTATGGAGACAAAAATCACGCATCACATGGCTAAAAGAGGGGGAGAAAAACACCAAATTCTTCCACATGTCCATGATCCAGAGGCGCCAGACCAATCGCATAACCCATCTAATCTCATAGAAGGCACAGAAATCCAACAACACGCAGAGGTGGAAAATGAATTGCACAAATACTACCAATCTCTCCTAACGGAACCCCCGACAGATCGCTCACAGGTTATTGCTTCCATAATCACTCACATACCAAAGGAGGTCACCAAGGAGCAAAACGAAGCCCTGATGAGACCAATCCCTAAGGAGGAGGTCGATCATTCTCTAAAGGCCACCCCGCTCGGCAAGGCCCCTAGGCCAGATGGCTTCACTTCAGATTTCTTTCACTATTGTTGGGATCTCATCCGTGAGGATGTGTGGGAAACCATTGAGGATTCCAGACGATCCGGTAAGGTCCTCCAAGCCCTCAATGCTACATTTCTCACCCTCGTCCCCAAAGAGAATAATACCACCTCTCCAGCTCACTTTAGACCCATAGCCTTATGCAACGTCATTTACAAACTTATAACAAAGATCATTGCCACACGCCTCAATCCCATACTACCATTTTTAATCTCCCCTGAGCAGTTCGACTATGTAGAGGGTCGCCAAATTTTGGACAGTGTCATTCTAGTCCATGAGGTTATCCACTCCCTTTGCTCTACCAAAACACAGGGCATGCTCCTCAAGCTGGACCTCTCCAAAGCCTTCGATAAGCTAAGCTGGAGCTATCTAAAAGCTACTCTCCTTGCTTTTGGAATTGATCATACTTGGGTCTCCTGGATTGTCAACCTCACCTCTTCAGCACTTTTCTCAACCCTAGTCAATGGACTCCTATCCAAAACTTTCTCCCCTTCAATAGGAATTAGAAAAGGGGACCCCCTTTCTCCCTTCCTCTTCATCCTAATGGCAGAAGGGCTCAGCCACACACTAAAAGCAGCCATCAAGGACCATTCTCTCTCAGGCCTCACTCCCCACAGCCTTTATCCCCCCATCTCCCATAACCAATTTGTAGACGACATCCTGCTCTTGGGACTTTCCATAGCCAAAGAAGCATGTTGTTTCATATCTATCATTGACCTCTTTTGTGAAGCTTCAGGAATGGAAGTGAACCTAACCAAATCCCAAGTTTTCTTCTTCAACATGCCTCTAGTCATCCAAAACCATCTCACTCTCATCCTGGGCTTCACCCGCAGTGTCCTATCGTCATTCTACCTGGGCATCCCCCTCATTGATAACTCACTCAGAAATGCCTCATGGAACTCCCTGTTGTCTAGTTTCAGAAAGAGACTCTCCCTCTAGACCTTTTGCTCACTCAATCTGCCTGGTCCCCTCGTTCTTCTCAAGTCCGTCCTCCAAGCTCTCCCGCTCTACACCTTCTCAGCCTTAGCGGACCCAAGTTCCATCCACAGCACCTTGAGATAAATTCAAAGAAGCTTCATGTGGCAAGGAATCAAGGAAGGCCGAAAAATATCCCTGGTAAGTTGGCAAAAGGTTTGCAACCCTAAAAAAGCAGGGGGACTCGGTCTTTGTGACCCATCCACTCTTAACAAAGTCCTCAGTGCTAAAATCTAATGGAGATGGCTCAAAAAACCCCAGGATCTTTGGGCACATTTATGGAGGAAAAAATACACCCCAACAATCTCGGGAAAAGAACTCATCAGGTGGAATGGTCAAAGCTCGAGATCGCTCATCTGAAATGCTGCCCGGAACAATCGAGGACTCATCATCGATCATTCATTCTGGGAACTACAAAATGGAACTTCGGTAAACTTCTAGAGTGACTCATGGAAACAATTCCCCGCCTTGAACACAGATATGAACCTCAGAGTCCTCATTCCTCACACCGATGTCGCAAGACTACATAGAGTCATCTACTTCTGGAAGCTTTTGATCCAGGAGATCTATGGTGCACCTGGAAAAACAACCACGAACACCTAAATATTCCCCCGACTATTAACCTCCAACCTCTACAAGAGATTCTCACCTCACGAAAAATCCTCAATCAAACCGAGGAGGACATTCTTAGGTGGGGCCATTCCCCCACAGGTGCCTTCAACATTCATGAAGCGTATTCCTTAAAATCAGGCCACAACACTTTACCTCGCGGGGAGATCTGGGGAAAAATCTGGAATATGAAATCTTGGCCGAAAGTCAGCACTTTCCTCTGAATAGTGGCACACAACAGCATCCTCACCTGGGATAACTTAAGAAAACGGGGTTTCATCGGCCCATCTTGGTGTCAGCGTTGTGGACAAAAGGAAGAAACTCAAAATCATCTCCTCAACCTCTACCCCTACAGCTCGTGCATTTGGAATCAGAGTGCTAACATCATGAGAAAATCAGATAGGAATCGCTTGGGTCAAAAAGAAACTATTGCAGATTGGCGAAGTTCAATTTTCCACTCTCCCATTCTCAATAGAATCTGGCAGCTACTCCCAGATTTCATCCTCTGGCAAATCTGGAAAAAAAGGAATAGGAGAATCTTCAACTCGGTCACTAGAACTTGGCAAGAGGTTTGGAACATAATCCACATGAATATCAATGAAACCATCTTGTTGCATCCATGGACGGAGCAGGACTTTCAAAGCCAATCGAATGAGTCTCGTATCATCAAAGCCTGGAATCTAATTATTTCCCCTACCCCAGATCGGCTCATGGTAGCTAAAGGACGCACGTCCAGCCCTACTCTCTGGGAGGCTCTACCCGTGAACTTCTTTAAACTAAACTTTGACAGCGCCTCCAAAGGTAATCCGGGACTAGCCGGATACAGTGCAGTCATTCAAAATAGTGACAGAGAAATACTATACATCCTAGCAGGAAGTATGGGGCACAATACGAACAACGTTGTAGAAATCTGGAGTCTTCTTTATGGATTGCAAGCTACCTCGGAGCGAGGCCTCTTTCCCCTCATTGCGGAAGGAGATTCCCAAATTGTTATCAAGCTCCTCTCACATATGCTCAATGGGGTAGATCTGGAGAAAATCTCTCCCAGCTGGTGACTTATGAATGGACTCGGCAGAATAAAATCTATTCTTCAGCCACAGTAGGTCATCCTTCCTTCTCATGTTCGAAGACAGGCCAATGAAGTAGCTAACTGGCTGGAAAATTTCGACATCGGGCTCGAAGAAGGAATCTTCTCTTGTACCCCTTACATCAATCCCTCTCACCCCGTAGTCATTTCTTGTAAGAACATAGCTCACACCATAGATCTTCCCCCAGTTGGGGTGTTCTCTTGATATGACTGCCCAAAACAACCTTGCCGCCACTTGGCCACTCCTTGAGCCACCTGGCATACGTCCTTTGCCTCAGCCCCTCCCCGATCATCTCGGGCCTTTACGATACCTACTGCCACCTTCCATTTCTCACTTGCATTTCGACGTTCACTCGCCCAGGAAGCTCTGCAACTCATGCGTCTTCATGGCACCGTGCAGAAGCTCCCTCGCGTTGCTTCAGCTCCTTCCATGGATCTCTCTTCTTTTGTTAGTATTGAGTCTCTGGAGCCTCAGTGTCTCGCCTCCATTCTGAAACACCCAGTCTCTAGAGCCCTCCCCTCCACTCGTCTCGTAGTCGAACTCTGGTGCGATCATCTGTGGGCTCCTCTCAATCTGGGGAGACCGCTTCTCACGATGCCATGACCCCGGGGCAAGCCAAAGAGGGGAGTTGCCTGGTACTTGGCCCGTGGGAGGGAACCACTTATCTCTGAGGCTCCTGGCGCACCTGATAATCCTCTTGAAGCGCTCCCCGCAACAACCATAGTAATCCCTCCCCTGGATGCACTCCTGGCAGCTCGTCCCCCTGATGATGCTCCTCCCTACAAAGAAATTCTGCCTCTCGTACAGATTCTTATACCCACCCCGAACCAGCCGCCCTATGACCAGACTCCTTGTGACCTCTCCCCCTCTCGAATCCCTACGGATGTAGGGTCGAGTGGTTCAACTTACTCGAGAATTCACTTGGCTTTGCCCCTCCTCCTCCCTCCCCCCCTCCGAGCCACGTTCACCCACCTACCCCCTCCTCCTCCCCGCTTTCCACCCACCCCCACCCCTCCTGTGCCAGGTGTGTAGACCAAACAGAAATCCTGCATATCCTATGCACCATGAAAAAATACTTGGAGGACATNGTGCCAGGTGTGTAGACCAAACAGAAATCCTGCATATCCTGTGCACCATGAAAAAATACTTGGAGGACATCAAGATGATGAAAAAAGACTTGGAGGCTCTCAAAATGGCGACACTCGACGCACAGAACTGGGAAGCAGACCGATGGAGAAGTATGGATGCCATGATGAAGTTCATGCAAGACCTCCGACAAGCCATAGCAGAATGTGATAAAGGCAAGGCTCCGACGAAGCAAGTTTTCACAGGACTACGTTTTGGTTCAAGTTTTTAGTATTCGTAATGCTTTTCTTTGTTTTTCTATGCACTGTAATCATGTGCCTCTACCCTGCGAGGCCAGTAGACTAGTTTATTTTCCATGGATTATCTTTGGCGATGGTGGTTTCCCAAYAGCACACCAGGACCATAATATTTTTTGAACAAGTGGCTACACTAGTTTGTGGACATCTGGCACAGTGGTTTCCCTCATAGGCACTRYGACCATGTGGCACTGTGCATCCAAAACAGCTATACTTTTTTTATTGGAATTAATACATTACCCTAACTTACAAAAAAAAAAAAAAAAATGTATTTTTGTATTTATTGTTTATATGTTTTTTTGTTTATAAGCTTTTTTTTTCCTTTTTCGTGAATTTATCGAATCCTATCTTGCATGATCATGTATAAATCTAATTTGAGCTCATTGTTAATGGTTAGTTGTACTCTTTTTTAGGATAACTTGTGGGAATCTTCTCATAACCATATTGATGATTTCCTTGGCTTCTGTCAATATATTGGGGTTTATGATATACATACTTCTGCAGATATTTTTCCACTTTCCCTCTGTGGTAAAGAAGGAGACTAGTCTAGACGTATAGTATCTAATCAAATTTTCATGGGGGGATCAATTTTTGTAAAATTTCTTATCTACTTTCCTCCTCCGCCTATCTTTCGTCACTTTGAATTTCTACTTGAAAGCATCCATGATCCTCCTCGATATGACTTTTGTTATGGTCCTCATGAACAATTAACCTATGGGTTTTTCTTAAAGGTTAAAAATGAATATCACACAAATCCATCTCTCTTCATGACAAGTTTGCATGAGGACTATCATGCATCTCGTAGTGATATATTCACAGAGGATTTTATGGATTATTGTCCTGATATGCCTACTAATCCTACTTCTGACAATTCTTTATTTGATGCCTTCCCCTTTAATGATGACCTTTTTGAATTATATCCTACGCAAGATCAACTTGTGTCTAATAAAGTAATATTCATGGATGGATCTAGCAGGGAGGATTCTCTTGATTTGAATAGCACTATCCCTCATATTTCTCATGACCATGTTGAATATGATGAGAGAGGAGATTCAAGGGGCCATATAGATTCATATGTTGACTCTCCTTCTAAAAATTACCATAAGGATAATCAATATTTTACATTGCAGAATTCCTACACAATCCCATTGTTTCAATTCAAAGAGGTTAAGGAATTCAATGACGATATTCATATCCCTCTTGCATGCATGATTTTTTTTTATGATGATATATTTAAAGGGATTCCTATGCATTTGAATCCTTTATTTTCTCCCTTGATGCATGGTAGTTCTTTTCCTGATCAGGAGATCGTAAATGATGACCTTATAATGCTCAGAGAGCCCATTAATTCCATTCAACATCAAAACTTCGAACCATCATTCTAATGTTATTGATAATTCCCATGTTTCCAATATCAAGATGAAATCTCGTTTTGTTGGTTAGCAGTTCCTGCAATATGGTAATCAATTTTTCTGGATCTTGATAGGCCCACTACCCTTGCCACATGCATTTGTTGGTTGGCAGGGTAATCGACATTCTTTATACAACGTTTTCCAATTCACTAATCATCCATCCAAAATATATGATGCATTTCTCTATGCAAAATGTCATCCTACCTGACTCCAAGAATGTTTTTGCGTTCCTTTGTACATAAATAATAAGTTGGGTTTTTATTTTATTTAGTTTTGTCTTTCGCTTTTTCTGTTCTATTTAGATTGCATGATCTTTTGTCGAGGTAAAGTCTGGATCAGTTTTTCCATGACAGTGTCCTTCAGTAAGTATTGTTGATCAATAAACAATAAAGATATACACAGTTTTTATGATGTCCTCCTTTAAGACATCACTGAAATCGCTTTTTTCTTTCAGTAATGTTGTAGGATAGTTGATTTTGTCTTCTTCCTTATTTATGCTATCCCTTTCTTCCCTCAAACCTGAGATTCAAAAGAGCATATCAGAAAAAATTTCTCCTTGAAGCTTTAAGAAGCATTATATGTTACATATTGATTGAATGATATGCATACAAGATCAAACCCCCTCGTACGTACCACTTTTCATGAATTATTCCCAAAATCCCGTCTCATTATTTCCCTTAAACCATATTTTTCCCTTGTTGCATAACTGTTCTTGTCAATAATGATTTGATCCATTTTCACTAGTTTGTGAAACCGGACATTCTGAGTTCTTAATATGTTGGAAACATATTTCCTTGTGGATTCGCCAGTTTGTTGACGCCCAAAAGCACAACGTAGGGTACCTGTTTGGAAATGGTTGCAACCCCTTATTATTTATTTATATTTAATAACATACTAATAGGTGGGACCCTTGTGTGACTATGACGAAAAGACGACACTTATGTTTTATGTGCTTATGACTTGGTTGTGATACAATATCTATTGTTTATTTCTTTTAAATCGTTGTCGGAAATTGATCACAGGATGTTATGGGCGATGTGACTAAAGGAGAAATGATGTTGTCTTTATATAACCCTCACAAGTGTTACTATGTTGCATTTAGTTTGATAAAAGATCTAAACTCCATGTTTCAAGTTGTATGTGATATGTGGTGTGGTGATTACCTTGATTTCATGTTACAAGGGTTGCATGCATTGTTTAAATTGGAAGTTTAAAATTTGGGACATAGTATCCCTAGCAAGCTTTGATATATGTCACATTGGATTTTTAAACAAAGGTTGGCGCATTTGTTAAGTTTGAGACTTAGGGAAATGGTGGTGTATCAAGCTTGCAATTAATTTTTAATGAGTTATGCGATGTATGGATAGCTTGCTCGTACTAGCTATGGTTGAAGGTGTAAGTGTAGATACGATGTGCAGTAATTGCACGTCGCTCTAACCCGAGGCCACCACCCTTGCCATTTAACATTTGGTCTTTTGTTGGTTGTCGCTACTTCGCTTTGTTCGGTCATGGAAGAGGTGTTCAGACTTGGTCGATTCCCCTTGGAAATTTTACACCCATGTATGAGGATTCTTGTTGCTCCATCCATGACGTTTTCACTCTACTCTTTAATAAAGTCAAGAGTTGGCTCTTAAATTTTCTCACTGACTGTGCATTTCCAAAGTTTTATGGGATTTTCGACTGTGTATGGATTATTAGTGGAGTTTGGTCTCAGTGACGTTGTATGTAAATTGTTCGCATTAAAAATGATATGGGTATCTCTTACTRTTTGTAGTTGCTTCGTGCTTTACTTGTGGAAAAGGGTATTGTTTAGGAAGTTCTCRGGTCTACATTGCCTCTGGTTTTCTTTTTGTGAATCCTCTCTGTCCAACAAGAACGTTATCATTGTTCATTTCCTGTGGGTTATTTGGAATCTCTGCCTACCATTTGATTGTATGGATTTCATGGCTATCATGTTTGCGCCCTTSTATCAACTCTATAAATGTGAATGTGAAAATTTATGGTGGTAGTAAGTTGTTTAAGGTATCTTTTGGGCCAAAACCCTCAAACTTGGTTAGCTCTCCCTCACAGTTGATAATTGCATATCAAACCCTRTATTTGGAAAATATAATGGAGGTGGCCAACACAAAATTTAATAAAGACATTGTTCGTGCTCTTTTTGGTCATGGGATTTTTTTGTTGTTGTGCAAAGTTAGAAAAATGTTAATCCCACTCGTTTGTTTTAATCCAGTTTGTCATGAGGAAATATTTGGGTTGATGGAAGCATTGCAAAATTATTGTTAAAGGATACAACTTGTTGGGTGTTTGATTCTGTATACAAAGAGTCTGACTGTATATGAAATATATACGCATTAAATGAGTTTTGCAAACCATAATGAAAGGAAATTTGGAAACATGGTTGTTTGAAGTTTCAGTTGAAATAGTGTTATACACAAAGATTCCTTTTGTGGCCACTTCTTGGAACCCTGTAGTGACTTAAAAAAAACATATATACTGGTGGTAATATCATGGACCACAGTTGGTCCTTTCCTCGACTGTTGATTGTGATTATTGAGATGTTGTGTCTCCTCAACTCTGTTGTGTGCAAGTTGTGTTATTATTGTTGAATGTTATTGGGCAATAAATTATGAAACGATTACTATGCAATGTAATTTCTAAGTGCAAATGAATAGCCTTGAAGTGAAATATCAGTTCTGAATTTTGGGAACAGATTTTTGAGTTTCAATTTCGAAATGATAAAGGGATCTAAATTGTAATGTTGGAAATGGCATTGTTTGATATATGATATAATAGTATCCATAGAAGTCCTTTCCATTATATCATTTTATGAAAAATACACTCCCCCCAGTATCCCAATTACATGTTTTGACTCCATGTTCTGTTGTGACTCATTTTTAAGGAGAAGTATGTATTGAAATAAAAGAAATAATATGGAGGTTAATTGATGATTGGTATTTTGGGAGCTAGTATATACACATTTGATTGATTTTATGATTGTTGAACAATATCCATGTATCTCTCCCCCTCCATGATATCATTTTACGTGCAATACAAAGCCCCCATACTCCCAATGACCCTATCAACCCCTCATTTGTATGACAATTAATTGATGAAAGTTTTATGGATGGATTGCATGTGTCTTGTATTAAATAACAGAGCCAACTCTTGATTTATTTAAGTGGAGTTTCATGTATGGATTATTAAGAATTTTTCGTGATTCATTGAATATTTGCTTCAGGATGAGTTTTTTTTCAGCAGGGGACAGCAGCAAGAAGAAACCTAATGCCTCATGCAGTAAATATGGATTTTGATGATTGAGGTTGTTTTATATGTTGAAGACAGTATTTTACAACAAACATATATTTGACATTGTTTTGGACAGCTTGGATATAATGCTTTTTGGGGACATGATTATATTACATTATGTTGGTATTTATCATTTGAGCATATATATATATATATATGAAGCGAGAGTTACAAAGAGATATTTTTGAATTAAACTATTTGAATATTTGTTATGTCAGATAATTCTAAAAGGAAATAATTGGGAGTCACAAGGGGTCCCACTTATTTAGTTATTATTTAAAGACCCTTATTTATATGTTATATTATTATTTATTTGTCTCAAACTAATTAGTTAAGTTAATTTGACTTAACTAAAGAAAGGTAGTTCAACTACCATAACTTATTAAGAGAGAATAAAATCTCAATCAAATGAAGAGACAAGAGGGAGAGAATAGAAGGAGAACTACAACCAAAAGGTTTGCTCTATATTAGTGAGATATTTTCAGTTTTCATTCATTTTGAGTTTACTAGAAAGCTTAATCCTCTTGATGACAGTAGGGTCTTATTGAAGGCAACAGGATTCAAAACTGAATCACATATTTAATGCAAAGTCTGATAATTGTGTATTGGAAAGGATAAGAAACTATCCATTTCCTTGCAACCAATCATAATTGATACACCATTTGAGCCATGGGGACTAGATATTATTGGTGAAAACAATCCCAAGTTTAAAAAGAAACACAAGTATATATTTATAACAATGAACTACTTTACTAGGTGGAAATAAGTTATTCTACTAACTATTGTAAATGAAATAACAATCATTTTGTTTCTAGAGCAACATCTTATCAACAAGTTTTGTGTTCTTGTTGTGTTAGTGTTTCAAAATGCATATTTTTTCTCTTCATTGAAATTCACTAAATTTTCTTTAGAAAAGGGTATTATTATTCATTATTCAACTAATTGTTATCCTCAAGGACATGTGGTGTATGAATCCAACAATAAAAATCCAATTCTAATTCTAAATAAAATAGTCGTCAACCATAATCAAAATTAGCATAGACCTTTTCCTAATGCTCTCTAGGTAGACCTAGTCACACCTAAGGTGGCTTTAGTTACCTCTCCTTATTTCCTAGTTTATAATGAAGAAGCCATCCTAATTTCAAACATCTTCTTGCCTTCATAAAATCTATCTCATTCCTCTAGAGGGAAGAGTCCCTCCATTGTTCAAAATATAACTAACACCATGCTCATGTTAGAAGAAGAATGAGAGAAAGCTAAACAAAAATTCACATCTCATCAACAAATTGTCAAACGTTGGTTTGATAAGAACTCACATAGATATACGAATTTATAGATAAGTGGCCTTGTTCTAAAATGGGATAAGCCAAATGAACCTAAAGAAAACATTTAAAATTCCAACAAGCATGGCTTAGACCATTCCAAGTGGTTGAAAAAATGGTCTTGGCATGTACATATTGCATAATATGGAGGGGGAATTGGATGTCCTCCATATCAATGGCCAAATTTTAAATTGGTACTTTAGTTAATTACCCTTAAGGAAACTAGCTTGTACATAATAGTTCTACCTCTAGTAATTTGGTTATCAACTTTTAAATAGATTCAATTTTTAGTTTTTTTTTTGTAGGACTTGAAGTTATTTTTGGTAGCATTTATTTTATGGATATTGAGTTTGCATTTCTTCCTTTTTCTATGAGAATTTTTAAAATATGGCCTCAACATATGTTGATTAGTTTGCATTGGTACCCTTTATTTAAGTTGGGTCTCATGAACTATAAACACACCTCACAAAGCCTTGCGAGCTCTCAATGCATTGTTTTGTCATGATCAAGAAAGAAAGTTGTAAGCATAAACTATGAAGGTTGCTTGAAATAATTAGAACAATGGTGGAACAAATATATTTTTGAATTAATAACTTTTGGAGACCCTAAAACTTTATTTTTTAATGTTGAATCAGTTGGCTTAAGGATTCCATCCACTCACACTAAATTAGTTAACCATGTGAAAGGTGATTAGTCAAACATCAACGATCAAAATTTCAATGGTATATTTTCATCGCTCATACATGGATAATACTTATCCAAATATAGGCATCATCCCCACCAACTAAAGGGTTGTTCCCACCTAACCCCCCCACCATATCTATCGGTGTTGAAGAAAATTAATTTTGGTAAAGGAATTGGAAATGAAATTTAGTTTATTCTAGGGACATGTAAATATCTCCAATGAGGCTATGAATGCTCATTGGTAGAAAAGCAAGGTCTATGATGTTGGTGTGGCTCCACCAAGGCTACATACACTCATGGATAGTGAAGAAACACTGCAGGGATGTGATGAAGGCTATATGAAAAAATATTTAACCCACTTTCAGAAGACCCTATGATTATGATTATAGCCTAGAATATTGGGCTATGCTCCAAAGAAATGAACTTCATAAAAATCCTTCCTTCATTTCTACTAGTGAGTCACTATGGCTAAAGGATTAGGCTATTTGGGAGCTCATCATGATAAATTTTTATAGGGACCCATACTACAATAACTCAGGTATCTCTATTGAAAGGATAAATTCTTTATTTTCCTAATTTTATGAATGGATGATGAATTGCGAAGATTCGCGATTTTTCCTAGCATGTCACCATGTAGTAAACAATGATAGACCAAAGATAAAAATATAGCCCTTAAATTGATCATAAACCCTTAACTTCATAAATGACAAGGTTCATTCACACCATAATGAACACAAGAATATAGACAAGAACCCTTGAGGTAGGGTAACACCATCAAATACTCCTTATGAAAGGGATCACTCCACAAGCCATGCTTGTTACAACACAATAACATCCAACATCCAACATAACTCAATACATTGGTACTCATATACATTTATACTTTATCATGAGTATTCCTAGGGGTTTATGCCAATTACCCCTTATTATTATAGTATTTCCTCTAACTACATAATGGGCCTATCCCATGATTTTGGCCATAATACATTTGAATGTCCCCCTTAGGTACCTCCATATGTACCTCATATTATCCTCATTGGGTACATTACACAACATTTGTTGAGCCTTCAACAAGCCCCCGGTCTCCAAACTTGAGGACCCCCCTCCCCTTTCTTTTCTTTAAATTTTGCTTTTCATCTCCTTGAGGGACTACTTGTATTTGCATTTGAAAGTTCTCGATTTCCTTTCGGGGGTTTCCCATTCAAAATTCCTTCACATTGCAATAAACAAACCTATTTATCACCATAATCGACATATGTATTTATGTGATTATATATTAAAAGTTGAGTACTAAATGATTGATATGAATTATTTTGTTATAATGACCCTTAGATGAATTGACTAGTCACAAGGTGAATTGGTATGTGCCCTTTGACCCTTCATTAATTCTAATGATTATTATTATTATTCATTATAGTTATGTTTTTTTTTCAAACAAAATGGAGAAATTTTATTAAAAGGTCTGCAAAATATTCAGATATAGGAAGCTTACAAAAACATCATTGCAATATGAACATAACAGGAAAAAACAGGTTGATATCTAGCTAAAAATTTCAAAATATTTGCAATTGTCTCTAACTTATACAACACATAAAAATTGCTTCCAACTTATAGCATATAGAATATACCTAGCGATAGTCAACAAAAACAAAACATCTAAATGCAAATCAATGGAGGGTAGTACCCCTACCTGGCTCTTCTTCATTTTGGTCTGGAGGCAAATTTAAGTCTAGAAGGTGTTGTTGGAGATTGGGTGATGAAGCCACTGTTGAATTATTTGAAGATGGGTTGGCTAGAAACTGGGGGGTGGAGCGAATTCACAGTTCTAAAACCTTTGATCAAATTGCAACACATTCATCTTGGAGTTGGTGTTTCCCCTGACTTTGTTCTACCAAAATTTCCATGGTGGTGAGTAACTAATTGGATAATCCATGCATGTGAATTGGTAATGTCTCAATAGACTAAAATAATCCTGCATGTTCTTCCTCTGATAGCTCTCGTCGCCACCTTGTTGTTTCAGAATGTAGTTGTGCCATGATCTAAAGCTTCCATACAAACTCGATGCTATGCAAACCCTAATCATCACCTCTCAACTCCAATTTCAAGGAATTATCAATGCTCTGTGAAGGGAACTCCCAGGGTGGCACGAATAAAATACACACCCAACATGCGTGAGATCATAGCCACAATAGAAGGGGAGTTAAAGCCATCAAATCCAAAATGTTGGGTATGATCATGCAATTGGCAATCAAATGTCAAAGGGGGTAGTACCTTCTTTGAATTAAGAGAATGTGCATAAAACTACTCAAGCTAACACACACACCCACTTGCAGAGGTACCACAACCCAATATCCAAAGACCGGTACAACCAAGGGGATGGCGGCTTCATCCACGTAGCTAGCTGGCACATGCGCGAAGTGCTATGGTGCTCTGCATACTTCCAATCTGAAGGCGAGGAGCTAAGGTACCAAATTTATCATTCGTGTGAGAGGAGTAGGGGCCCCTATGTGGAAAATCCATGTCAACCTGTATCATGATTGCATAGGATAATGCGACGGTGTCTACATAATCACATTCAATTAAAACTTCAATTTTTTGAGCGCTCACTATGTATGTTGTCGTTTGTCCTCCCTTCCATATTAGGGACATATATTTGAAAGGAATCGTAGAATTGATTCAGTTTAGATTTTCTTATTGACCCTTAGAGTCTCCAAAGGGTCCCTTAAGGCCAGGTACTTTCTTATCAGCTATAGAATTCTTGTGGCGAAGTATGTGTAGGACATCAATGGTATGCTAGGAGTCCAACTCATTTTATATTTGTCGGAAGACCATTGCTAGCTTCATGTCTTTGGTTAAATTCTTCTTTCTCAAATGGTTTATGATCACCCTATAATACCCTATAATTGATAGAGAGGATATACCCTGATGAAAAACCAATCACAAGCCTTGGAACAAAGCATAGGCCTCCACCTGATTGTTAGTAGCATGCCCAATATTCCAAGAGAAAAGAAGTTGTATACTTCCTCTTGGGGAGTAGAGAACCCCACCCGCTCATGTCGCTCTGTATTATAGTTATGTTATTGTTATTTATTATCATTATTATTTATGTTTGTTGCATTTCCACCCCCTTAAGGAATTCTTTGTTCTAAAAGCATAGGATTCTCTCAAACTCAACATATTTCCTTGGCAGCATCATCTTTGTCTTTGTTAGTTTCTAGGGGCTTGACCTGGCTCTTGATTTGAGTGTTGGTGATATTCTTTTCTAGGGTGTGCATCATATTCTGAAGTATTTTACCCTAGTTGTTGAACGTGAAACCTTGATCCCCGTTTATAACATTCTTTTCTTACTTCCATAATTGTATGTTTAATTGTGTTTTTTGCTATATTTTTATTGGATCCTAGGTATTATCAGCCTTCCTTTAACGAGGTGGAATATGTTTGTAGTTTTTTTTCTTTTCGACAAGTAGTTCCTTTTTGGGGGACCCTATCTTCACTCTCATTTTATGGTGTGCATGAGATTGATGCTAATGAAATTTTTGGTGGTGTTTCATCGTTATCAGATTCTAAATTGTAGCTTGTAGTAATTTCATTTTCTAGATTCAAGACTTCTACTTTCCTTCCATCCACAATTTTTAAAACAGTGGAATGATAAGTCTTCAAATCTATACCCTAGAGTCCAATTCATACCACATCTGTGATCATTGTTTTCCTTCTTTTTGTCCCTTTCTAAGTGGTGATATTTAGTCTTGTTGTAATTGGGTGTCTTCTTTAGAGGTACAAAAGATACCTCTTTTTCACTAATGAACTTCCTTTCGATCATTTTTTCCATACTTCTAGCTTCAACCAAATTCTTAGGTCTTGATATTCTTATCTCGTTGAGATAATGGATCTTAACCCCAAAATATCCATTTTTAGCAATCGGTCATCTATATAATCAAGAAATTTAGTTGTTAGACTTCCCATTCGTGGGTATATTCATTAATTTTCCATGTTTGGCATAAATTTGAAATCCTAGTAAAAGTATTGTCTTCTTCATTGTCATGAAATATCTTAAGAAGATCATTTGTGAGCATTTAGTAGTTAACCAATAAAGCATTATTTTTCTTGGACCACAATGTAAACCAATCATTAGCATCACCTTCTAAGTATCAGGATGCCATTGTATCTTTGGTAATTCGTTAGTAGGTGCTTCATAGAAAAAATCCCTTCGATTTTATTAACCCACATGATAGCCTTTCAATCGTCTAGTCCATCATATTTAGGTATCTTCATTTTGATTTTCTTTAGATAACATGCCTTATCTTGATATCTCCAACCACTAGTGTTTAACGATTTTGGGCTTGGTGGTGGTCATTGGTGGACTGAGAGTTGTGCAAATAATGCATTTACCCTTTTGGATCAATCCTTTCTCTATGATTATTAAGTATCTTTGATGTTTCATCCTTGTCATTGTTTCTCGTTCTTATTGGGGCTTTCCATCATTTTTCAAAATATTCTATTAACCTGTCAATTTTCTATTAATTTGTTGATTTTGTCCCCAAATTATTTTTGTCTTGTCTCAATGTTACTAAGTGTCTTATGTTATTTACTTTGTCTCTGCAATAATTCACATTCGCTTGTAACTCATCATTGTTAACCATTTGGGGGTTGATTTTTTTCTTAGCCAAATCCACTTTTTAAACTTTACTTTATATATTATGTAGATAAAAAAAAAAAATTATTGATTCGGATTTATGAATGGAATTAAATGAAATACAAATGTATAGAAAATAAATACATAGAGATACATTAAAACTTGACTTCTATTAATATAGAGAACATGTTGAAACTGTAAAAATGCAAACTAAAACAAACTTGCTCGAATGGTGGAAGCTTATCTTTGAGAAGAGATGTGACGACTTTTATCATTCGCAAGATCGGTACAATGAGGATCCAAAGGCCTTTTTAACATAAAACATAAATGAGAAAACCCTAAACATCCAAAACCCTAACCCCGGGAGGTGAAACACGAAAAGGTTTGTGGGCCCCGATAGGGGTAGTTGATACGTCAACTTCCCGAGGGCGTAACTTTTGCATATGAACTCCATTTGGGGTGCTCAATTCATCATTGGAAAGGTACAACTAAGGAATACATATTACATTTGGCCTAGAATTTGCCTATCACTGCTTGCTAGACGTTGTCGAGCCCAAAAAACGTCGTTTAGGGCCTAAAAATGGCCCTGAAATTTTGGGACCCGAAAAACTATAAAAAAACTGCCAAAATGGAAACTGGTCTTTGAGCTAGTGGAATAGGTGGGTGGCCACCAATATCTACCTGGATCATTTATATTAATAATATAACTTTATCAGATAAACCTAAAGTATTAAAAAATTGGAAATGATTTTAGGCATGATTGATGTACAAAAGTGTCAATAGTCACATGGGAATTACATGACAATGTACGAATGAGAAAAAAAGACAGGGTGTACAGATTGCATGTGGAAATAGTAGTATGAATGTGCAATGTAAGGGCATGGGGTGTACAAGATGGAAATTGGTGACATTGTTGGGAAGGAAATTAGGGTGTATGAACTATATGGAATTTGGCAACTGAAAGGGAGCAATGTGACAACATACAGTGATTGTCGACATTGTAAAAATTACTATAGATTTTTTGAAACATGTAGATAATTAATGGCTAGGATCGGAATTTTTAACCCATGAATTTACCATGAGATCAACTCATATACCAAATGGGTTAAACAAACTTGTTTATCACAAGCATTGACAAATGTGTTTCTACAATTATATATTAATTGTTAACTAATAAATTATTGATATGAACTTTGATGTTACAATGAGTCTTGTGACAATATACTTATATTCATTGACTAGTCATGAGCTGAAGTGCTATGTGCCATTTGACCTTTCATTAATCCTAATGATTATTATTATTTATTATAAAAAAATATTATTATTTATGTTTAGTACTTTATATTCACCGTGCATGCATGTTTGTGTCCTTTGGGAATCCTTAGACTAATTTTGATCATCTATTTTGATTATTTTTCGAAAGCATCCCTATAATGCATTGGGCCATCCCAAAGAATTATTACTATGCATCTTTCAAACCACCCTGATGCATTGTCACATTCATTTTGAAGAACCTCTTAATGACATCTTTTAGTTTATCTCAATGGTTCATCGAATTTATCTTAAAGTTCACCATGACTATTTTTTGGAAGGTCCTTGATGCTTTATTATCTAATCATCTATCTTTTGAATGTAACATATTTTGTGTTCTCATGATAGCTCATCGCACTTCCTAGAAATATGGCATTTCAACATCTTTCATCACACCCCAATGATCCATCGGGACGATCTTGAGGATGTCTCTCTCTCTCATCTTTTTGTTGTCCCTGATGGTTCATCAAGAGTATTTGAAAGTTGTCATTTTGCATATTTTGAACCTTCTCAATCATTCATTGGGATGATTCAAACATTGAATTTTGCATCTTTCAATTGCTTGTGATGTCTTATTTGAAGGCTTTTATATTTCAAATGATATGTCTTTCGCTTGCCCCCAATAATTTAAAAGATTTTATTTTACAAACTTTCAAACATCCCCAATGGTTCATCGAGAACATTTAAAAAATTTGAAGGTGAACATATTTAGATCTTTCTGGATAGTCTATTAATATGATCAGAAAGATGCATTATTACATCTTTTAGAGAATCTCGATAAACTATTAGGATGTTTCAAATTTTCAAACATTGCATCTTTACGAGGCTCCCAATGGTCCATCGATTTGTTTTTTAATTATCATCGAACATTTTAGACATCTAGAGAAATCGTTGGGACACTTTCAAATATGCATTATCACATTGTTTGGATTTCCCCGATAGTTCATTAGGGAAGTTTATAAATTTTGAATATTGCTTCTTTTAAACCTCCTCGATGGGACTATGATTTCCCTCCTAATTCAAACATTGATATTTATTGCCAAATAATTTCCTTAGATTTCGAATTATTCTTAATTTAATGCCTCACTCTTGTTAAAATGTACCAAATGCTTTGCATGTTTTCAAATGTCCCTCTGATTCAAACCAAATTCATTACTATATCATTGATCCCTTTTCTATTTATATCACTCAACATTCAAATGAATTCTCATTTGTTTCAAATTTATGTGGATGAGAATCAGGGTAGAGTTCAACTATGAGAATTACTAAGAACCTATCAAGAGTTGAATCACTCTTGTATTTATGGATATCTAACATTTGTTGCATGGTCCTCTAGATTTTCAACTGCACTTGCCAAATAGACATGCCATAACTTTTTGTGATATGTTATTTTACATAAATCCCAATGTCCTTCATTTTTAAATGCATAATCATGCTCAGAGGTACTTAAATAGGAAACCAAAAATAATTCCTTTGAATGAAATATCCTTGGCCCTTTTCTAGCCCTTTTCTAATTATTGAACCAAAGTCTTTTTTTTTCGAATAAAATATCCAGCCCACTTCAAAATGCAATCCTGCAGAATGTGCATCTTCATGGTTTTTGAATGACATCCTTTGTTACTCGACCTTGGATCGAACATCGGTCTAGGATAAGTTTCTAATCTTGAAAGATTATTTTGTTTTTCATCACTTCAAGGCCGAGATCCATCAAAACCATTAACAGAACATGAGGTTGAAATCAGGGTGTGTTCTTATTCAAATTTTGATTACAATTTGATGTATGCATTAACTAGTGTTAGAACTAAAGCTATGAATTGTTACATAGAGTAATGAAATCACATTTATTTTTAATAATGTGGACATTTTAGAACACCTTGTTTGACAAACTAACATTACTAATCTGTACTATTTTTCCAATGGATGAGATACATGACCATCATAATGCCACCTAAGAGAGGCAAGCCACAACTACAAGAAGAAGGAAAAAAATAAAACTAAGGATGAAGATACATGAAAGGGGGGAGATACATCAATGGAGGAAGAACCCAAAGAAACCCCGAGGCCAATTTTTTCGGACACTTCAAGTAATATAGGACTAAAATGTTCAACAAAGTGGGGTGAAATATTTCAATTTTTCAAAGATGAAACGTACCCCCCTATGCCCATACTGATTGATCCTGCTAATGACTATGAGAAGGATGCATAAGTGTATCCTAATATTCAAAAGTATTACCTTCACAATGTAGTTGCCAAATTGGTAGTTTTCCATTACTCCAAAATTATTAGATGGATTATTGATCATCTCAACCTAAACAATACAACACTTGTTAATGATCAAGGTAGATGCATTTCATCCTTTCAACCTAGCAACCTAGATATGTATTATACATTTGAAAAACTATAATAGTATAAGACCACAACTTGGGTGAATGAATTTCTAAAAACAAAGAAATATCACAAAATAATGAGCAAGTGGTGGATTGAAGGCGAGCAATTTAAATCTCACGATACTAGAATTTATTTGTGTATCAGCCTAAGGGAACCTTGTATTTATGTTGTATCATTATTGAGAAAATTATATGGGGGAAAGGAGGCCAGTCATTTTAAAGAAGCATGGGTACCATTCATGTACACCATTGTTAAGGAGGGACTAGTTTTCAATTGGGAAGTTATCCTATCTCATAACTTAACAAAGACATTGTCTAGAGTTGCATTTCAAGTGCTTGGTTCACCCCCCGAGTCTTTCATGTTCTCAAATCTATTGAATATCATGTGTGCTAGCAACACTTTCCCAAAGTCGGGATGGGCATGGACCATATTAGATCCACTAGTCCAAGTTTATTGCCAATATTTAAGGGAACATAAATATATGTGGCAATATACGAGAATATGTGATCACTTATTTGTCCCACTGTTGGAACTAATCTTTTGCAAACCAAAATCAAGACAATTTGAGGAAGTTTTTTTTTCCATAGCTTCGAGGAAGTTATGGAGGTGGTAGACTCAATATGATATTGGTAAGTGAATGAATACAACACTCCCATAAGGATATATGGTGCCACTAAACATTATCTAGAATGGATCATTCTATAATTTTTCATCTATCTTGGTACTTTTTGGGTGAAAACATTAGAGGAATTGGCTTGTACGGCCCATTTGAGTGGGAGGTATTAGTTTGGATATCTAGGATCTAGAACATTCCAGAGCCATTTTTAGGCATCAAACAACACTTCTACACACCGGGACTTTTCCAATGGTGTGAAAATCACCTCAAACAGAGTTTCAATGCAAAAGTTATGCCTCCCACAAGTTGACCCCCATGGCACTGAGTGGATGCCATGTCAACCCCCATTAAACAGATGTGGTTCTAGTCACATGTTGACTTTTGAGAAAATTCTAGAAGTTCCAAAACCCTAACACTAATTGAGGGTTAAGCTATGCAAAACCCCTAACCCTATATGGCTACTAAACTATGTTAAATATTACGTTGTTAGGAGAAGAGGGGGTTCCATTTTTTATCATTTCACTTGTTCCATAGTTGAGAAGAGAGTCTAGGAGCGGGATTTGAGAAAACAATAGAGGAGGAAGAAGATTGATTAGTAACCATTCAGACCACAATGTCATAGGAAACTCCATAGTGAGTGCCCCTTTCTTTGTATTTTCATTTTCATAATTGAAGAAAAGAGAGTAAAGCATAGGCCTCACCTTCTTGTGTTCAATTACATGGATATTGTGCTTATTTTATTATTCTTTTTTTTAGCACCAAAATTCACCCCTGGATTGTTGCAGAGGTAAGCATGATACCCATCAGTATTTTATGTCACGGGTTGGTTAAAAGAGGGTCAAATGGGTGCAATCTCGGGATAATATCATCTTAACTCAGAGAAACTGGATTGATATGCACAAGCAGGTGAGGTCTTGATTTAATTTCAATCAGTAGGTTGTAGTAAGGGTGAGTAGGAGGAAGACTTTGGTGAGAAAATGTAGAGGTCTGCAGTGTACATCGGGTCTTCTAGCAGCCCAAAGAAGAAAAACTCAAACTCAAGATCTTCTAGAGTTCAAATCATAAAGAAACGAAAAGGAATTATAACAACACTACAATCGAACATCCATCATAATGCAATCACAATAATTCAAGCGAATCAGTCAATCATGAATTCTTTTAGCATCAGAAGGAAACAAGAGGGAGTAAGAAGGTTGATTGTCATTAAACAAGAAGTCTCAAACACAGATACATAGCCAGAAAATCAGAACCTTCATTAAGACTTTACAATTCGGGAGCTTTGCTCTACCATTGACCATTACAAAATATAAAAACTGAGTATATGTACTCAAAGCAACTTGCTCCCTACAGAAACACACTATGGTCATGCATTCAAGGCCTGGTATCTGCATCTTCTTCTGTCAGGCTGCACTTGCACTCTTCTGTTAGATGCAATATAAGATCGGTATAGGCTTCATAGGAAAATTCATGACAAGGGAACATTTGGCTGACAATTTGCCCTCCACAGCCAAATTTCATACTTTCCATTTATGTGGTGAAACGAGGTTTCAACCACCTTCCCCATTTTCATTAACTGCTTTCATAGGGATCAGGGTGAGACCTGACACCCATGAATGTTCCAAGCAAGCTCACTACTCCTTTGAGTCAATTCTGGGGCCTTGAGGCCATGCGGATCTTTCTCAATGACCGACTTGGTCGCTTTACTCCTTGGCGCAGCTCTTTTCCATCTAACCCCGGGCTGCGACCGTGCACCTAATTCCTAGGTGCTTCGGGAATTCGTGTTTCGCGAGTTTGCATTGTGATCCCTGTTGAAATTTCCCAATCGTGAAAGCGTGATTGTTTGGATTGGGCGACACGTATCCCTTTGCATCGAATGGCCCTGATGAACATCATCATTTTGGGACATTGGGCCATTAACATTTCTCACTTCAACTTCTCCAAAACAAATTTCTCCATGTTGATCACGCGCCATGTGTCTTTCTGGAATGAACGGTCAAGATAAATTTGGGACTTTGCGTGTTGCGAGTATTCAGGACTCTTCCAGACTCATGAAATTGCGAAAAGATGATCCAACAGTCCATATCTCTCCTTCGATCAACAGTTGTGATCCTTTCACAATTTCACATTTCGCGAGTTCTGATGACTTTGCTCCTTGACCGCTCCATCTCGCGAAACCACCAAATATTGATTATGCGACACGCGTCCCCCGGGATTAACGACTAGGATGACCTCACAATTTCGGGCCTGAATGGCGCTATACTTTGTGTAATTGTATGGTCCTGATCACCTGATGGCCATCGATCTAATCTGCTCAAAGAATCTCTATCGTTGAAAGCTGATCTTGCTCGCTCACTTGATTTGTTTCCACATCAAAATGCTTCAAGTGTTGCACTTGGTGCTCATGATTGCGGCCTGTGTAGTTTACTTGAATGACTGGCCAATGGCTTGGGGAAAACAAGAGATCAGAGACATATATGAAGAGGGGAATGATCGTCCTAAGAGAGAACAGGAAGGTTGAGGGTCGGTACTTCTTAGACAGGCTGACAAGGAAAAACATGTCGATCAAACAAATGAAGGCAAACAGAAGAAAAGATACAAGTCAAGAGGGAAGCTTACAATTGGGTCTGCAAAAGGAGGAGAGACAGATGGAAATGCAGGCTTACGTATAAACCACAAACCATTAAGGTTTTGACAAGTTTATGTGATAACATCAGGCTCCATGGGGGATCAAGTCCTCCTTGCGAAGCTCTAAGGACTCTTTTCACGGATTCAGTGCATTAGTGTTGGGTTGTGGAGTCTTCTATTAAAAACAAAATAAACATAAAACATGAGCGGTATTTACAATGGTGGGGCACCGACTGCAGTTTCAAACAAACATCTTTTTCAGGAAGTTCCCATTTACAGGGCCACCAAAAACTTCATCTCCCTCCAAATTCTTCAACATGTAAGTGTTATTTGGGAACTTTTCAGAGATTTGGAAAGGGCCGATCGAAAGGGCTTCAAATTTTCCATGCTTTCCCTTGTCCTGTCTGGGCACATCCCACTTGAGTACTATATCTCCCAGCTAGAAATCCTCTTTAATTTCTTTCATGTCCAAGGCCTACTTGATTTTCTACTATCAGTCATGCGCTCTACCCATCACCTGTTCTCTAGTCTATTGGAATTCTACCAGTTGATGAATTCTCCTGATCATGTCATCAGGCTCCCCTTGGCAGTCTTGGGAGAATTTCACTACAGGCAAGGCAAGCTGAGAAGGAAAAACTGCTTTAGTCCCATATACAAGTTGGAAAGGAGATATGCCCAGGGACCTTTTTGTTGTCACTCTATCAGCCCACAGAGCAAATTTGAGCTTCGAATCCCATGCTTTCATGTTGTCCTCTAACAATATTTTGATGATCTTTATCAGTCTCTTGTTGGAGGATTCTGCTAATCCATTGCCTTGTGGATAGTAAGGGGTGGATTGGATTAATGAAATTCCAAACTTCTCACAAAACTTGAACAACGGTTCGACCATGAAGGAAGCAGCGTTATCAATAACAATTATGTTCAGGCAACCAAACCTTTCTATAATATCTTCGAGAAAACCAATGATCACTTTGTGAGAAGCGCTCCTGGTGGGGATAGCTTCTATCCACTTGGTAAAATAATTTGTTGTAGTTAAAATACATCTGTGTTGACCACTTGAAGGAGGATGAATTTCCCCAATAAAGTCTAGGTCCCATTGCTGAAAGGGTCTTGAAGCTAGTAAAAGATTCAATGGCAGAGACTTGAGTTGTTGCTTCCCAGAGAATTTCTGATATTTAGTACAAGCCCTGATTTTCACACAGACATCAGTGAATAGAGTAGGCTAGTAGTACCCAGCCCTGAGAATTTTGTAGGTTGTGGTTTTCCAGAAATGATGTCCCCCATATAGGCTATCATGGAAATCAAATATAATCCTTTGGGCTTCTTGTGGGTCTAGACATCTCAAGATCACTCCTAACGGGTCTTTCCAATACAAGACCTGGTCAATAAGGCAATATATGATTGCTTTGAGATTTAAATCTCTTGCCTTGCTTTTCCCCATTTCATCTGGAGGTCGCAACTCTTGTAGAAAATATATAATGTCTTTATACCAAGTGCATTCTGCCAATGAAGGGTTGTCCTGAGAATTTTTATCAGACAGCTCAGCTTGCTGATCTTCTGAGCAAGTGTCGATGAAATTGACTCCCAAATCTTTACAATTAGATTCAGCTAATAACTTGGCTAAACCATGGCCTTTAACTAGCTTGGTGGGTTTTATTTCCAAATCAAATTCAAGGATTTTGGCGATCCACTTGCTCCTTCTCCCATCTATGTCGGGCTGAATGAGAATGTCCTTCAGAGAATCTGAAGGAACATAGGAAATGATTTTTGAATGCAAAACATAGACTCTGGAATATTTGAGAGCTTTCACCAAGGCATAGGCCTGCTTCTCCATGACGTCATATCTGATATCTGCATCTCTTAATGCTCTACTAAAAAAGGAAATAGGTTGTTCCAGCCTTGCATCATTCTTTTGTAGTAAAACAATTGCCACTATGTCAAATGAAGCAAAAGAGAAAATCAGAAAATCCTTGGAATAATTAGGATTGATCAGAACAAGTGCCTCAGTCAATGATTTTTCGATTTGGTTGAATGATTCTTTGGGATCAACAATCCATTTTACTTCATTCCCTTTCCTGAACATGGCGGTTATATGTTTCACCAATTCAGCAAAATTTGAAACAAACCTTCTCAGAAAATTAATTTTGCCTAGGAAATACTGAACCTCCTTCTTGGACCTGGGAAGTGACAAGGATTGAATAGCTTCCACTCTTCTTGGACTGATCTTGACCCCCTCAGATGATACAATGTGTCCCAACAATTTTCCTTCCTATATAGAAAATAAAGACTTCTTGGGATTTAGGGAGAGACCAAACCTTCTGCATTTCAAGAAGACCTTTCTCAGATGTTGACAATGTTCTTTATCATATCTGGAGAAGACTGTTACGTCATCCAAATAGATGACCACAAATTTATCTCTTTCTCCAATGAATGCGATGTCCATGGCTCATTGGAAAGTAGCTCTTGCATTCATCAATCCAAAGGGCATTTTGGAATACATGAATGTGCCCCAAGGAGTGGTGAAGGATGTCTTATCTCTGTCTTCAGGCAGGACAGAGTTCTGGTTGTAGCCAAAAAATCCATCAATCATGGAAATTCTGGATTCACCTGTCACCCTTTGCAACACGTGTTCCATCTTTGGCAAAGGGTAATTTTCCTTCTTAGAGTTTTTATTCAGATTTCTGAAGTCAACACACAGTCTGATTTCTCCACTATTCTTTCTCACCGGGACCAGGTTGGCTACCCATTTAGAATATCTCAAACGGACAATGATTTGGGCATCCAGAAGCTTCTTTACCTCCATTTCCATAATAGGCAGCAGCATAGGATTTATTTGTCTTAATTTCTGCCTAAATGGTTTGGCCTCCTCTCTCAATGGGATCTTATGCATTGTGTCGTATGTTCTGAGGTCTTCATAGGTCCAAGAAAACACATCAGTGAATTCCTTTAATAACTCAGCATATTTGACCCTCTTCTCCCTTGACAGGTTGCTTGACAGCTTGACAAATTTCAGATCCTCCTCTGTGCCAATATTTCACTTAGCTACCTCAGCATCCTCAGTTGGGCCTTTAAACTTTACCGGTGCATCGTTCCCATCGAACAATCTTTCTAAAGGAACTAGTCCCTTTGGAATGTGGTTGTTAGGCAGCTGAACAATATGGTGATTAGCAATTTTATTCAAAAATACTTCAGGGGGAGGGTCACCTTCGGAATCATACTCCTAATCAATGTGTAATGCAGAGAAATCATCAACCGATTCAAGAAATCTCATGATTTCAAGATCATCCTCAAACACCTTCCAATGCTTCATATTATCATGTACATAGGGCCTATATCTATTCTCAACATCATACCTGAGCTTAGGTGGCAGTGGGACCCTAAAATGGCTCACTGAAATGGCCAAAGAATCAGCCATAGTATTTTCCTCTCTTAGAATAAATGAAATGTTGAAGGCTAAGAAGAAGTTGTCAACCAGATCCCACACTTCATTTCTGTAATTTCTGAGCCGAGGGTGTTTAGCTTGATAAACATTTCTGACCTGGTGAACAATTAGTTCAGCATCTCCAAATACTACTAGCTCTTCAATTCCCATGTCTTTCGCAGCCCTCAAACCCAAAACAAGAGCCTCATACTCTGCCACATTATTGGTAGTTTCAAACTCTAACTTATATGACAGGGATATGGCTTCTTGACAAGGTGATACAAAAGCTACTCTGGCACCAGCACCCTCCCTAGAAGAGGCTCCTTCGAAGAACATCTTCCACACAGAAGTAGTTGGGGGAGGTATTTCATGAGAAGAAATGGGTTGCTTTCTAATTTCAAGAGGAGTTTCAAGAGCATCAGTGAGTTGTAACAAACTAGATCCCAAATTAGTGTCGAGTGAAAAGATAGGATGATTGGTGGGTTCTTCTTCGTCACCGATGATGTATGCCAACTGAGCTTCTCTATACAATCTTCTATGTTCCCCCCCAAACACAGGAATGGTCGCATATGTGAGGTCCATCTGCAAGATTCCCCCAAGTCTTTTTATCCACGATCTTGACAACAACATGTCAAATTTTGGGGGAACATCAGCTACCACAATGTCCATGACCACACTTTTGATGGGCAGTTGAAACAAGGTCACAACCAGATCTTTGATGACCCCAATACACTGTGCTTTCCTAGACTCAAAGGAATACAATTCATGGTATGCTTTCATGATCTCTAGTCCTAGTTCTTCCATGACAATTTTGGGCATGATATTATGAGACGCCCCTGAATCCATCAGAAAATTATGCAGCACCTTATCATGTATATTTAGGGATGTATAGAAGGGAGGGGATGAATCATCTCTATTTTCTATCATAGGGCCTAGGATGATTGTTGGATTTTCATCTTGCAGGTTGATTGAGTCTGTGGGATGATTTGGGGGTTCAAGCAACAATAGTTTAGAGAGGCTTCTTTTGAAATATTCATGCTTGACCAGCTCTGAAAGGGGTACGGGGATTCTGATTTTCTAAATTTCAAGCTCAAAGTTGAAAGAGGAGGGGGGCTTTAGAGTTTCTCTCACTTCTGGGACAGGGTCTTTGGGTATCGGTGAGGGGTTATTAGCTTTCTTTTCTTTCTTGTTGTTTGTTGCATCTTTGGAAGGCTTATCTTCTCTGGGAGGCTGGTCAAGGATGTCAGACTTCCCTTCTTTCTTCTTAGACCTGAGATTGTATTTATTGGGACTGTTGTTAGCCTTCTCACCTTTACTTAGCTCATTTATTTGACTGTTCATGAGGAATTCCTCGTATGCAGATTGAGTCAAATGGGGAGATGGGGAGGTGTCTCCAAGACAATGGATTTCAGGATCAAGCTCTTCTTCCTCCCCTTCTTCATCAGCAACAAGGTTATTTTGGAGAGGGGTTTGGATTTTCTGATCATCCCTATTCATGTTTCTGGGCTCTCTCGGGAGTATTTGAGGGGCATGGTTTGGTCTTATGAAGTTGGCTCTGTTATCGGCATTTTGGATATTCTTATAACCTTGCTTCCCTTCGAATTTCATCTTCTCCATTTCTTCATATAGGGACTTCACCATCTTGGTCAATTCATCTACTTGAGGGTGAGATGCAGAAGAACCAGAGGTTGAGGCCCCAGCTCTCCCTCCCCCTCTGTCTCCGACGTCTTTATTTCTAAGTCTATCAACTGCTAACACAATGAATTCTATCTCTTGGGTTGCATATTTCATATCAGCCAAGGAAGTAGCTCTTCTTTCTCTCAACAGGAGGCAGAAACCGGGGTCAAAAGCACTAGCATAGGTAATTTTAGCAGAGGCTTCAGTAGGCTTTATCTCAACAGGGATCTTATTCTACATTTTGTTGAATATTTTGGAGAAGTCAGAAACAGATTCTCCCTCTTTTCTCTTCAGGGACCCAAACTCGGTGATATAATACATAAAGTCTTTTTTATCCCCCCACTGCCTCAAGAAAACATCATCTAAGGCTTCAATCCCATCAATAGATCCAGGGGTCAATCCCCTAAACCATTTCCTAACCTCACCATCAAGGCTCTGGACAAAGACTCTCATCCAGAAATCTTCATTCTCAATGTTCAGATTGTCTACATAACTATAGAAGGCAGCAAGGTGTTCTTCGGCGGTTATGTCTTCCTCTCCCATGAACTTAGGCATATACTTTAGGTAATCTCCTAAAGTAGGACTAGAGGGGAATATCTATGAGGTAGGACTAGAGGGGAATATCTTGTAGCCACTATGGAATCCATTCTATTTCTAGGGGGATTGGCACCTGCCATAGGGATAATAGGTGGAGGAGAACTAGGAGGGGAAGGGGTTCGAGCAGGGAAGACTGGAACTAATTTTCCGGGAGGAAAGGGAAACATCAGAGGATTTGGAGAAAAGGCTACAGGTCTTGAAGGGAAAGAGGATTCCCTTTTTGCAAAAATAGTAACTCTAATAGGAGGAGGAGTAATAAAACCTGGAGTGGGAAAATCTTCTGAGATCTGGGCTCTAGACCAAGGTACAACTTCAAGGGAGAGAGGAGTGACAAGGATTTCTCCCTCCAAATCCAGACCAGGAGGGGAAAACTCAACAGGAACACTCCCAAACTTTAAACTTCGGAAAACTCCAACAGATGGTATAATAGGAGAATAAGAAGCAACTATCGGAGTTCCTAAAGGAGGACAGTGAAAATTATCAGAAATACCTGGTTCAGCAGCAGAAGTACCTTCTGAAGGGGCCTTTCCCTTTCTAACAATTTTCTCTGGGTCAGCTTCAGGTGTTGCTAAAGGCATATGTGGAGTAGACCTTGTGTGTCTGCCTCTAGAAACCACAGCTGAAACAATGGAGTCGCACCAATGGAGTCACCACAGTGGAGTCTCCAGGTGCACAGTTGCAATCTTTGATGTACTAAGTTCGTATGCACCTTCAGAACTAGTAAGCTTTTTCGTTCAATCCCATGGAAAATCTTCAATTTCTTCCCCGACAACGACGCCAGAAATGTTAGCACCAGAAGTCACCCCTGGATTGCTGCAGAGGTAAGCCCGATACCCATCAGTATTTTATGTCACAGGTTGGTTAAAAGAGGGTCAAATGGGTGCAATCTCGGGATAATATTGTCTTAACTCAGAGAAACTGGACTGATATGCACAAATAGGTGAGGTCTTGGTTTAATTTCAATTAGTAGGTTGTAGTAAGGGTGAGTAGGAGGAAGACTTTGGTGAGAAAATGTAGAGGTTTGCAGTGGACATTGGGTATTCCAGTAGCCCAAAGAAGAAAAACTCAAAATCAAGATCTTCTAGAGTTCAAATCAAAAGAAACTGAAAGGAATTATAACAACACTACAATCGAGCATCCATCAAAATGCAGTCACAATAATTCAAGTGAAATAGTCAATCATGAACTCTTTCAGAATCAGAAGGAAACAAGAGGGAGTAAGAAGGTTGACTGTCATTAAACAAGAAGTCTCAAACACAGATACATAGCCAGAAAGTCAGAAGCTTCATTAAGACTTTATAATTCGAGAGCTTTTCTCTACCATCGACCATTACAAAATATAAAAACTGAGTATATGTACTCAAAGAAACTTTCTCCCTACAGAAACACACTTTGGTCATGCATTCAAGGCTTGGCATCTGCATCTTCTTCTGTCAGGCTGCACTTGCACTCTGCACTTGCACTCTTCTGTTAGACGCAAGATCAGATCGGTATGGGATTCACAGGAAAATTCATGACAAGGGAACTTTCGGCTGACAGTCTACCCTCCATGGCCAGATTTCATGCTTTCCATTTATGTGGTGAAACGAGCTTTCAACTACCTTCCCCATTTTCATTAACTACTTTCATAGGGATCATGGCGAGACTCGACACACATGAATGTTCCAGGAAATCTCACGACTCCTTTGAATCAATTCTGGTGCCTCGAGGCCATGCAAATCTTTCTCGATGAACGACTTGGGTGCTTTACTCCTTGGTGTAGCTCTTTTCAATCTGACCCTGGGCTACGACCGTGCGACTAATTCCCAGGTGCTTCGATAATTCATGTTTCACGAGTTTGCATTGTGATCCCTGTTGAAATTTCCCAATCGCGAAAGCGCGATTGTTTGGATCGGGCAACACGTATCCCTTTGCATCAGATGACCCTGATGAACATTGACATTTTGGGACCTTGGGCCATCGACATTTCTCACTTCAACTTCCCCGAAACAACTTTCTCCATGTTGATCATGTGCCACGTGTCTTTTTGGAATGAACGGTCAAGATCATTTTGGGACTTCACATGTCGCAAGTCTTTAGTACTCTACCCTCTTACTTTCCAGACTTGAGAAATTGAGAAAAGTTGATCCAATGGTCCAGATCTCTCCTTCGATCAACAGTTGCGATCCTTTCGCGAGTTCTGATGATTTTTCTCTTTGACCGCTCCATCTCGTGAAACCACGAAATATTGATTCTGCGCCATGCGTCCCCCAAGATTAATGGCTAGGATGACCTCATTATTTCGGGCCTGACTGGGGCTATACTTTGTGTAATTGTATGGTCTCGATCACTCAATGGTCGTCAATCTAATCTACTCGAAGGATCTCTGTCATTGAAAGATGATCTTGATTGCTCGCTTGATTTGTGTCCACATGAAAATGCTTCAAGTGTTGTGCTTGGTGCTCATGAATGTGGCCTATGTAGTTTACTTGAATGACTGGCCAAGGGCTTGGGGAAAACAATATATCAGAGACAGAGATGAAGAGGGGAATGATTGACCTAAGAGAGAACAGGAAGGCTGAGGGTCGTTACTTCTTACACAAGCTAACAAGGAAAAACAGGTAGATCAAAGGGATGAAGGCAAACAGAAGAAAAGATACAAGTCAATAGGGAAGCTTACGATCGGGTTTGCAAAAGGAGGAGATACAGACAAAAATACAGGCTTAGGTATAAACCACAAACCCTTAAGATTTTGAAAAGTTTATGTGATAAAGCTTTTGTTTTTGTATTTTGGTTATTTTCGTAAATTTGGGCATTAAGCTAGTAATAATAAATCTGGGATCTAAGAAAATAAATTGAATAATAAAAGATTTCATAATATTGGAAGATATGTTGGGACAAACTGTTCTAGTGGAATATCCATGGTAGTTTACAGATCATATTGGTATTAGAGCAATTTTCTTTGGTGTATTTGTGGGAAGTTGCAAAATCCAAGAATAGGTTTAAGAAGGAAGTCATAGAACCCTATCCATGGTGGATGAGTCCAGTCATAACGACCCTCGTGATTCAGTAGAAGCGATATTTTTGAGGTTGGAAGAGAAATTCATTGATATGTATCGTAACATCACCCTCCTCATGGTGGCTCTAGTCAAAAAGTTCATACCTTTCACATATTTTGGTGGCTCTAACTTAGAATTTATATTGTATGAGCAACTAGGAGATAATGAAGACCCAAAAAAGGAGTTGAAAAAATATCCTGAGAAAGAGTAACCAAGTTCCATTGCCACTAGTCCTTCATAACATGTATTTTAAATGGAATAAAAAGTGGACATCAATATCTACTAAGGTGAGATTGATATTTTTAAGTTGAATCATTGGTTGCAATAGTTATAAGTGCATTTCAATGTCAGTGATATAGATGAAGGGCATACAATTTCATTTGCCCAATTGCAACTAGAGGGACATGCACTAACCTAGTGGGAAAGCCACATTGAGACACTTGGGTTGGAAGGTGACCACCAAAAACTAAGTGAGATGTGTTCAAAAATCGAGCATAAAGTCCCAATTTTACCCTATTGGGTATGTAGAGGACCAGTGGATCCATTAGCATCACTTTAATTAGAGGCAAGGGAAGACTATGCAAGAGTACACCACCGATTTCAAGAAGATGGTGATCATGTTAGGTATCTCTTCCAAGAACCTAGATGTAGTCCTCAAGTATTTGGGGGTTCTACACAGTCATTTGTGAAAGAATTCATGCTCTTTAAACCAAGTATTGTTGATGAGGCTTGTTTGTAAGCACAGTACATGGAGAACATAGGCCATAGGAAAGGACAATTGAGTGGTTTTAAACAAAAATACCACCAATATACTTCCAAGGAGGTGAAGAAGAAGTGAAAAGGAAAATAAAAGAAACTTGACAACTATTGCACATTAGAACAAGGATCCAAACAACCACTCCAACCAATGTAATATAGATGGTCACACCGAAGATAGGTGTTGGATGATACATCTAGATATGAATCTAAAGAACCATAAGAAGAATGCTAACAAGAATAAATTGCTAACCAGATATTCAAGCTACTTGGTAGACGATAGCTCGAATGTGGATGGGAAGATTATCTGCACCTAAGTGCAAAAGGGGGTGAATTCGAGTAGCCTTCATCACAAGGAAGAAAAGGAGAATACAAAACACTTCCATATTAAGATCTGGGTCAAAAAGACTAAGGTAGATGCTCTATTCAATTCTGGTTCAAAAGGCCAACCTCATCAAAAATGATTTGGTCAATGTAATGTTCCCAAGCTAATTGGATCGGAAATTAATGGTTTTTTGTTGTTTGTGTGTATTGTTTGTTGTTTATTTTTGTAGATTATTTACCAGAGTTGTGTTGGAGGTGTTTTCAAGAGTTTCATAGCATGAAGAAGATGGACATAGCACAACAATAGATGGCAATACAAGATACAACAGAATAACGCAAAGGAGTAACAAAAACACTTCAAATCTGACCTTTATTTATTTAATAAGCTGACCTCCATACATGAGATATACAGATCTAGAATAGTAGAGAAGAAATATAGAATATTGGGTTGAATATGCCTCCAAGATACAAGTAAGGAGAGTTGTGAGTCCTCCTATGCCTCCAATGGTGGCATACAAATATGAACAAGATCAATTTCTTTCCCTTCTGTAAACTGGCACCCTGATCTAGATGAGTTGTGCCCTCACCTAGCTATAGAGACTCTAAGAAATTGGGCCTCTTTAGATCCATCCTCTAAACCCTTGAGATTTGTTGTGGAACTATCGATCTGAGATTGTATAACCAATATGATGAGATCCCCTAGCAAAAGTAAGAGATTTGACCCTCCAAATCACTGAACCTTCAAGAGAAGTTGCACCCTCCTTCATAAATTCGTTGAACCAAGAGAAATAATAAATATGCAGAGAAAAACACCCCAAGAACTAATGAGAAACGGTGTTATGGTGATCACAAACACTTCTGGAAAATTTTTGGCTTCAGATCTACCTTCTTCTAAGCAAATTGAACTCTTCTCTCTCAAAAAATGTGCCATGTCTACAGAAAACCTCCAAACCTCTGCTTTGTCTTCACAATACTTCCTGAGATGGATTTGAAACTAAGTAGAATATAAAGGGTGGAATATTTCACCACCTTGGCCAAGCTTGGATTAGGAACAGAGGGATATTTCACCTCCTTGTTGATCTCTAGTGTTTGTTTACTCAAAACCCTCAAAACGTTTAAGTTGCAGAGCTCAAAGATGCTAAGTGAAAAATGACATGAATGAGGAGTGAGGCACCCTCCTCTCCCTGTTCTACCTCCATCTTCTAATTTTCACTTAAATTATTTTATCAACTTCTAAATTTATTACTTTATTTCCTCCTCTAAGTCAAATGTCATTTTTATATGATTTTATCAAAGTCTCTTTAATAATATAAATGTTTACTCCTTAGTGACCACTTTTTCACCCCTTAGCCCCCTTTTTCCCATGAGACTATAGGATAGGGGGGTGAATATACTACTAAGTCTTCCATTACTCTTGTCAAGAAGAGGGGGACATTACAGTCTCCCCTACTGGAAATTGCTTGCATACAAGAAATTATGAATATGTTTATTGTAGAACCTATTCACTCTCCCAAGTGGCATCTTCTATAGGAAATTTTTTCGATTTGATTAAGTATTCCTTGATATCCATGTTCCTTAGTTGTTTATCCCTCACCTCCAAAACCTCTTCGGGAATCAAAATCATGTGTCCTTCTTCATTTACTGGAGGTAGTTCTTCATTAGCAATAACATGCTGCCCCAATGCCCTTTTTAGGTAGGATACATGGAAGACATTATGGATTTTGCTTCGCTATGGTATCTCTAACTCATATGCAACTCCCCCAAACTTATTTTTCACCCTATAAATCCCATAGAAGCATGGTTTGATCTTATCAGTAACATTTTTCTTAATGAATTCATGTATGTATGGTTGTAGCTTCAAATAGACCAATTCCCCTAACTCAAAAGTACGCTCCACTCAATTCATGTATGCATATAATTTCTGTTGGTTTTGAGCCCTTTGGAAATGATCTTTGAGTTTTTTAAGAATGTCTTGGATTTCCTGTATCCACTCCTTAGCCATAGAATCTCTACTATCTCCAAACACAATCTCTACAAAAGTGAGGGGGTCATAACTATATAAAGCTTTGAAAGGATACATACCCATATTCATGTGGTAAGTGGTGTTGTAGCAATATTCACCCAAATATAGCCACTTGACCCAAGTTTTGCTTGGATCAGAAAATAGAAAACACCATTGAATTTGTGGCATCGAATTACCCAAAAAAGACCGTCTCCACACTTCAATCTGACTCTGGCACTCCCAGGCCCAAGAGAAACTCTATCTCAGTTTCTGTGCCCTGCAACCTGCAATAAATGCTGATAAAAATGTCTCAAAAAACGTGTCGGTGTGTATACTAACCGGCCTCCTCTACAACCTAGGCGGATTCACCTTTTAAGCAAAAAGGGTTGCTTTGTAATCAACAGAAGGTCGTTGGCCTTATGGTTAGCCGAGCATGTATTAAGGCGTTGAATAAAGGGGACGTCCCAGGGTCGAGCCCGCGAGCCTCCCCTTTTGGGTATTCGTTGTAACATATATATATATATATATATAACATGTTGTTCTGCTAACTTTAGAAATTCTTCTAGATAGTCTGTTGGGTGCCATATTTGGTAGGGTCCCACCGGATTTGGTGGACCTACCAACTTTTAAATTTTTGAATTTTTTGTTCTCGGACCGTCATTGGGAATTTTCCCACTGCCACATGGCAGCCCATGACTGGGCCATGTGGCACCCAACCATTGGGCCACGTCAATGTACAATCTGCCAACTCAACCTGCCACGTCAGTCTTCCACATCAACCACCACATCACCATACAGACTGCCACGGCATTTTTACTGGTCCACGGAATGACCCAAAAAGCCCAAATATGAGTGACACATGGCAGCGTTTGGTGCTACCACATCACCATGATGACATTAGCATGACACGTTTTGCCTCCTGCACATGCCACATATGATGTACGGATGATGATGTCATTTGTACTGATGTTGAAGTTAGCAGTACGGATGTTGACTCATCCCCCTACTAACTAGGCTAGGTTGACCAAACTTTGACCGCGAATATATTTCGATCCGTAACTTTGTTTGATGAGTTGTTTGCATCGTTGGAAATCTTGTGACACGCTCTTCGCGATGATGTCACTTTCACTAAGTTTTGAAAACTTTGAATTTTTACCCTTTCTCTATCTGCTAAGGCCATTTTGAGCTTCCTCAATTGATTCTACGAGTTCTGAGTTGTCCTTAGTCTTCTTTGGATCCTTTTTGGATCACGCCTTCCCACTGAAATATTTTTGGACCACCAAAAGCTTTCATCAATCAACAAATAGTGAGGGAAGAGTTCCTGCACCTTGTCCTTCTCAATCCACTTTCCCTTGCTTGGATGTGTGCCCTTTAAGACTACTTGAAGATAATCAACATCACCCCTGTGTGAAGTCCTCATCCTTCTATCCAGGATGACACCTTCCTTTAACTCATCCAAGTACTCAGGAGCAAACTTATCAACTGACGATATTGAAACTTCCTCATCCTGATCCATGATCATGGGAGGATCAAAAAGTTTCGAATTCTCTACATTTACAACTAAGTAAATCTACATATAAGGTGGAAGATCTATGTAAAAATCATTGGTACAACGTTTCTCCAAGATAGTGAAGGGTCCATAACAAATGGGCTTGAGTTTCTTGCCTTCACCCTTCAATCTCTCCTTGCTGATGTGAAGCCATACATGGTCTCCAACCTGGAACTGATGATCAACCCTGTGTTTTTCATGCTGATCTTTATACTATGCTTGACTTTTCTTCAACTGTTTCCTGACTACTTGGTGTACCTTATGGATCCTCTAGATGAACATATGGGCTTCGTCTTCATTTATTTCTTCATTTGAATCGGTATCTCTCCCATACATCAAGTCCAAAGGAACCTTAGGTAGGTACCCAAAACATGTCTCAAAAGGTGAACACTGAGTGGAGGAATGTAAAGCTCGGTTGTAAGCATGTTTTACATAGGATATATGTTCATCCATAACTTGGGATGCTTGCTGGAGTAGCCTCGAAGAAAAAGTACCATTGTTTGATTTACAACTTATGTCTATCTGTCGGTCTGTGGATGGAAAGCAACACTCCTCTTCAATTTGGTGTTCATCATTCTCCACAAGCTTGTCCAAAAATCCCCAAGGAATCAAGTATCTCTATCCGAGATAATGGATGTGGGTAACCCAAAGTGAACCCAAACATAATGAAAGAAGAGATTAGTAGTCTGCTCAGCAATGGTCTGCTTTTTACATGGCATTAAGATACACATCTTGTTGAACCTATCCACTACAACATACAAATAGTCATGACCCCCTTTCGACATTGGTAAACCCCCTACAAAATCCATGGATATACTTTCCCATGGATGGGATGGAACAAGTAGTGGTGAGTATAGCCCCAGTTTTCTATTAGTAGGMTTACAAGTAGAACACATCACACACCCCTTTACATATTTAGTTACAATTGCTTTCATTTGAGGCCAGTAACAAAAACCTCTGTAAATGAGCCATAGTTTTTCCTACCCCAAAATGCCCAGACACAAGAGAAGTGTGAGCTTCTCATATTACATGGACTCGTTCACTTGTAGGAATACATAGCTTTCCAAGATGGTAGAGTAGTTTTCCCTGCAGACAATAGTTCTCTACATGTGCACCATGGATTAGCTTCTCATATACTTTTTTAAAATCTTCATCAATGGCATATTGTTCCACATAGCTATCATGAGATAAAGAAGTATTCTTCAAAATAATAGAAGCAGCAATAGGAGGTCTAGAAAGCATATCAGCTACCTTGTTACTTGTACCCTTTTTGTACTTGATTACCAAATGAAATTGTTGTAGGAAACCCATCCATCTGTAATGTCGAGATTGTTGCAGTTTGATTTATGCTTGGAGATATTGTAAGGGTTGGTGATCTGTATGTATGATTGTCTCCTTCCCTAACAAGTAGTGCTTCCATTTCTTTACGCTTTGAACTAATGCATACAACTATTTATCATATGTAGGATAGTTAACAACAACTTGGTTAAAAGTTTCAAAGTGGTAATAGATAGTCTTATGATATTGCATCAATATTGCACCCATGGTGTATCCGCTGGCATCTATCTCGATCTCAAAGGGATATTGAATATTCGACAGTGCTAATATTGGTGTGGTACTGATATTTTCCTTCAAAGTGTCGAAAGCTTTTTGTTGCATTCCTCTCCACTGAAAAGTGTTCTTCACATTGGTTAAGGCATGCAAAGGAGTTGCTATAAAGGAGAAGTTTGAAATGAACCTCCTCCAATACTGGACTGCACCTAATAAGCTTTGTATATCGGTTACACTTTTGGGCTCAGGCCAATTTACAATTACATCAATCTTGGAAGGATCAATTTTTAATTGTCCTCCTCCTACAATATGCCCTAAGTACACAAGTGCAGTCTTACCAAATTCACATTTGGACAGTTTTACATACAACTTTTCCCTTTGCAAAGTATCCAAGACTTTCTTTACATGCCTCACATGTTCATCCCAAGTACCGCTAAAAATAAGAATGTTGTCTAAATATACAATCACAAAATCATCTAGGAAAAGCCTAAATACATCATTCATCACACGCATGAAAGTTGTCGGAGCATTACAAAGCCCAAACGACATAACTAACCACTCAAACAATCCATGTTTGGTTTTAAAGGCAATCTTCCATGCATCTTGTTCTGCAGCCATGATCTGATGGTATCCACTACGCAAATCCAACTTAGTGAAATAAGCAACATTCTTTAACTGATCAAGTAAACCATCTATACGAGGAAGAGGGTATCGATTTTTCACCGTGATTTTATTTAGGGCCCAGTAATCAACACACATTCACCATGTGCCATCTTTCTTTGGCACCATCACGATTGGAGAACCACAAGGAGATGACTTGGGCTTGATGACCCCTTGATCCAATGAGCCTTGTACCTACTTCTTGATCTCTATCATCTCCACAACTGACATCTTGTACATGCCCACATTAGGAAGAGGAGAATCATGTTGAAGATGTATCTCATGTTGGATTTCCCTCTTAGGAGGTAATCCATCTGGTTCCTAGAAAATACCATCATACTTGGAAATAATATCAATTAATTCATTCTTATGAGAAGGATCACATCCTTGGAAAGCGTTGGATTTTCCAACATCTTTCTCCCTTGCGACCATGAGTACATATCTCTTCTTAGTGCTTATGAGTATCTTCATTTGTCCTGCACTAACAAGTGTTGTGTTTACCCTCATGTTGTGAGCTCTAACAATGTATTCCACTCCCCCTTAGTAAGGTGGTATTTGTTCTCATGACGAAAGAAGATTTCTTTTATATCATAAAGATAAGGACTCCCCAACACTATGCCACATATATCAAGTGATACAACATCCAAATCCACTTCATCAATCAACTTTGAAGCAATAGAAAATCTGACCCTATATTATTTGATGACATTAAGTTTTGCTTTATCACATACCCAACCAAGAGGATAAGGCTTTGGGTGTGGTTTTGTTTCAAGACCCGTGTTTTTGACAAGTGCTTCAGATATCAAGTTTACTTGGGAACCCGGATCAAACAATATATCTATCTTAGTGTGCTTAGATACAACTCTAATGTGAAATAATTCATTCCTCTTTCGTTCATCATCATGAGATTCATTATTGGAATTTGAACTAGCATGAATGGAATCTTTACCTTGTACTCCAACCATCGTGATCTTTCCTTTGTCTCCTAAATCGGATCCAAGATCTTGTTGCACTGTAGCAATGATTTTTGTCTTCCCCTTTCCACCGAATTGTTTCGGTCTCTTCTCTGGATGTAGTTTCCAACAATGTTTATCATCATGACCACTTTTCTTGCAATGAGTGCAATATGTCTTTCCTCCTTCTCTCATCACTGTGGCGGTCTTCTTTTCCTTCCTTTTAAATTTCTTAAAAGGATTATGTGGGAGATTGGAAGGTTTCTTTGTGGGATCTTCTTAAACATGCTTTCCCATGTTCTCAAGGTGAGTGGCTTGCACACAAACTTCATCAAGACTGGTCAGGTTAAACAAGATCAAAGTATGATGAATATAATTGTGAAGTGCACCAATATACTTCATTAAAGTTTCATAAGAATCCAAAGGAATGTTTCATGCAAGAACTTTCTTCCTAAATTCTTATGTGAAACTTTGTACAATTTGACCTTTACTTTGTCTTTAATTTTTCCATTCCATCATTGCTTTATGTAAATAATAAAATTGCTTCCTTATCGCTAATTTAAATTCCGACCATGAGGAAAGAAGATTACCACACTTACTTATGTCCTGAATTCTGTTCTCCCATCATACGAGAGTGGTGCCTTCCAACCAAAGAGAAGTCAGTTGCACTTTAACTCCCTCTTCATCAATATGTTGAACACGACAATATACCTCAACCTGTCAGATCCAATTATCTATCTTTTCAAGATTAGCATCTCCATTAAACATAGGTAAAGAAAATTTTACATCAAGCTTTAATAATGGTTTCTTAAAAGAGTCTTTATGGATAGAATGTTGAGAATGATGAGAATGCTCAGAGGAAGAAGAAATAGAACTTGACGGTGAAAAGGGAAGTTCGGGAGGGTCTCCTCTAGCCCCTTGATTTACCAAAGCATCATTATTAGATTGTGCTTTCTTTTTCTTCCCTTTCTTCTTCATCCTCTTCTCGTAGTCTACATACATTCGTTCAACCATTTCTCACATACGATAAAATACCATATGGAATTTTTTCTCCTGTTCATCACGCTTGTCCTCTTCTACCATTTTCTTCCTTCGGAATGCACGACCAACTTCGGGATTGAAAATATTAAGAGTTCCTTCACCATGTTTATGCTTGGCCCTAGTAAGCATTCACACTCAACAATTCAATTCAAAGACGACTGCTTTGATACCAACATGATCCGAGATCTTTTCATCGAACTGACTTATAAAGAATTGCATTAAATGAGCATAAATTAAAGCACACCATTAAAGAAGGAAAAGCTCAATAATGAAGAGACATAAGCATCAAATCTGAACACAAAAACTTGATAACGTAGTTCGTCCCTAGTAGATTACGTCTCTGGGTCCTGCTCTCAAATGGGTAGGCCTTTTTATTAACTCAGCAAAAGAATTTGGCAAAATACATAAGTATATCTCATTTTGAAATCAAGCTGCAAAAGTTTTGCTCAGATCATAAAATAGGCAGCACCACTAAATTCATGGCGTCGAATTACCCAAAAATGACTATCTCCATGCTTCAATTTGACTCTGGCATTTCCAAGCCTAAGATAAACTCTGTCTCGGTTTCCCTGCCCTGCAACCTGCAATAAATGTTGAGAAAAATGCCTCGAAAAATGTGTCGATTCGTACCCTCACGCACCTCCTCTGCAACCTGGGCGGATTCACCTTTTAAGCAAAAAGGGAGGCTTTGTAATCAATGAAAGGTCATTGGCCTTATGGTTAGCAGAGCATGTATTAAGGCGTTGAATAAGGGGAAGGTCTCGAGGTCGAGCCCGCGGGCCTCCCCTTTTGGGTATCCATTGTAACATATATATATATATATATATATATATATATTTAAAACACGTTGTTCCGCTAACTTTAACAGTGCTTCTAGATAGTTCGTTGGGTGCTAGATTTGGTGGGGTACTATCGGATTTGGCAGACCCACCAACTTCTTAATTTTTGAATTTTCGTTCTCGGGCCGTCATTGGACATTTGCCCACTGCCATGTGGCAGCCCATGAATAGGCCACGTGGCAGCCAACCACTGGACCACGTCAACCACTGTACAATCAACCTACCACATCAGCACATGGTCTGCCAACTCATCCTACCACGTCAGTCTCCACATCATCTGCCATGTCACCATATGGCCTTCCACATGGTTGTACAGGCTGCCACATGACGCATTTTTACTGGTCCATGGAATGACACGAAAAGGCCAAATATGAGTGACACGTGGCAACCTCTCGTGCTACCACATCACCATGTTGACGTTAGCATGACACATGCCACGTATGTTGTATGGATGTTGACATCATTCGTACTAATGGTGACATCAGCAGTACGGATGCTAACTCATCCCCCTGCTGACTGGGCTAGGTTGACAAAACTTTGACCATGAATATCTTTCGATCCGTAAATCCGTTTGACGATATATTTGCGACGTGCTCTTCACAATGATGTCACTTTCACTCAGTTTTGAGAACCTTGAATTTTTACCCTTTCTCTGTTTACTAAGGCCATTCTGAGCTTCTTGAATTGCTTCTACGAGTTCTGATTTTTCCTTAGTCTTATCTGGATCCTTTTTGGATCAATGTGGTCCATGACATCTCCCTTGAGACCTTTCCAATCAAACCTCTCTCTTATCTGTCTATATGCTTTAAGGAATCATTGATGCCCTACTAGTGATGAGTCATGAAATGCCTTAAGCACCCTTTTTTGAACAAGGATTCAGGAACCAAATAGATCCTCCCCTTATAATATATGATTTCATCTATAATCCTATATATGTCATCCTGTAACTGTCCATCCATCAACTTGCATGCAAATTTATTTTTGGAGTACTCTACTAATAAATGAGATTTCCAATCAACTGATATCTCTGACATGGAGTAGGTTGAGGGTCTTATGGACAAGGCATCTACTACAACATTGGTTTTTCCCTTAACATATTTTTTTTCAAAGTTATAAGCATGAATCTTACTCTCCCACTTTTGTTGTCTCTCATTAAGGTCCTTTTGCTCTAGAAAATGCTTGAGGCTATTATGATCTGTCCCGACCACAAATTTCGCTCCCACTAGATATTTCCTAAAATTCGTTAATGCATGCTTTATGGATAACATTTCCTTATCATAAATGGTGTACAACAACTCAGGCTCTCTTAGTAAGAGGCTCTCATAGGTAATGGAATGCCTATTCTGCATGAGAACAACTCCAATACCCTCACATGATGCATCACACTCCAGAATGAATGGTTGAGAAAAAACCGACAAGGATAATATAGGACAGGTGTTGATTACCTTTTTCATTTTTTCAAAGGTCAATTGTGCTTCATCACTCCACTTAAACACCCCCTTTCTAGTCAAATGAGTCAAAGGCGCACATAATTAAGAGAACCCCTTAAAAAACCTCCTGTAATAACTACAAATCTCAATAAATCCTTTGAGCTATGTAAGTGTTTTGGGTGTGGGCCAATCCATGATTGTTTGGATCTTTTCCTAGTGAACCTTTACCCCTTTTACTCCAATAATCTGTCCCAGATAGAGAACCTCAGTCATCCAAATTTCACATTTTGATTTTTTGGCATATAGTGACTATTTCTCCATGATGCTCAAGACCTCGTCCATATGTTTGAGGTGATCATCCCATGTCCTACTGTAAATCAACAAGTCAACAAAGAATACTAGTAGGGACTTCCTCAAATATTTGTTAAATACATTGTTCATGCAGGATTGGAAGGTGGATGGCGCATTGGTCAAACCAAAAGGCATGACAAGGAACTCATAATGCCCATAGTGGCATCTGAAGGTTGTCTTATATATGTCATGTTCCCTCATCCTAATTTGATGGTATCCAGAGCGCAAGTCAATTTTGGTGAAGTACACCGCGCCATGTAACTCATCCAACAACTCATCTATCCTGGGAATGGGATACCTATTTTTTATGGTTTTCTTATTCAAGGCTCTATAGTCAATACACGTGCGCATAGTTCCATGTTTCTTTTTACCAACACTACTAATGATTCAAAGGGACTTGAACTCGGTCTAATATGCCCCATGGATAATATTTCTTTAATGGCACTCTCAATTTCATCCTTTTGCTTCTTGGGGTGCATGTATGGTGTAGTAATGACCAGCTTGGCCCCTTCTTCCAATACTATGATGTGTTCAAACCCTCTATCTAGTGGTTTCCCTTAAGGAATCGGTTCAAAAACCTTCTTATGCTTATGAAGTATTTTATGTATGTCTGGAGGATACTACTTTTGCCATTCATGACTTGTCTCCATAACAAAACATTATGTTACATAGGCCACCTCCTCTCACCTAAATATTGCATGCATTCTTTTAGTTGTCACCACTCTAGGTGCTTCTCATGTCATCCCCTTAAGTGTGACCCTTTTTCCATTTTCTGTGTTGAAAGACATCTCCATGGTTTTGTAGTTGGTGGTTATTGGTCCCAATGTGCTAAGCCATTGCACACCCAGTATGATGTTTGTATCTGGTATATATACTACATAGAAATCTTGTGTCAAAGTGTATCTACCCAAGGTCAAACTCATCTATGGAATATACCTGTCACAATCCATAGTGCGTCCTCCTACCACCTCAACCAAAAAACCCTCAAACTCCATGGTGGGAATGTGTCTCCTTTCTACCATAGCAATGTCATTGAAATTATGAGAAGCTCCTCCATCAACTAGTATTGTTTCTCGTTGTCCCTGCACAACTCCCTTCATCTGGAAGGTATTAAACTTGGGCACTCCACTAATGGATGCAATGGTAAACTTCTTAATCCCTGCAGCATGGTGTGTGGATCCATCTTTTCCCTATGCATGTGAGACATGTTATTCCTCCCTCTGATTCATCTATATGTTATGAATGGCTCCACTTTCCTCCTCATCCATCTCATCTTCACTATCAAAAACTACTTCTATATAATGAATTCTCCATTTACCCATACATATATGACCTGACTTTCACGGCTCCTTGCAAGTAAAGCATAGTTACTTCCTTCTTAACTCCCTTCTAATAGCTTCATCCATCTTCCCTTTTCCCTTGTCAAATTGTCTTGTTTCTCGCCCTTTTGGAATGATTGGGGGTCTAGGTGTGACCTTGTTTTTGTAGGATGCCCCTACCAAATATCTGGTGCGCTCAATAACATATTGTAAAGTTATAGGCTTGAAATCCTTAACCCATCCACGTAAAGGCTCAGTCAAACCTTCTATGTACATCATTCATAACCTAGATTCTAACATATATTGAACCATAACTACTACTCTCTGAAACTCCTCAATGAATGCTTTTGTTGACCCTGTTTGTCTAATCTGTGTGAGCTCCTTAAATTGAAGTTTTGGATCCTCCCTGTCAAATTTGTCAATAAGTCTTTGGGTGAATTCAATGTATGAGGTGATATGTTCATGACCGAAAGTGGTCATCCCATGAAACCACCAGTCATGTGCATTACCATTCAAGTGTAATGCTGCAAACTTGATGGCCTTATCCTCTTCCATGGGGTTCAACTGAAGGTAGGCATCCATATTTTGTACCCAAGCCTTAGCTGAAATTTGTCTGGATCCATCAAAGTGGGGTGTCTCCATTCTTCTCACCTTGCACCCCAACTCATTGTCACCTTTGTAGTGTCCCTTAGACTTTTGCTTGTACATGATGTGGAAATATTCTCCCAAGGAAACCCGTGCTCAAAGAGTTATATGCTCTCTCCATGTCCTCCCATTCATCCTCAATGTCTCCATGCCCAAAGTCATTTGTGTCCCTTGGTCGTGCCTCCAAGAAGGTAGGCATATATGGCATAGGTGTGCTCCTACTAGCCATGTTAGAATGAGAATGTGTGCCTCTAGATAATTTGGGGTCCTTTCTATGATCTTTGTGCCCATATTCCTCATCATGACATGTTCCTCCCTGAGATCCACTAGATCCTTGGTTTCCTCTGAACATGGGTGGATCCTTGCCATGTCTTTGCTCCATCAAGAACTGAGAGAGGATACCCTGATGCTTGCATTGTTCCTCCATTATTGTTATCTTCTCTCATGTCCACTCTGAAAGTTTGCAAATGATATCTTTAGTTCTGTTTGTCCCATAGACAAATGATTATGCATCTCGTCCAAATTGTGTGGCATAATAATCTAGTTGTTCTGTAGTGTGTCATTTATTGTTTGAATCACCTTTTCAGCTAAAATTGTTGCTTCCACTGACACTACTTTCTTTGTTTCATGGGTTTCCCCCATACTTCCTTTTGGCTCTTCTTCTTCTAGAATATCATAATAAGGTTGTTCCCCATGACCTCTCCTTTTGGTAATTACTTTAATCACAGGCTGGCGAAGGAATTCACTCTGATACCACTGTAATGTTCCCAAGCATATTGGATCAGAACTTAATGGTTTTTTGTTGTTTGTGTGTGTTGTTTGTTGTTTATTTTTGCAGATTATTTCCCAGAGTTGCGCTGGAGGTGTTTACAAGATTTTTATAGCATGAAGAAGATGGGCATAGCACAACAATAGATGGAAATACAAGATACAATAGAATAACACAAAGGAGTAACCAAAACACTTCAGATCTGACCTTTATTTATTTAATAAGTTGACCTCCATACATGGGATATACAGATCTGGAATAATAGAGAAGAAATATAGAATATTCGGCTGAAGATGCCTCCAAGATACAATAAAGGAGAGTTGTGAGTCCTCCTAGGCCTCCATGTAGATTTTAACCTTGTACAATATTCACTGCAAACATATTTTCAGTAAAAGAACAGAAAAGATACAATGAAAAATACAAACATTACACAGAGATTTTTCCCCTAGAAACCCAAACCGGGAAAACCAATATATTCTATATCCATTCATGGTGATACATTGTTTACAATACAATATACATATAGGAGCCAGTGGCATCCAAAACCCTAACCCAATGACCTGGATTAGTCAACCCTAATTCCTTAACTGGAAATAGAAAACCATTGGCAAAAAACCATGTGCCGAAAAACCACCCAACCACGGACATGAAAATCGAGGAAACACGAAAAAACAAGGCAAAAATGTGACACGTTTCCCAAGGCAAAAAAAATTCTCGAGGGCACTGCCCCCTAACCCCCGCGCAGGGGGCTACACATGCAAATAATATAGCACATACCCAACATTATCCCACTTGTTTTTTTCTTTGCATATAGGGGGTTACATGGTTACATAGTTGCCAATCCAGGGCAGCAATGCCCATGGATCCTCTACACCAAGAGAACTTCTCAATGGTCACATATTTTGTTAATGAATCTACAACATTCTTCAATGTGTCCACCTTCATCAACAAGACTTTTTTTTCTTCAACCATGTCTCTAACAAAGTGATATTGAATATCAATATACTTTGTCTTTGAATGATAAGCCAGGTTCTTCGCCAGAAAAATTTCACTCTGACTGTCACAATCTATCCTTATAGTTTGTTGTACCAACCCAATACCTGAACACAACCTTTGTAACCATACTACTTCCTTACTTGCATGAGTGATTGCCATGTATTCAAATTTTGTAGTTGAAAGTGCCACTACAGCCTGTCTTTTTCTCATCCAACTTATTGCTCCTCCAAACAGGTTAAACACATACCCACTTGTAGATCTCCTACGATCCAGATCTCTAGCCCAATTTGCATCCACAAAGACATGTATATCCAACAATATGTCCAATCCTGGTTTTCCTTGGTAGCACAATCCATAGCTACCAGTGCCACACAAATACCTGAAAACCCTTTTTACTGTTGTCCAATGCTCCTTCCCTAGTTTTGACATATACCTGCTCAAAACTCCCACTGCATGTGCAATGTGTGGTCTAGTACAAACCATTGCATACATCAAACTTCCAACTGCACTCGCATATGGAACATGAGACATGTCCTCCTCCTCTTCATGTGTCTTGGGACATTGATCCGTAGATAACTTTACACCAACCGGAATAGGAACCTTGATCGATTTACATTCTTGCATATTAAACCTCTACAATATTGTCTCAGCATATTTTATCTTATTTAAACAGAGTTTCCTCTTTTTCCGGTCTCTTTTAATTTTCGTTCCCAAAATGAAATTTGAAGCACCGAGATCCTTCACGTCAAATTTAGAGGACAACTGAGTTTTCATATCTTGGATAATCTCCTTATTGTTTCCTATGAAAAACATGTCATCCACATACAAGACCAAATAAATCAAATGATCACCAATTAATTTAAAATACACAGTGATCCTCTTTGCTTCTTGTGAAACCAAGTCCCAACATATAAGTATCAAATTTTTTATACCACATCCATGGTGATTGTTTTAAACCATACAGGGACTTTTTCAACTTGCATACCAGCTCCTTCTTTCCCTTCACAACAAATCAACCAACCATGCCTCATGATTTGCATGTGTTCTTGAAGAATCCAAGTACACATCCCCTCCTTCTTCCTTGGAGGTCTTTTATTTTCTAGAAGGAGATTCTTTGGATCCCTTCTTTTTCTCAACTTTGGATCTACACTGCTTCTTGTAGTGCCCTTCTTTTCCACATCTCCAACATACCTTTACAAACTTTTCGATAGATTTAGATCTCACACTTGAGAACTTAGATCTATTTCTTTCCTCAGAGCGTCCTCTTGCAAATAATGTGTATGTGCTCTATCCTTCCATATTCTTCCGTCTCATCTCCTCCGAGAAAAATGATGAGACCACTTCATCAAACTTCAAGGAAGTTGTATTACTACCTATGGCCACAACCAAACTATCCCACGAGTATGGTAAAGAACATAGTAAATTGATACATTTGTCTTCATCTGAAATTTTAATCTCAATAGATACTAACTGACTTACCACAGTATTGAAGGCGTTCAAATGCTCTGCCACTGAGTTTCCATCTCTCATCCTCAGGTTATACAACTTCTTTCTTGGGAATAGTTTATTTACTAGGGACTTAGACTGATACAACTTCCCCAACTTATCCCATAAATCCTTGGATGTAGCTTCCTCTGACACATTCAGTAATATTGAATCTGAGAGACACAGCTAGATTATGCTCTTTTCCTTTTGATCCAAATTTTTCCAGTCATCAGATGAAGTTCATGTAGGTGTAGTACCTGGATCTACCGCGACCCACTTATCTCTATCCACCAACATATATTCCATCTTGAGCTTCCACAGCTCAAAACATTTCCCATTAAACTTCTCGATCTCCATTTTAGAATTGCTCTCCATTTCTTTTCACCTGAAAAAACAATACCATATATATCCCACTGTAACAAGGCTTATCACAGTCCCAAGCCAAACCCTTGACCACAAAGGCATCCCCTAAAGCCAACAAAGCTCTGATACTAAATGTAGATTTTAACCTTGTACAATATTTACTGCAAACAAATTTTCAGTAAAAGAACATAAAAGATACAATGGAAAATACAAACATTACACAAATATTTTTCCCCTAGAAACCCAAACCGGGAAAACCAACATATTCTATATTCATTCATGGTGATACATTGTTTACAATACAATATACATATAGGAGCTAGCGGCATCCAAAACCCTAACCCAATGACCTGGATTAGTCAACAACTTTAATTACTTAACCGAAAATAGAAAACCATCAACAAAAAACCATGTGCCGAAAAACCACCCAACAATGGACACGAAAATCGAGGCAACACGAAAAATGAGGCAAAAATTTGAAACTCCTTCTGTAAACTGGCACCCTAATCTGGCTGACTTATGCCCTCACCTGGTTGTAGAGACTCTAGGAAATTTGGCCTCTTTAGATATGGCCTCTAAACCCTTGAGATTTTTTTTAGAATTGTATATTTGAGATTGTAGAGCCAATATGACGAGATCCCCTAGAAAAAGTAAGAGATCTGGCCCTCCAAATTAATCACTGAACCTTCTAGAGAATTTGTGCCTCCTTCAGAAATTCGCCTAGCGAGGAGAAATAATAAATATGCATAGAAAAAACCCCAAGAACTGATGAGAAATGGTGTTATGGTGATGGAAAACACTTATGGAAAAGGTTTGGCTTCAGATCTACCTTCTCCTAAGTAGATTGAACTCTTATCTCTCCAACAACGTGCCCTATCTGTATAAAACCTCCAAACCAATGCCCTGTCTTCACAATACCTCCTGAGATGGATCTGAAACTGAGTAGAAAGGTGAGTGTGGAATATTTCATCACCTTGACCAAGCTTGGATCAGGAACATAGGGATCTTTCACCTCTTTGTTGATCTCTAGGGTTTGTTTACTCAAAACCCTCCAAACATTCAAGTTGCGGAGCGCAAAGATTTTAAGTGAAAAATGACATGAATGAGGAGTGAGGCGCCCTCCTCCCCCTTTTCTACCTCCATATTCCAATTTTCACTTAAATTATTTTATTGACTTCTAAAGTTATTACTTTATTTCCACCTCTAATTCAAATAGCCTTTTTATCTGCTTTTTATCAAGGTCACTTTAATAATATAACCTTTTACTCCTGAGTGACCACGTTTTCACCTCTCAACCCCCTTTTTCCCATGAGACTATAGTCTATAGGGGTGACTAGACTACTAAGTCTTCCATTACTCTTGTCAAGAAGAGGGGGACACTACAGTCAACAAGCTTGGGTTGGAAGTTCATGAACATCCTAGCCCATATCCATTGGGATGGTGAATAAGGGCATAGAGCTTAAAGTCACTAAATAGTGTAAGACCAAGTTTGCTATATTTGCATATTTTATTGATGAAGTGGAGTTAGATGTAGCAACCCTCGATGTGTGTGGTACGGTGTTTGGAAACCCCTAAATGTATATGAGGGATGTGATCTTCATGAGGAGGGAAAACCAGTATTTCCTAATCAACGATGGGAAGTATTTCATCATCAATGCAGACAAAGGTAAAATGAAGATATCCTTGTTAACTGTTAACCAAGCCAAAAATTTGATCAGTTCGAGTAGAAAATTTGTATTTCTTTTCTTGAGAGAGAATTATCCATGGATGAATCAGTAAGAATAATGGCATCCCTGGAGGGATGTACCAAAGACTAGAAACAACAGTTGCAAGAGTTGTCACAGGTGTACATAGGAGTGTTCTACGAGCCTAAAGGGTTAACACCTAAGAGGTAAGTAGAGCACAAGGTACAATTGTTGCTTGTCTCCCCATTGCCAAATATTGGGTTGTATAGATAATGTTTTCTAGAGGCAGAAATAGTGAAGAAACAATTACAGTAGTTGTTGAAGAAGGGATTAATTCGACCAAAAACCTCACCTTGTGGGTCACCTATTATCATAGTACCCAAGAAGGATGGGACTTTACGAATGTGTGTCGACTCCAAAGATTTGAACAAGATCACACTCAAGAATCAATACCCTCTGCCTAGGATTGATGATTTGTTGGACCAGTTGCATCATGCCAAGTACTTTGCCAAGTAAGATATCAAAACATGATACCACCAAGTACACATTAAAGGAGAAGACACCTGGAAGATCACCCTCGAGACACGACAAGGTCTACATGAATGGTAGGTCATCCATTTTGGTTTATGTATTGTACCAACTACATTTATATTGATGAATGATGTATTACATCCTTATTTAGATTCATTTGTAATAGTTTATCTGGATGACCTATTGGTTTATAGATCTACGTGGGAAGAGCACATCTCACATATCATACAGTTTTAGAGACTTTGAAAAAGAATAAGTTGTTTCTTAACCTCAAGAAATGTGATTTTGCTCAGCAATCATTGGTGTATTTGGGGTATGTGATCGATGGAGGGGAACTCAACATAGATATTGGAAAGATAGAGGACATCATCAAGTGGTAATTTCCTACTATTGTCACTAAAACTAGGAGGTTTTTTGGGGCAACATGGTACGTATGGAAGTTCATAGCATCCTTTTTAGTGGTAGTTGCACCACTCCATTCCGTAACAACTAGTGGTAAGAGTTTCCAGTGGGGAAAGAATCAGTTGAAATATTTGGATGAGATGAAATAGAATACCAACCAAGCACCATTTCTTGCATTACCTAACTTGTATACACCTTTCAAATTGGAGATGGATGTAAGTGGATATACTATGGGAGAGATCTTGATGCAAGGAGGTAACTTAGTATGCTATCATTATGAAATGTTTCATGAGAGAGTCTTGAACTACCCTACATATAATCAGGAACTCTATGTCATGGTTCACGCTATTAAGAAGTGTAAGCACTATCTAATGGGAAAGAAAACCATTATACACATAAATCGCTAGCCACTATAGTATTTGTAGGCCTAAAGTAAGATGCAACAAACCAAACACTACAAGTGGATGGGTTTTTTGTAGAAGTTTCATCTAGTCATCAAATATAAGAAGGGAAACACTAATAAGTTAGCAGACATGCTTGCAAGGCCACCCACATCCAAGATTATAGCTTTTGGAACTCTTGTGCGCATGGAACCATTTACCAATGATGCATACAAAGAGGCATAAATAGAAGATGGGGACTTTAAAGAGGTGTTTCAACATTAAATGGTGAAATTCATGTAGAAGAAGGTGATGGTAACGCTGATTATCATCTCTAGAATGGGTTTCTCTACAAGATAGGAAAGCTCTGTGTCCCCAAAGGTGAAATATTATAGTTTATCAAAAAGGCTCACACCTCCAAGGTTGCAGTATATTTTGGTGTTAAGAAGACAATTTCCAACTTACAAAGGTATCTGTATTGGCCCAAATTGAAAGATGTTGCTCGATATATTAGAGGATTTGTTGTACCAACAAGCCCGATAACAAAAAGCAAGGTTTATACAATCTGTTACTTGTACCCACTCGAACCTGGGAAATTATTTCCATGGATTTTTTACGTGGTTTGCCAACAACCATGCAGGGACATGCCTATTTGTTTGTGGTAGTTTATAAGTTTAGCAAGATGTGTAGTTTAAGAAGACCATCAAAGGACAAGAAGCAAAAAATGTGTTCTTTGAAAAAGTATAGGTGCACTTTGGGACACTAAAGAGTATCGTCTTAGATAAAGATACTATATTTCTCAATGCTTTTTGGACTACATTTTAGGAAAAGATGGACACCAAGTTGAAGAGATATACAACTTTTCATCCATAGATAGATGGGTAGACAAAAGTGGTTAATTGGAATTTGGTTCAACATTTGCAGGGTTACAATCAAAAGCATCCAAATACATGGGATTACAATCTAATCTATATTCAACACTCTTATAACACAAAAATCCATACTTATACTGGTAAGACCCCTTTGGAAACTTACTTTGGGTATTTAACGCCTTCACCCTTAGATGTTGTAAATGGACAACAAACAAGATCGAGACAAGACATCACAAGAGAATCATTGTAAGATGAGAAATTTGTTGAAAATATTAGGTAGATCCATTTGCAAGTATAGGAGATGATAAAGAAGTCACATTAAATGTACAAGCCCCGAATTGAACAACAAATAATTAAGAAAACATTCAAGGTGGGAGATAGAATTTGGTTGAAGTTGAACAAGGAAAGGCTCCAGGGTTTGGGTAAGAATATCAAGGTTATGTGGTATGGTCCTTTTGAGTTATTGGAGAAGGTGGGTGATAATTCCTACAAGATCACTCTACCCCCATATATGCTCATTTACATAGCAGTGAATTTGGAAAATTTGAAACTTTATGAGCCTTCCTTGTTGGATCAGAAAATCAAGGAGCAGGTCCTACCAACCATAGAGGAATTAGCACCAGAAGCTCGAGTAAAGTTGGAATAAGATAGAATTTTGCATAAGAATTCCAGAACTACCAAACAAGGGAAACGTGATCTTTGGTAGATCTAGTTAAAAGGACAACTTCTAGGCAAGGGAAAATGGTACTCCAAGGAGAAGGTATAGGAAAAATTTCCTCAATTCATTCAGTAAAATATTTTAGGGACCAAAATCCTCCCCAAATGGGGAGGTATAATATAGAATGGATCATTATATAATTTGTCATTTATCTTGGCACTTTTCCGGAGGAAAAATTGAAGGAATTGGATTACAAGGCCCATTTTAGTGGCAGGTCCCAGTTTGGAGATTTGGGATCTAAAACATTCCAAATCCATTTTTAGGCATCTAACGACACTTTTTGGGGTCAAAATTTTGTGAGCGTGACTTATGCTCCCAAACCCGAAATTCTTTTCTACACATTGAGACCATTCCAAAGATGCAAAAATCACCTCAATCAGAGTTTGTATGCAGAAGTTGTACCTCCTGCAAGTTGACCTACCTTCTTGACCACCATGGTACTGAGTGGATGCCTAATCTAGATTTATGAGCAGAATGAAAGGAACAACACACTGAATACAATAACACAGAGATACTGAGAACAACAATAGATATCCAATGAACAATAACTTCTATTGAATAAATAAAATAGACTGAAACTTTAAAACTACAGAACTAGAAACAACTTGCTCGAATGGTGGTAGTTATCTCTGAGAAGAGATGTGGCTTGCTATGTGCATTTGTATGAGCATAATGATTACAATGAGACTCCAGAGGCCCTTTTAACATTACTCATGAATGTCAAAACCCTAGACATCCAAAAACCTAACCTTGGGAGATGAAATGCTAAAAGTTATGTGGGCCCCGATGGGTAAGTCGGTACCTCAACTTCCCGAGGTTGTAACGTTTTCATATGACCTCCGTTTTAGGCGCGTGATAGCCTGTTGGAAAGATATTTTTGAGAGCTACACATTATGTCGTCAAACTCTGAATCCATCTACAGTTTGATTGTGGCAAGCCAAAAAAACATTGTTTAGGGCCCCAAAACGGCCCTGGAAGTACAAAAAGATGTATTGACATGAAAACTTCCAAAATAAGCCAGTTGTAGGGCTTCAGACAGCCCCGGAAGTGTAGAACCCACAATTACAAATAATTACAGAAGAACGTGTTGAACTAAAAATTATAAAGAGGAGTCAGTTGGAATAGGTAGGTGGCCACCAATATCCACCTGGATCAGTCCTCACCCCTTAGGAAGCAATGGTCTCCATTGCATTGAGTGCCCCCATCAGGTGAGGAAAATTATGTTGAATTTGGCCCCGGGTGAGCCACTTTCCTTGATGTAGGAGCTACCCTTCCTTGAAAACCCAATAAAGTTGGATCCTCTACTAGTGAGTACCCTTAACCTGTGTGTCCACTATCTGACCAGTGGATGCATGTTCCATGCAGCCAGGGTTGAGCTCTGTTGGTGTCAATTGTTTTGTGATCTCTTAGGTGTCCAATAATGTTAGAAAATAGGGTCGAAGGAGGTCCACATTGAACACTGGGTGCAAGCCAAGGAAGGGTGGAGTGTTGAGCTCAAAAGCATTGCTACCCACAACCTTGGTGTTATAACCCTAAATTGCACCACACATGCTTACCTGGCATCAGGCCAACTCATATCCCTTCTTTGCCAAAACTCTGTTGAACAACTCTTTGAAAA
>ML778799.1:363962-383193 GCA_009831015.1 Picea engelmannii | reverse complement strand
AATACAATATATGCAATGCAAGCAATATACCAATTCATGCACCCGCAAGGGTGTAGACCGATTGGCAAGTGCCTTGTAAATGGAAGGAAATGTAAAAAAGAGGTCTCAAGTTCGATTCTCACCCTGATTTACCCATGCCCCATGCTTGTGGGCTATGTGGATGCACCTGGAGGTTATAGAGGTAGCAGACGAGAATCGACCCCGTGTCACGCGAGTACAAGAACCGCGAGTAGCCGATTCTGCCAATCACAAAAAAAATAAAAATATGTGTATATATATATATATATATATAGACACACACACACACACACACACACACACACACACCAATTCATGCATAAACATATACATTTACGCATACCGATTTGACATAAATGTATAAACCGAGACCAGATATGTGGCTTTTATTAGCTTCCTTGAAAACACTATGCCAATCAGTGAATACGCTACGCCAGCCAGTGAATTACGGCAAGTCCAACCCCAATATCCTGATTGTGCGTGGAAATGCATCTCCTATTTATATATACATTGTCTGCTAGCACACGACCAATCAATATTTGTGTTCGTACAACAATTTCATTTATGTCCCTCTCTCGACCTCAAATGAGTTATGCGATCGAAGGAAGCACTCGTTCTGACACCGAAAAGCGAGGAAGAGCGTTAGCGAGAGAGCATCGAAAAGCGAGGAAGAGCGTTAGCGAGAGGGCACCGAATCTCTTCTAGCAAAAAACATCTTGCATTTCGAACATGAGATGAAAGGAGATGATAATGGAACTATTAATGATAGTGCAAAGTTGAAGTTGAAATGGACCACCTTTCCATTCTGAACGTTACTGACGTTCGAGCTTATATGAGAGATAAATAAATCCATTTGATCATTGACCAACGAGTTACTATAACTAACTCGAGGGTCGTTCATTCACGATGGAATCGGGATCAAATGTACGTAACTCACTATCTATATTGGTAATATGTACCAATATGTCTCCAGAGGTTCTGTAATGGAAATCAAGACTTTTCTCTCTGCCATAGGTGGTTATGGATCCACTTGGTCAACTGAAACTCCTGCTCGTGCCTCTGCCATTGGCTCTGTTGCATGCTCCGTTACTGGCTCTCTAAATGAAATTAGCCAAGTAACTTTATGTTCCGTATTCGTAGTAAAAAGATCAAGAATCAATTCCCATTTTATGGTACCTGTGGGCGAAACGTTTCTACCTTCGATTTGGCTGTAAATATTCACCAAATAGTTTGTGTACATCCGTTCATTACATGAAGCTATTTCTGGTATGATATCTATATAGGCTACTCGAAAGGTTATTTCCAACCACATAAAATGTATCAATGAATCATCATCTTTTGCATAGATCTCTTGGATCTGATCAGAAGTCATTTCCAACAAATCTTTTGGATAGATCAGGTTACCAAAAGAAGAATCTATATTCCACGGCTACCTCTAAAAAGGAAAAGGAATCCAGATCGATCCAAGGGTAGCATCTCTTCCTCAAGCCAGGCCCTTTTTTTGGGGAGAAAATCTAATCATCAGATTGAATCTGCAATAAATATTCTTCCCTCCCTAAAGAATAAAATTCTCTTATCAAAAACATAAGAAGATCAATAGATTTTAGGATGACACAGAGGTAGTCCTCACATTACTCAACAGAATAATGCATAGAGTAAATAACATGTAAACAAAAAAAAATACACTTATCTTTTAATGGTAATTCACCAACTGCGTACAGACCTCAGACATTCCTCCTAGAGATAGACTTTGTTGCTCATAAACTCTCAACAACAGCTCACCCATGAGTTGAGGCTAGAAACTCGATCAGGGAAGGTTTCCTAAGTTAGATTAAGGTTATCCAACACAATAAATCTCAGGTTAAGGTGTCGATTGTTGCAACTAGCCTAAAACCTCTCATTTCCCACATGCCTGCCCCACTCCAAGAAGTGTACCCCTTCTCTGCTCAACAGTCCTTCAAATGTCCCACTTCCCTTCGGAGCTTCAACAACAGGCCGAATAGAAAGTCTTAGAGCTTTGTAGATATGGCCCAATGTACCAACAAACAATTCTTAGCAGTTCTCTCATCTGAGAGACTACTCATGGCCTAACAACCCGCTTCTTCCAACACACACAGGCCTAACAACCTACTTCTTCAACTCAAATGACCTCAGTTTATTGGTTGCCTATAGCTCCCAAATATTTCCCAGTATAGGTACAAATATTGATGGTTGTAAGGTACAGATGGAAAGAGTCTCTCGGTTTCCCCAATCAGAGAACAATGGAACAAAAAAATGATGATTCCCCCCCTTCAACTCACCAAGTCTCTTGTATAAATATGCATGCAAACAACATGACAAGTGGTGCAAGAGCAACCATTTTCTCTCTCTTGGAAATTCATCCCTCTCCAAAGACTTAAGATAAAAACATCAGCATGTCGAAACTTGGGCTTGGACTCTTTAAGGAATATTTTATTATATTCCTTGGCCTAGCCGCCTAGCTTAATACCCTCTCTTAAGTCCCTTATCACCCTTTCCTCTAATGGAGTTCTATCCCCCCTACTCTTCTATCTAATTGGTTTGCAACAATGATGTATTTTATTAATAATATGAGTGATACATATTACAATGATAGGCTCATTGACCTTTTAGTATTTTGGCTCTCCAGCCTTGTAACCACACATGCACTCTGGCCTCAAAACATATTTACAATGGTACTCAGGTTCAAAATATCCTAGGTCACCGACCTATATGTACATTTTCAATTGGGGTTCGACCTAGGGGTATTACATGCATACTCCAATGATATTTGATATGGTATCTTAAGCCTATCTAATTATAGGAGAAAATATGCCAACCTGTGTGTCCACTGATAAGGTTGTTAACTTATATATGTTCTCTTTCAACAAAAAGAAGGAGCATATGGTAATATAAACACATAAAAGAAGAAAAATCACTATGAACACTAAAGAAGTAGATCCTTTGGCCTTAGCATTTTCTCAAGTAGCTTTTGCTAAATCCAATGTATCAAGTATTAGTGACATGGTTGAAGAGCTAAAATTATGCAAAACTCAAGTGGAGCTTTTGAAGAATTAGGTCGAATATTATAAAGCAATTCAACATGATATCTAGGAGTTTATCAAGTATGCACTAGACATTCAGGATGAGTCAAATCCATTACAAAGGGATTTTTACAAGCGAGCCCAACATCTCTAGAGGAAATTTTAGGTCATTCTCAACCTTCACAATTAGGAACATGAATGGAAAATGCAACATGAGAAAATGCATATTCAATTTGAATAAGTGAAGAAGTGGCAAGTTGGTCTTGGCAATCTCCCTCCTAAAATCACTTGTCTCGGTGAAATAGAAATAATTCCTATCGAAAATGGTCTCAAGTACTATAAATATGATTTCCAATAGACATGGATAAATATTTAGACAAAACTTGGGGATTCTGAAAAGCTATGGCAAGTAACTAAGAGACTTGCATATACATGTAATCTTCCTGACATTGTTCAAGTGATAGTTTCCATCTTGAGGAGGAAGTCATGCAAGGTTTGTAAGATAGTATCCAACAAGAAAGACTCGTTATAAAATCAATCACTTGTGTAAAAAAATGTGCATGAAATATTTTATATAGACCCCAACAAAAGAAATAATTTATATGAAGTCAATCATGCCAAAGTTAGGGAACAATGAAGGAAAAGTGGAGTGAAACGTTTAATTATTTAAATATCCAATAGAACAAGATCAATTTCCACAAGTGAGTGATGTTTAAAAGGATTTTGAATGTAAGAAATATTATGTGCGATCTTATGTAAAAGGTAAGAAACAAGCTTCCATGAGTTCAGTGGAAGGCGAGGGTTAGGAAGTTGAAACAATTCGACTTCCTCTTTCTCAAATTTGTAGATGAAGGCGATGACTACATGCTAGGTCAAGATCTTGAGGCTATCAATAGCCCTAGTTCCGATTGTGATTTCTCAGTGATTTGTATGGAGAGAAGAAGTTTAGACTCTCGATTTGCATCCCAATAAGACTTGTGCTATCAGGCAATGGCTTACCAAGGATCAATGCATAACTTTGAATATTGCAACATAAAAAATATTGATAATGAAGTGCATATTTCTTGAATAAAAAAAGGCATATCAATGATCGACATTTCTAGAGCTAACTGATAGCATATAACAAATCTTTGCTTTCTTTATAATACCATTTATATTTCCAATAAGTATATCACATTTTATAATAGAAATAAAACTCAACAATTGCAAAGAAGAGAAGTTAGAGTTTTGTGACCTTGATGGGAAGGATATCATCTACTTACATGGCATTTTTCTCAATTGTATTTTCTGGATCTAGATTGTTCCATGCAGTCTCTAAATGCAATCACCTTTTATGCAAATGATAATCAACTCCAGATTGTTCCATATATTTAGATTTGAGAGCCAACCAAAGACATTGTTCCATGGATCACTACCATCGAGTTTTCCCTTAAGACTAAAGGTGTTAAGGTGCTTTGATATCACGTTAAGAAATAGAACACAAGACAAGATCAACAATATGATGGAAAAGGTTAACTAGCCAACCCATATATATTCACACCAAAGCTACAAATATATAGTACAATGGGTGATGCCACTTCATAGAGAGATTAGCTCTAGATCCCAACACTTTGCATGGTGGCTAGGCTAGACAACCTTAACTAAATCATTTAATCATGATTTGGGGATAAATCACTATTATTCTAAATCAATAATACAATTAAAGGTGACATGAAGACTCAGTGATTAATAAGGTAAGCCATAGGCTAATAGTTATGCTCTTCACAATGGATTCCAATGAGCATAATTACTAAAGCTCTACCTTAGTGTGACGTTGGCTCTACCCAATATCAAAACTCTGGCTTAGGGAAAAAGTTGATATTTTTGTTCATAGTGGATTCCAACGAATAAACATAAACTCTTGTAAAATTTTCTTCATTGTTATCATGTTCTCTGCATAAAGGGAAATGGGTCTGACAGTAGATTTCAATGGGCAATGAATTCCATATATGAGGGTAGTTCTCTATCATTACACAAACAATCCAAAGAATTAAGAATGCATAGTGATATATAGTAACGATCTAGTGACAATTTTTTGCATTATGTTGTTCATCACATTCACCTCCACAAGTTCCTCACCATCCACTTCTTCTCATTCCTCTCCCTTTCTACAATATCTTGATCATCCTTTGCATCTTTGTAAGTTCCTCCTTGTACACTTCATCCCATATCTCTCATAGTCATGACAATTTTTTTCAATATACTACTCATCCTCCCACCTTAACAAGTTCCTCATAGCCCACTTAATCTCATTCCCTCTTACCATGCCCTCCTACCGATCAAACAAATGACTTGCTTTATGATTGTTCCTATGCCCCCTATTCTTAGTTCAATGTAGATGGATTTCAACAACCAACCCACTCGAAGTTAGGGTACACATATACTTACCACTGAAAGGGTTTTCCATGTCCAAATTCTTAGGTAGGCATTGTTATCTCACAATTTGTACTTGCCCAAAGCCTACATGAAAGTAGGCAAGGTTGGTGCAACACATAGGTAGCCCTATCACTGTCACCCCAACAGGGTACCTCTTTCTATTTAGGGGGGAGAAAAACTCACTCCAAGGGAGATGTCCCTAGACCTAGTGGGTTGATGAAGGGAAAGGAATAGTAAGTAAACCACCCCTCTCTCTAGGTCATTCAAGTCAAGTTCAAGTCTTGAAAGGATGAAGCAAAAGGAATATAAAGTGCACCTGCCCCTTACCAATACAAAAACAAACGTTAGGGCAATGATAAATGATAATAAATGCTTAAACAAGACTTCAAGTTTATAGAAATGATTGTTGCTAATCAATGTATGAAGCAAATGATAAATATATAGCAACAATAATTAATTGATGGAAACTGTAATAATATCCAGAAAATGCAATTGAATGGACAATATAAACAAGATATCTTTAAGTCTTAAATGATAATACTTCGTTTCATGCAAATTCTAGATATATGTCAATCAACAAATAACCTTTAACAGGCTGTCTAAATTGAATGTAACAACAACAAATCAAAAGTAATGGTAGCAAATAGTGAACCTTTAGAAATGTACTTTAGATAGGCAATTAAATGCACACTTTAATTCTAACTGATTGTACATTGCCTCATACAAATTCTGGGTTGATTTAAATGGTCAAGTAAGCTTGAAAAGGTTGCTAGATGATGGTTGTAGCAGTGATTATGACAACAACAAATAAGGTCATTCCACTAAACTAAGTTAGTGTTAGTTTCAGTTAGTAAAAGGAGAAAGGTTTAAGGTTTGAGTGTTGGTTGATCTCTCAAGAAGGACGAGGTGAAGACTAGTGTCTCTATGGGTCTATGGAGTCAAGAGTTAGCAACATTCAATTGGAGCAAACCACGACAATTATTATACTAATATAAGTAAGGATGGACTTGGAGAGAGTAATACCTTAAGTCTCTCTAGAATCCAAACTTTGAGAAGGTGATGTGACTAGGGTGTAGGCTCTTCTAGGCCCTAGTGCCTCCTTCTCCTTAGACTTATTAAGAATTATATTTTAATGCAACACACTTGATCAAGGCTTCTAAAGTGCTAGCACTTTAGGGCTTTAGGAGCTTGACAATATAAATCACCTTTAGCGAAGACCAACAAATATAGAGCAAAGAAGTAACACCTTAAGTTCTTCACTCCTAGGATTTACTAAGCATGCAATTTCATAATATTTATCATGAGCAAGCAAACATACAATAACCATTCAAATGAAATGATAAAATGCAAATTTGATTACTTCACCAAGAATAATCACACCACAAAACCCTAGATTGCCAAATGACTTCACCAAAAATGATCCAAGATGCATCCAAAATAACCTCCAAGCAAATTTGCCTTCATGATTTCAGCCAACAACCCTAAGAGGGTGCCAATTTTAGACCTCCACTCTCCCAAGTGAGAGTTACGATGAAAATGAATGTCATTTTTGTGTATTTATACCAAAATCTGGCCTAAAATTAAATTTATTTTAAAATACAGAGCTGACCTCAACAATTTTTCCCTTAATTTACAAATTATTTAAATTTACATAAAATAACCCTAAATAAGGTGATGTCATCCCTTCTAGGGTGATGTTAAGTCTCCTCAAGGGGAAGTTAGGCTGCAAGAACATGACGCTAGGCCTCCAGAGGCCTCAATCTTTGTCCACACGTGTTATCATCATCTTCAAGGAACCTTGTCATCCTGGACTAGAAGGATGATGCCTCAGCGTCCAAAGGGTAGTGTCCTGGTGCATGGAGGGCATAATCCCCCCCCTCCCCCCCCATGCCTACTAGAGTGCCTTCGAAGGAAACGACCTCTTCTTGTATCACACAAGCTGGTCATCACTGTCATGCCCCAAGCCTAGGGTCTCAACATCCATCTGTGGGCTTCAATCCCTCATGAAGCTCTGAGCTAGTCATCTCCTCATGAATACCTGTCCACCAGGCAAGGTCCTGCAAAGACAAATAGGTACACCCTCCAGGGTTCCATGAGTCACGAGTATCATAGCAAGTAAATCACATCCAATAATCAAACCACCCGAACATGTGCATAAAACCCCCCTAAACCAAACAAATGCTCAAAGACGTTATACAACTTGCCAAATTTAGGTTTGGGAAGGGTCTCAAGATATCCTATTGAGTTAATCCCCCTTAAGTATAGGGTGTTTCCCAGATGGAGCCTAATCCAAGTCATGTAAGTGTATGCAATGGCATGGGGTAGACCTTTGGGCATGGGGTGCATGTGATAACATGGAAATGTAGTGTCTTACCTGTGGGTGCCTTTGTGGAGGGTGAGCTACACCTTGTCATGAATGCAATTGTTTCCTAGCCCATTCATTGTCATTCATACTTTCTTAGATTTCTTTCTTTTGATCTTTTCTTTTGTGCTACAAGGGAATAGTTGAGGGCCACTATCCTGGGTTGGTGACCAGAGGTGACAATGTCATCCATAAAACATTTCAAGGAAATGAGAAGGTTGTCTCGTGATGAGACCTCCTATCCATCAGCTCAAACCTTGAGTGTTCATGTTATCTTGTGGGTCCCCTTTTCTTAATGAGAATCTTTTCACTGCTTTCTCGGGGATCCCTGGGCGAAGCATCTCGAAGGTTTCAAAATGGATTTTAACTCTTGCTAGCTATTTTTTCCCTCTGGACCTTTACCCCCTTCTTCCCACGAGGTAAGGTACAACCCTTCCTAGTGTAGCCAATCCCAATGCCCAAAAGATGGGGAGATGGAAGGGATAAAGATGGAAAGTGGTAAGTATGGAGGGAACGAATGATGACTCTTCAAAGATCCACCCAGTAGCAACCCATCCTAAAGGGAAATCAACTTAGTAGGGCATCGTGTCACCCTCCCAGGTTTAAACAAGGCAAAGAGCATAATTTCCAAGCAAATGTCATGAAATGAAGAAGGATTCAATACAACATGTTCAAGTGCTTCAAATATCGGGGTGATACATACCATGATACCCAGACTCATTACCTCATGGAGCAAGACTCACTACCACTTCAAGACCAGGCCAGTGTGATGGACGCTGCTGCTGGCGATATGTGGATTGTACTTGAAGAAAAGAGGGGCACTATGAGGCTATGCTTAGGTCGTCCTACTCTTAGCACTCCATGTCTGGAACTTGTGGGACTCGAGACACGATCTTCTTAGTTATCCCTAGGCTAGGGGATAACATGCATCAAGGTAGGTTTTCCCTCTAATGAAGGTTTTTTGGGCCTCTCTTAAAGCCTGTACATTCAATTTTCCCTCACGTGTCAAGGTTATTTTATTTAGATGATGGAATGGAGGATAACGACAAAAAGAGAATGAAGTTGAAACTTGGTGTTCACCTTAAAAGGAGTTAACTCAAAATAATGTTGGAAGGGTTTGTAATAAAGGCAATTTAATGAAGATGGATGTAGATGTCGAACACCTGTGGTTAGGAAATGGGTTTATTACAACCAAATCACATTTCATATGACACAAAACTCCCCAACCGAGGTGAAAATATGGATCATATGAGTTTAACAAATTAAATCATTGAGAGTAGCGACAAAGAGACTTGAGAAAAATGACAGTAGCAACATGAGCACCATTCAAAACCTAGAATTCAAACTAGGAAAATTTAAGTTGGACAACCAACATCTCATAATACAATACAATGATATAGAAGAAACTATCCAAATCCTATAAAAATGGCTCAAGTTTGTGAAGATGGAAAATGAACACTTACAAAACAACTATAAGACAATGATTTGAGGAAGGAAAGGGAAACAATTATAGAGGAGGGGGAGATTAGACAACGTCAAAGGTTCTAGAGGAAATGAAATTATCACTGGATAAAGTCAAAGAGGTGGAATTAGAGTTCAGAGAACAAATCAAGACCACTGAGACTTGGGATGCGATAATGGGCATGCAAATAGGAGCTATTGAGGGCAATAGGATTGCCATGATCAGGTAAGTGAAAAACATAGTCTTTGAGGAATAGGAAAGGCAAAGAAGATTCACCAACATTGTCATAAAAGGCATAAAAGAAGGAGACAAGGATGAAGACCCAATAAAGGTAGTGAGGGGATTACTAAAAATATTGATGGGATGGATAGGCTCGTCTAAATATGCCAAAAGAGTGGGGACGAAACATGAACAATCTAGCAAAGAACATACTTTGAATTTAGTTTTATGGAGTACCCAAGATAGAAATCAACTCCTCTGAAGAAGAGGGAATTTGAGGGGATCAAAGTGGATTATTCATCTACATGCACTTAACTCACATGCAGTAGGGGAAAGGAGGAAGGATTGGAAAGAAGTGCAAGAAGCATGGTAACAAGGAAAACATGTGATACTTTTGAATGGGAAGGTCAAAGTAGATGAATTCAGAAATGTAACAAGAAAAAATGAAATCACGACTCCGATGGCTCAAGATAAGCTCAAAATAGTGATATGGAATTGTAGGGGATACTCATGGAGGAGGGGTCATGGTTGAGGCCTATGGTTAATATTTAGGATGTGATCATCCCAATTGAAGCACATGAGTATGACAAATGTAGAATTTGGGATTTACCAGTTATAAGAAGTGGTTGGTTTGGAACAAAATGTATAAAAATTATAAAGGGCATGGAGGAGTCACTTGCTTTGCGAAAGAGACATGACAAGGTCACATTTGCACGAGAAAATTTGGATGTCTGCAACTAGTACACATCGTTGGAGCTCAACAATAGTAGCATCGATGGACACCTTTGTGGCAACATACTACTTTGCCCTTGCAAAAATCTGATTTCTAGAGGAGGAATGGCCTCTATCATGAATAACTCTATAATCATCTTATGCATGGCATAACATAGTTTAAAGTCAAGGGATAAACTATGTTGGCGGGAGACTAAATAATAGACAAATGTGATATTACAGTTAGTGCATTACACAAACAACAAGAACCTATTATGGTTTGTAGAAGATGAGGAGGTATGGAAAAGGAAATTGGTGGATGAAGACAAGTCACTCATTTTGAGGAAGAGCTCATAAACTTATGCAATGCACATAACATAATCATATGTAATGTATATACAAGCGGGAAAACTCAATGGAACCCACTTGCTTTGCACATAGTGGCCAAAGTATGGTGGGCTATGTCATGTACATAACACATCATAAAATTCAAAATCAGAGAGTGTCACGAGGATATGTCGTTTGACGATGAACCAATGTTTGTGGAACTTAGATAGCAAGATGAGTTACGAGAAAAGGAGAATAAGGAGAAAAAAACAAGGAAATCAACAACATAAAACATAATAAAAATAAACTATATTTAAATATTCCAAAAAGGGCTAGAGAAAAATACCACACACATTGATTTCATGAGGGAAGAAATAAAAATGAATGAAAATTGCAAACAATTGATAAAAACCATTAAGTCTAGCACGATGCAATGTGGAAATCAAAGCAAACTAAAAGCCATGAGAGGAATACACATTCTACTAGTGAGAATCTCCAAGACAAGAACGAACTACAAACTAAATTCTACTAGTGAGAATCTCCGAGACAAGCAAATTGTGAAGGTCCAAATGCCAAAATTTGTGAAGGATTGACAAGAAGAATTATTAAACATGAAAGAAAAAGAAATATGAAGGCATTTTTGAAGGCGATGCAAGTAACAATAACTAGTAAGGAGAGTGACAAATCAAGAATACCATGGATGTCACACACCAAACAACCATACAAAAACATAATAAGACGAGGAAAACTTACAAAAATCTTTAACAATAACTAGTAAGGAGAGTGACAAATCAAGAATAGCATGGATGTCACACACCAAACAACCATAAAAAAACATAATAAGACGAGGAAAACTTACAAAAATCTTTAAAAAGATTTTTTTTTTTCCATGAAAAAAAAGGTTGTGGCAAACACAAAAATATTAACATATAGCGAAACAAATGACACAAAAACTTTGAAGCAAAACACCTCAAGTGGACTTCGAGACATAAAGACTTTGAAGCAAAACACCTCAAGTGGACTTGAGACATGGATATATTAGCCATGACATACGAACAATATTGAATCAAATGAATGATCTTAGATGGTTTATTGGAGAGCTAAACAACAATCCTCATCTTCCCTAACTTTAAGGGAGAAAGTAATAATAACCTTAAAAAACAATGAAACCATAATAATTAATGCCTTTTCCCACTTCATCGTGAACATCTCTGTATTTCGAAATTTCTTATGCACATGCTTCGAGATAGTTTCCTCATCATCCCTAACTTAAGGGAGAAAAGAACAACACAACCCTATTTTAAGGGGATTTTAAGGGGAGAGAAGAATAACACAAAGAATTACCAGACATACATACAGAGGAATTAGTTCCTTCTTCCACTTCATCTCACATTTGAGACCGTTTCCAAAGATATTTGACCATTCAATATTTACTATCGCTGTGTAAAAAGATGCTCCACCCGGAGAACAATTTGGTATTGTGAACAATTAACAAAATTCCATTCTATTATTAACTGTATATTTATTATGTATTCCATGACAACCATCTTAACAGACATGATGTTCTAATAATAGCCAAAGCGTAAGTTCTCAGCCCAGATAGAGAACCTTCCAACAAAAGAAACTCGACTCCTTCCTAAGAACAGAAACGAAACTCATGAAGATATTTCATTGCCCACAGATGCTGATCAGCCATTTCCCTCCAACGTTTCATCACATTCTTGCAAATTGTTAAGCAATCAAGGCCTGCCACAGCTGAAAATGTAAAGCAATCAAGGCCAAGTGGATTTGATCTTGCTAAAGAATATCCATCGATGAACGAAGAAGGAAGAGGAGCAATTCACCATGCAGAGGCCAGGAGGCTTCTCATGGACCCCATCAACGATCCGCCATTCGAGATCTTGATTGCGGATTTGATGAGCCCCGGCAACGAAAACCGGCGCCAGGCCGAAGCCATCTTCAACTCGTTCAAGCAACGCCACCCGGACGCGCTGGTGCTGAAGCTCATCCACACGTTGCGCTCATGCGCGCAGGTGGAGACCCGGGTCATGTGCGCCGTTCTCCTGCGCAAACAGCTCGACCAGAAGAGCTCCGCCTTTCTCTGGCCACGCCTCTCCCCCGCCACCCGCACCGCCCTCAAGGAGGAGCTGATCCTCTGCCTGCAGCGAGAAGAGACGTGGGGCGTAATTAAAAAGCTCTGCGACACCGTGGCCGAGTTAGCCACCGTCGCTCTCGTGGCCTCGTGGCCGGAGCTCGTGGTCTTTATGTTTCGCTGCGCGAGCTCCGAGTCGCCGAGGTTGAAGGAATCCGCCCTGATTCTGTTCGCGGAGCTCTGTGATTATCTCCATCCCCACGTAGTCACATTGCATTCCGTTTTTCAAGAATGCTTGGCCCCCGCTTCCGCCACGGACGTCCGCGTGGCCGCGCTGAGGGCCACGGCGAAATTTACTGAATCTCTCAACGACATTGAAGCCTTCCAGGACCTGGTGCCCGACATGATGCGGGTCCTGACTGATGCTCTGAACAAAGGCGACGAGGCCGCGGGCATGGAGGCGCTCGATATCTTTGTCGAATTGGCCGGGTCGGAGCCTAGGTTTTTGCGGCAAAAGATCATCGATGTCGTTGCCTGCATGCTGCAAATTGCCAAGGCTGACGGGCTCGAGGAAGGAACCAGGCATCTGGCTGTCGAATTCCTCGTTGCTCTTGCTGAGGCCGGTGGGCTGGAAGAAGGAACCAGGCGCGTGGCTGTCGGATTCCTGGTCGGGCTCGCCGAGGCCGGGGAACGACGCCAGAAGCTGCCGCACGAGTTTGTGGGTCGATTGTTTGCGGCGTTGATGGAGATGCTCCTCGACATCGAGGATGACCCATTGTGGCATGCCGCGGATAGTGACGATGGGGATGTTGGCGAGACGAGCAATTGTGAAGTAGGGCAGGAGTGCTTGGATCGGCTTGCTATCGCTCTAGGAGGGGAAGCTATTGTGCCCCTTGCGGTGGAGTTGCTTCCGGGTTATTTGGCAGCTCCTGATTGGCGAAAGCGCCATGCTGGTTTGATAACTCTTGCTCAGATTGCAGAAGGGTGTGCAAAGGTACAGTGATTTCACAGCTCTGTGTGTGCCTTGTGTAACAGTACTTTGAATTGAATTTTGACGGTGCTTCGGTGGGAAAACATTAAGCAACATGCAGAAGCTTGCTGGAACCATGAATGAGCAGGTTGGAATTGTAAATGGGTGCATTGAATTTAGACAGTGCAATGGGTGGGAAAACTTCAAACAACTCCCCTGGTCCTGTACGGAGTCATGATTGGGCAGGTTGGGACCATGAATGGTGGACGTCATTCTTCACGCTTTCAATTTGGGTCTCTGCACTGGACGGAACCATGAATAATCCACCAGTCATGGTTCCGGGTAGAACTCTCCCCATAAAACATTCATTGTTACAACTTGCCTATTCATGGTTTCGGGTAGGAGTTTGCATGGTGGATAATTTTGAACATTGGGTGTGTTGAATATGGGCTATACATCTATTCCTTGTGTGTGTTTAATGCATTGAATCGAGGTTGGTTGGGAAGTGTTCTAGTCGTAAGCCATTGTGAGCCTACCATAACTAGCCCAGATTCCATTTTGTGTGTGTTTAGTGCATTGCAGCAAGGTCATTAGGAAGAGGGAGTCTACCTTCATTTGGATCCCCTAAATGGTGTGGTCTTACCGTAGGCTAGTGGGAGTCTTGCATAACTAGCCTAGGTTAATTTTTGTGTGTGTTTAGTGCATTGAATTGATGTTGGTTAGGATGAGTGAGTCTACCATAACTAGCCCTAGTTCCATTTTGTGTGTGTTTAGTACATTGAACCGAGGTTAGTTGGGATGTGGTTTAGCCATACACTAGTGGGAGTTACCATAACTAGTCTAGGGTCCATTTTGTGTGTGTTTAGTGCATTAAACTGAGGTTGGTAGGGAAGTGGGAGTCTAACATAACTAGCTCAAGTTTCATTTTGTGTGTGTTTAGTGCTACGCCACGGGGGAGTGCCCTTGCCCCCAATGCTTTGCTCCCTAGGTGCGCTCCTAGAGGGAGTGTTCTGGAAGCGTGCTTTTGGATCGCTCCCTCCAGTGAGTGATTTTCTAGAGTGTACTCCCAAGGTCGCTCCCTGAATGATAATATAAAATTCTTATGGTAAAAGGGTAGAACGAGAAATATAAAGAAAATGAAAACTTTTACTTAGATTTTTTATATTATCATTAATTGTTTTAGGATGTTTGGGATAGGTTCCAACCTCATCAAATCTCATATGAAGAAAATATAATTTCACATCCCAACCAAAATTCTGTAGACTTAGCAATTTTTAGACTTCAACAAATAGAACTGTACAGAATCGAAGAGAAGTCCACTAAACCCTCAAAATATGCCCAATGCCACCATGCCCTTTTGCCACATGTCGCTTAAAATAGCAATGACCTCCATAAATATAGGAACCATGGAAAACTAAAGTTCATCCCCATGAACAAATACAAACATAACCATTGAAACCTACTAAAAATAGCACAATCTTAATCTTGTACTGTCCCCCTTGGAAATACTGATCTCCAAAACTCAAACTCTGTAATGTAATCAAAACCTTGGAAACGAAAATCTAACGACTTTGGTGTAATGGATCATGGCCATAAAACCCACTAAGAATGTGTCCATGAATTGTTGATGTTGAACAATCAGGATGGACTAGGGAGAAGTCCAACTTGATCCTGAATGTGCTCACAAACAATAATGAAGGTAATAGTTGAATTCACCAAGGGTAAATTCAGTGTTAATAATTATGGCCTATTTTGTAAATATTAAATGACAATTTAAGTCTGAACTATGAACTTTGAAGTTTGAACCTACCTTTGAAGTTTTTGAACTATTCACTGCATATTACAACTCTTTGGTTATGAATATGATGCTTTGTTTCATTTAGTGGTGGATGTTATTTGTCAGAGTTTGTTGATGACAAATGTTATATGGTGAAACTTGAAGGTTGATGTTATAGTTGATCATTTGATGACAATGTTATGCTATAATTGCTAGATAATTAATGTTATATGTGTACTAAATGGTTGATGATTTAATGATCATGATTAATAATTTAATCCAATAGTTAAATCTTTGTTTTTATGTTTTTTGCAACTAGTTTGACATTTTGCATGTTTTTTTAATATATATATATATATATGTATCAAAATATATTATATAAAAAACACTCTTGGAATGCTCTGCTTTTAGAAGCTTTTGAAAATTGTGCTTCCCACTCTTGCTCTCGCTCCCACTCCCTACTCCCAACAACCTTGGTCTAGTGCATTTCAGTGAGGTTGATTGGGATTTCGTCTAGTTGTAGGCCATTGTGAATCTACTATAATTAGCCCAAGTTCCATTTTGTGTGTGTTTAGTGCATTAAACTGAGGTTAGTTAGGATGTCATCTCACTGTAGGCTAGTGGGAGTCTGCCATAACTAGCCCTAGTTCCATTTTGCATGTGTTTAGTGCATTGAGTTGAGATCACTTGGGATATGGTCTACTGATAGGCCAATGGGAGTCTACCATAACTAGCATAGGTTCCATTTTGTGTGTGTTTAGTGCATTGATCTGAGGTCGGTTGGGATGTGGTCTAAGTGTAGGCTACCGGGGGTCTATTGTAACTAGCCCAAGTTCCATTTTCTATGTGTTTAGTGCATTGAATTGAGGTTGGTTGGGATGTGGTCTAGTCATAGCCCATTGAGGGTCTACCTTAACTAGCTGAGGTTGGTTGGGATGTGGTCTAGTCATAGCCCATTGAGGGTCTACCTTAACTAGCCTCAATTCCATTTTGTGTGTGTTTAGTGCATCAAACTGAGGTTGGTCTGGATGCGGTCTAGTTGTAGGCCAGTGGGGATCTACCAAAACTAACCCGACTTCCATTTTGTGTGTGCTTAGTGCATTGAACCGAGGTCAATTGGGATGTGGTCTAGTCGTAGGATAGTGGGTATCTATCATAACTAGCTTGGGTTCCATTTTGTGTGTGTTTAGTGCATTGAATCAAGGTTGGTTGGTATGTGGTCTATTTGTAGGCTAGTGGGGGTCTTACTCTGTTAAATTTCCCTAACCTAGCACTCGACACTTAGTTCCAATAAAATCACTTTATTAAATAAATGCACAACTAGGTTACTTAACGAAATTATAGTGGAAGCATAAAACTGAAACCATACACATTGCACAAAGATTTTTGGGTAAACGCTGAAGGGAAAACCATATGTGAGCATGGATGATTTTAGGGGCTAAATTTTGCTCATGGGCTAATTTTCCATGGTTTTTGTCAAACAAATATTCGCTATTCTAAAAATGATTCGCCCAAATTCTATAGGATAAAATTATTTTACCTTAAAAATCGCCAAACTTTTATATAAACTATATAAAATCCTTAGAAATTTGAATAATTTCACAAAAATATCGCCAAAAAATTATAGTTGGAATATGAAGGATTAGTAAGATTCGCAGAGGTTTCTACATTTTAAAATAAATTTCCATCCTTAAAATCATCCTTGTATGTGAGTTGATTTTATTAATTAAAATCCTGGGCTCCCATCCTAGGATAATGGCCCATCAGAGGAAAATACAATGTAGCAAATAGCCTAGCCTACCCGACTGCTATCTCCCTTGCTGCCCCTTTGCTCCTTTCCTCAGCCCTTCCCACTCACACTTGGATGAAATGCCCTCTTCACCCAATCAATGAGATCTCCTCACTCTGTGTGTGTCTCATCCTCTCACTTAGGTTGCCTTTTATTATGTTGAGTTAACCATAAATCCAAAACCCTAGATCTCTAAAGTGATCAAGGGTTTAGATTAGATCTCACCTTCACTTTAGATCTAATCGTTAGGATTTAATTAACTCACTTAAGTTATTAATGCCAAAAACTTAGGCATTTAACTTAAATAAACTCACATTAATTAAAAAGGTCATTTACTTTAATTATTAACTCATAAAGTGAATTTCCTAAGGTTTTGAGAGGTAATAAGGACGACTTCCACATGCTAGACACCAAGCCTATGTGGAAGTACCTGTCCGATGCTAAATACATCAACATTCCCTCTTAGCGAGGAAGATATTGCCACTTGGAGGTGGCTTTGTCTTCGCTATCAGATTCGTTACCATTGCTGCTCTCCAATCCACCAGATTGGCTACTCCCTCTAAAACGAAAGCTATCCATGCCACTCGCTCAGACCCTTCTTTGAAGACTTTCCTCTGATCATGTTCCTAGAAGCCTCCTACTTCTAAGCATCCTGCATGGTCATCTTGTATCACGACTCCTTGTTGGCAGATTTGGAAGGTTATTCCTTCCCACCTGAACCTGAAGGTTAACTCCCTTTGAGCTGCTCAACCTTCGGAGCTACCTGCTGCTTGTTCTCTGCCACTCTATTGCTTGCCATTGCTCGCATAGGCTGGCCCTTTAGCCTATACAAGATGCCTTCTCTAACTCCAAAAACCACTACTGTGTCTAAGCTAGATCCTCTGGGCTTGATCAACGCCTATCCATCCTGGAACGCTATGTCAAATCCCTTCTTCTCAATCGCTGAGACTAAAGCACACTCTTCTTCAGTTCTGGCACCCATAACACATTCGTCACTCTCAACACACCCCTGACTCCATCTGGAATGGCACTGTCCCAGATTCCTTCACTGCATGCTTGGTGCCTATACCAAGTTCCACATACACGTCTGAGTCTGACTCTATGAAGCTCTTGAACAACTCCCATGCTCTTGTCATATGACATGTGGCTCCACTATCTATTAACCATGCACCAACTGATATGGTGCCTGAAGAAAGATGGGAAACAAGTAAGAAGTCTTGTTCAAACTTCTTGGAAAACTCATCTATTTGAGCCTTTGCCGACGCAACTACCTTTGATTGCTTCCCATTTCCACCCTTCTTCTTGTTTGGACATTAACCTGCATAATGCCCAAACTTGTGACATGCATAGCACTTAAATTTGCTTATGTCCTTCTTCTTGCTGTCTTGAGAGGTAGACTCTCCACTAGCAAACTTCTCATTCTTACTATGAAATAAACTCTTCAGTGCCTCCCACATGTCCCTGGCAGTTGTCTTTCCAGATAAATGAGGGATCAAATGATCCTTCACTCCATCTAGAATAATTCTTCTAGCTTTCACATCCTTTAGTTTATGGATGGCCAAATCTTTTGGATCTGCTAGTGGGACCACAATTGAGTTTGCAAATTCCCAAATGTCATTCTCCATCAACACCAGCATGATTCTCTCCTTCTAAGGACTGTAGTTGGAAATCGTGTCCAACCTTCCTCAAATCGCAATCCAGATATGACCATCTCTGCAACTTGCTGGAAAACTCAAATTTTGCTTCCCAGACCTATTGCCCGTTGCTCGAACTTGTTTCCCACTGCTCAGACTTGTTGCCCGTTACCCGGACCCCTGCCCAAAGTTGCCCAGGGCTGCTCGTAGCTTTTTGCCATTGCTTGGGTACTTCTCTGGGTTGCCCGAGTCCTTTCTGGGCATTGCCTGACTATTTCTGCCTGTTGCTCGAGGTTGCTCAGTGGTGTATGACCAACTTGAGTGGCGGTCTGTCTTGTCCCTGGCGGCTGGTAGTCCCTTTCTTTACCTGTTGGCTGCTTCTGTACCTGCGCAGATTTCCTACAACACCTTTGC
>ML778799.1:311333-337313 GCA_009831015.1 Picea engelmannii | reverse complement strand
GACTCATGTTATTGTTGACAGTTGCTAGATGACTTATTTCATTCCATAACTTAATGTTCTACTTTCTATTACATGGCTTAAAAATTTGTATGTTGCTTTGTAAGTTTGTAATTGCTAGATTCTAGATGGTTGATGCTCGAATGATTAATCATTGATGTACTACTACTTACTACTATGGATTCCATTTTAATGTTACAATGTACACATATGCATGTTTTCATACATTCTGCAACTAATTTGTCTTTCTGCAGGTTTTTTTAATATAAACGCAATATATATAAAATTATATATATATTTATAATAGACGCTTCCGGGATGCTTCGCTCCCGAGGATTTTTTGAAATGACTCTCCCGACGCTCCGCTTCCTAAAAACGCTCCTGCTTCACTCTGCGCTCTGGCAACATTGATCTATTCCACTCTTGGTGAGGCCCATGCTCTGCAAATACCTGTCGATCCTCGAGTACCATGCCCTGGGTGCTTGCTTGAGTCCGTATAAAGCTCTCTTCAACCTGCAAACATATGGGACTTCCTCCCATGTACTTCAAATCCCCGAGGTTGCTCATTGTACCTCTTCCTCAATCACACCATCGAGGAATGCTGTCTTCACATCCATCTGATGTATCCTCCACCCCATAATCAAATCAAGAGAAATGACAACCCTGATAGAAGTATACTTGGCAACTAGAGAAAAAGTCTTGTCATAGTCCACTCCGTCTTTCTGGGAGAACCCTCTCGCCACGAACCTCACCTTGTACTTCTTTATGCTACCATCTGCAACATGTTTGATCTTATAGATCCACTTGGAAGTCACCACAAACTTCCCCTTTGGTCTCTGAACTATGTTGCACACATCATTCTTCATGATGGACTGATACTCTTCCATCATGGCATCCTTCCAAACCTGCTGGCCAATTGCCTCCTCAAAACTGGAAGACTCGAAATCAATGATGCTACTCATAAGGGCACATAACTCAAAAGCCTCTACGGAGGCCTACTCTCCCTGAAAGTACCTGTGGGGGTGACATGCCTCTCCGCATCTCTCAAAGTATCTCGAAGCCATCTAGTCCTCATCACTAGGAGGGTCCACTAGATCGACTGACTCCTCCTCATGCTTTGAAGGTTGAACCCCTGTATTGGATGGACTTGTACTCTCTTCAACCTTCAGAGCCTCCTGCTCCTTACCATCACCTGGAAGTAGCTTTGTCTCCCACACTAGAAGTGGCTCTGCCTCCCACACTGGATCCGCTACCACAACTGCTCCCTCTGACACAAAAGCAATTCCTGCTGTATGACTTGGATCCTTCTTGGAAGACCCCTTGCTCCAGGAAGTCTCCCACTTCTGAACATCCTGCATGGCCATCTCAACCCATGACACCTTGACAGTCTTGGAAGACTCGTCTCTTCCACATGAACTTGAAGGTTGACTCCCTCTGAGCTGCTCTTCCTTCAGGACTACCTGCTCCTTCTCCTCTGCCACTTTGCTGTTGCTTGCCATTGCTCACATAGGCTGGACCTTTAGCCTATACAAGTTTCTCTCTCTAACTCCTAGAACAATTGTTGTGTTTGAGCTAGATCCTTTGGGCATGATCATCGCTTGTCCATCCCAAAAAAGTACTTCAAAGCCCTTCTTCTCAATCCCTGAGATTGAGAGCACACTCCTCCTGAGTTCTGACACTTGTAGCACATTCGTCACTCTCAACACATCTCCTAACTCCATACAGAATGGCACTGTTCAAGAGCCCTGCATTGCATGCTTTGTCCCCATACCAAGTTCCATACATATCTGAGTCAAACTCTGTGAAGCTCTCGAACAACTCCCGTGCTCCTGTCATACGACATGTGGCTCCACCATCCATCAAGTCCCACTATTGGAAACTGTACCAGAAAGGGAGGAAACCAATAAGAACTCCCTCTGAAACATGTTTGTAGCCTCATCCACCTCTATTGATGATGCCTGCTACTTCCCTCTCCCTTTCTTCCACTGTGGACACTGTGAAGCATAGTGGCCTAGCTTATGACAAACAAAACACTTAACCTTGCTAAGGTCCTTCTTTAGACTTCTTCCACTACTCTGGAGATGCCTCTCTCCTTGGAGAATCATTTCCTCCGCCCTTCCTAGCATTAGCATCTAGGGCCTGGTTCTCATCATCACTACCCCTCTGCCTGCCATTCCTGGACTCTATCCAAGCCTCCTCCTAGATGCAATTGATCCACACTCTGTCAAATGGTGGCAACTTCTCCCGTGCACAAATCCCTTGCACAAATGGTTTCCAAGACCCGAGAAAACCATTCGATGCCACATTCACCAACTTTGTGTCATCAATTGCCTCACCAATGGCTACAAGACGATCACAAATCTGAGTGATCCTCACGAGGTAGCTAGCAACTGTGTTTGATTTGGACATCTCAACAGATCGAAGCTTATGCCTCAAAATCAACTTCCGGTTTGTATTCCTGCTTTGGTACAAGCCCACCGAAGCATCATACATATCCTTTGTTGTCTTCTTCTCGAAAATATGAGGAATCAGGTGATCCTTCACATAATCCAACAACTCCCGCTTGGCCTTCACTTCCTTCTTCTTATGGGTTGCCAATTCCTGTGCATCATTTGGATCTAGAACCACCATCTCAACATAATCTTTGAGATCATTCTCTTCTAGGAGCAAAAGGATCCTAGCCTTCCAGGCCCGGAAATTTGTGGCCCCCTCCAACCTGCCTTCAACTCTAAGAGTGCTCACCATCGCGTCCAAACAAGAGCACAAATTTGCAGTAACAAATCTGCAACAACAAAAATCTGCAACTTGTGTCTCAAGATATGACTCCCTCTCTCTCTAGAGCTTATACTCTGATACCATGTCAATTTTTAAGCATTCAATGCATTCAATTTCAGATCTGAAAATTACTTCCAAGTGACCTAAAACAATAAACTGGGGCTGTTATCACTGAATAATTTTACACTGAAATTATGACAAAAAATTGTAGCTGAAGCACAAAGATTAGAGAGAAAACATCCATGCACAAGAGACACAAATTTCTGCTTAGTGAAATTTTTAGATTGAGAAATTCTGAGGAGAAAAACCAATCCTCGCAACAAATTACGTCTTCAACAAAATTCTGAAAAATCTTCCAACTTACGAATCTGCAGAAACCCTAGCGGATGTCACCTGTACAACCCCTTGCGTCAACATTTATCCTCACGTGTGCTGTATGGACCTGCAATAAATGCGTCGTGCAATCTCACACGTGCGACTGTATGGTTTGGTTGTAGTACGAACTCACACGTGCGACACGACCTCCAATAAATGCATCGTACAATCTGCACATGTGGCTATTCCTGTTGTTGTATGGTCCACATGTGTGGTATAGACTATACGGATCACATGTACGGCCTGTTCTTCTCTTCCTCTCACACGTGTGAACTCATATGTGCAGCCTCCTCTCCTTGGTTGAAAAGAAAAGAGAGAAAGAAAGTCTAGAAACCCTAGATCAAATTTGCCAAAGTGAAGAAATTCCTTTGCTGAAATTTGCCTCCCTAATCTCCTTGGAAAGAGTGCTTACTCACTCATGCCAACACCATGATGCCAAAAAATATGTGTAATGTCTCCTCACATTAACTCTCCTTTTATAGGAGTCTAATGAGTGAGTTTAGGAACCCCTTCTAAACTCAACATTAAATTATAATTGTTTGTTCCTCCAAGTGGGTGCGAAGCCCAAACAATAACAATTCCAAGCCCCAACGCTACATAAAAATGCAACAGAGAGTAACTCCAAGGTAAAAATGTGAGTGCCAACAAAGATTCCCACATGCCTGACACCAAGGCCAATGTGAGAATAACTCCCCGAAGCTACAAAAACATCAACAGAGAGTTAACCCTATTATCCCCTAGCCCAGGGATAACTAAGGAGACCACGTCTTGAGGCGCACAGGTCCTAGACATGGACTACCGAGAGTTGGACGACTTGAGCATGGTCCTGAAGGGCCCCTCTTTTCTTCAATGCAATCCATTTATTAGCAACAACAATATCCATCCCACCAGCCTGATCCTGAAGTAGCAGTGAGTCTTGCTCCATGAGGTAATGAGTCCAGGTATCATGGTATGTATCACTCCAATTTTTGAAGCACTTGAATATGTTGTATTGAATCCTTCTTCATTTCATGACGTTTGCTTGGAAATTATGCTCTTTGCCTTGTTCATACCTGGAATGGTAACATGGTGCCCTAGTAAGTTGATTTCCCTTTAGGATGGGTTGCCACTGGGTGGGTCTGTGAAAAGTCATCGTCCGTTCTCTCCATACTTACCACTTTCCATCTTTATTCCTCTCATCTCCCCTACCTTTGTTTGGGCATTGGGATTGGCCACACTAGGAAGGGTTGTACCTTGCCTTGTGGGAAGAAGGGGCTAAAGGCCCAAAGGGTAAAAGTAGCTGAAAAGAGTTAAAAGCCAAAATGAAACCTTTGAGATGCTTCGCCCAGGGATTCCCGAGAAAGCAGTAAAAGGTTTCTCAGTAAGAAAAGGGAACCCTTAAGATAAATAAACACTCAAGGTATTAGCTGGTGGATAGGAGGTCTCATCTTGAGCCGGCCTATTAGGACCATGGGCATGTAGCAGTATGACACTACCATCTATCTGGTCACCAAACCAGGGTAGTGGCTCTTGGTGGCATAGCCAAGAGAAAGGGGATCTCATCACGAGCTAGCCTTCTCATCTTCGTGAAATGCTTTTGGGTAACACTGTCACCTCTGGTCACCAAGCCAGGACAGTGTCCTTCGGCTCTTCCCTTGAAGCACAAAAGAAAAATCAATAAGACTAAGACTAAAAGGCATTGAATGGGCTAGGAAACAATGGCATCCATGATAAGATGCAACTCGCCCTCTACAGAGGCACCCACAGGCAAGACCTACATTTCCCTGTTATCACAACACCTTATGCCCAAACACTTCCCATGTCACTTCACACACACTTACATGACCTAGATTGGCTCTCACCTGGGAAACACCCCGAACTTAAGGAGGATTAGCCCAATAGGACATCTTGAAACCCTCTCCAAACCTGACTTGTTAAACTGCATAACGTCATTGAGCATTTGTCTGGGTAAAGGGGGGTTTAATGCACATGTTTGGGTAATTTGATTATTAGATGTGATTGACATTGCTATGATCCCTGTGACTTATGAGCCCCTGGAGGGCGTACTTGTTGTTGCTGCAGGACTTTGCCTGGTGGACAAGTACATATGGGGGAATGATTAGCTCGAACCTCCATGGGGCTGAAAGCCCGCAGATGGATGCTGTGACCCCAACCAGGGGTAGAGAGACACCAAAGGCTTGCACAAGGAAGAAAGAAGGACGTTGCCCCCGAGACACTCTGGCAGGCCTAGACCCAGGGGGTTCTTGCCTTTCCACCTGGACGTTGACCCTTGAGAGCACATGACATCATCATTATGACCCCGACGTCATCCAGAGTTAGGGTTTACACTTATGAGGGCAGTCATGTGCTAGTTGGTACGTGTGGCAACATTCAGGGCCTTTGGAGGCCAGACGTTTTGCATTTGAGGCCTAACGTTCCACCCTAGGGGCCTAACGTCACCCTAGAAGGGCATGATGTCACCCTTGGATATGATTTAGGGTTTAATTAATGTTATTTATGTGAAAACTGGATTTTAAATGTAATTTGGCCATGTCGGCCTTTTTATGACCTAATTGTAATTAAAGGTCATTGATATTGTATAAATAAGAGAGAGAACTCTCATTTTTATCATCATGAACTCATCACAGAAGTGTGTGGTCTGAAATTTGGCCCTCTTCTAGGGTTATTGGCTGAAATTTTCGGTGCACTTCTCTTGGAGGTTATAATTTGCAACTTGGATCATTTTTGGTGGAGTTACTTGGCATTCTAGGGTTTTATGGCTTAATTATTCTTGGTGAAGTAAGTAAATCTGCAATTCTTCATTTCATTTGAATGGTTTATGGTAAATTTGCTTATTCATGGTAAAGATTATGAAATTGCTTGCTTGACAAACCCTAGGAGTAAAGGACTTAATTTGCTACTTTTTAACTCTTCATTTGCTAGACTTTACTAAGAAGATCTTGACTTAGGTGAACCTCTAGAGCCCTAAATACTAGCACTTTAGTGGTCATTACCTAGTCAATTGTTTCTAATATTTTTTAATAGTCTAAGGAAGGAAGATCTTGCTAGAGTCTAAATTTGCTTACACCCTAGCAAGTTTGTTCTTAGGGTTTGGATGTTGAGGCCTTGAAAAGCCAACACCTCTTCCATCCATCTCTTGTCCTTAGGCAAGTATAATCATTGTGTCATTTCTTCCAAGAAGAAAACCATCATCTATAGACTCCATTACCCTATAAAGGCACTAGTCCACTCACTATAGTGATTGATCGATCAAAACAACTCTCAAACTATCTTCCTTGAAGCATTTACTAACTTCTATTAACCTTAGACTAGACTAATCCACTAACCAACTTGCTTCTGTTGCAAAAGATTGCTACAGCCATCTTACAACAACAAATTCATCTCCAAAAGTGACAAATAAAGTTGATTAGACATTGCCAATTTTGCTTCTGATAAGTCGTTATCATTTTGTCAAATTAGAGCTATATTCTCTTGTCATTTTCAAGCATATTTGAAGAACAATTATTGTGGCTGTTACAAAACATTCATTGCTGTTATAGATAATTATTTTGCTGCAGTATTATATCAGCTTACTTATTTTTCAAAGGTTCATGGTTTTATGAAGCACTAACATCATATGGTACCTTGAAATTGCATGCTTTTTCTATTGTTGTCTTGTTCTAGGCACGTACACCTCATTTATCTTTTGCTTTATCTCTATAAGACAAAGAACCTGTGAAATTGAGTGACCTGTGAAGGGGGGAACTTTCTTGTACTTTTTGCCTTAGCCTTCTCAAACCCTTAGGTCACTGGGGACGTCTCCCTTGGGGTACATTGATATACTCCTAAATAGAAAGGGGTTTCCTATTAAGGTGACAATGATAGGTCACTCCTTGTTATGCCAATCTTGCATTCACTTGCCTTGGGCTTTGGGAAAGTACAGATTGTGCGATAATAAAACCCTAGAGCCCTAAATTGCTAGCACTCTAAGGTTTTGACCTAGTTATCTTTGCCGAAGTTTTATCCCATAAGAAGCCTAAGGAGAGCAAGGTGTTAGGGCCTAGAATTGCCTACACCCTAGTATCTTGTTTCTTGAGGTAAATGCATAGCGGGACTTAAGTTACTGCTTCTCCTATGCATTCTCCCTCTTAGACTTTTGTGCATTATCAAAATTGAATTGTAGCCTTTGAAGAAGCCGTCCATTTGACTCCATAAGCCCCAAAAGGCACTAGTTCTTGCCTCTCTCTTGTTGAAAGATTGATTAAACACTCAAACACTCTTCTCCTAAGCTTTTACTAACTATTTCTAACCCTAGTTTAGCTTAGATCACTAACTTATTTGCTGCTGTTATAAATGACTGCTACAGCCATCTAAATGCACCAAATTTTCTGCATATTTGACTTTGAATGCTAGCTAAACACTTCAGAAGTTGCTTATGACATTTGATTATCATTCTGCTTAGTAAATGCTATCTTTTTACTGTCTTTTCAAGCAATTTTGAGGAGTATTTGTTGTAGTTGTTACATTTTATCAATTGCTGTTGTAAACTTACGAATTGCTGCAAATTCATATCAGCTAGCACTTATTGTCACTGTCCATTGTCTCTTGAGATGTTATTATCATATTTGTACTTGGAATTATTGTATATGCTTGCTATATTGTCTTGTTCCGGGCAGGTACATCAAACACTTCATTAACCTCATCTTTGGGACATGGATCTAGTGACTTTGGTAACCAGTGAGAGGGGGGGGGGGATATATCTTGAACATAACCCTAATTCTCTAGCCCTTTAGGTTATCGAGGACTCCTCCCCTAGGGTAGACCTTGCCTATCCCTAGAAAGTGGGGATTTCCTATTAAGGTGACAATGATAGGATATCCTGTTTGTTACGCCAATCTCCTTCACTTGCCTTGGGCTTTGGGCAAGTATAGATTGTGTGATAAAAAACCCTAAATCCAAAACTCTAGATTTCTAAAGTGATCAAGGGCTGAGATTAGATCTCACCTTCTACTTAGATCTAACTGCTTGGATTTAATTAACTCACTTAAGTTATTAATGCCAAAAACTTAGGAATTTAACTTAATTAAACTCACATTAATTAAAAAGGTCCTTCACTTTAATTATTAACTCATCAAGTGATTTTCTTAAGGTTCTAAGAGTTAATAAGGACACATTCTACATGCTAGACACCAAGCCTATGTGGAAGTACTTGTCCGATGCTAAATGCATTAACATACCCTAACTATCTTCGGTTCCATTTCGTGTGTGTTTAGTGCATTGAACTGAGGTTGGTTGGGATGTGGAAGTACTTGTCCGATGCTAAATGCATTAACATACCCTAACTATCTTCGGTTCCATTTCGTGTGTGTTTAGTGCATTGAACTGAGGTTGGTTGGGATGTGGTCTATCCATAGGCYAGTGGGGGTCTTACCCTAGCTAGCACAAGTTCCATTTGTGTGTGTGTTTAGTGCATTGAACTGAGGTCAGTTGGGATGTGGTCTCTTTGTAGGTCAGTGGGGGTCTTACCCTAGCTAACCTGAATTCCATTTTGTGTGTGTTTAGTGCATTGAATTGAGGTCGGTTGGGATGTGGTCTATCCATATGCCAATGGGGTCTTACCCTAGCTAGTTGGGGTTCCATTTTGTGTGTGTTTGGTGCATTGAACCGAGGTCGGTTGGGATGTGGTCTGTTCGTAGGCCAGTGGGGGTCTTAACCTAGCTAGCTTAGGTTCCATTTTGTGTGTGTTTAGTGCATTGAACCAAGGTTAGTTGGGATGTGGTCTATCCGTAGGCCAGTGGGGGTCTTACCCTAGCTATCCTGCGTTGCATTGTGTGTGTTTAGTGCATTGAACCAAGGTCGATTGGGATGTGGTCTAACCATAGGCCAATGGGGGTCTTACCCTAGCTAGCCTGGGTTCCATTTTGTGTGTGTTTAGTGCATTGAACTGAGGTTGGTTGGGATGTGGTCTATCTGTAGGCTAGTGGGCGTCTTACCCTAGCTAGCCCGAGTTCCATTTTGTGTGTGTTTAGTGCATTGAAGCAAGGTCAGTTGGGATGTGGTCATTCTATAGGTGAGTGGGGGTCTTACCCTAACTAGCTTGAGTTCCATTTTGTGTGTGTTTAGCAGATTGAACAGAGGTTGGTTGGGATGTGGTTTCGCTGTAGGCCAATGGGGGTCTACCGTAACTAGCCAGGGTCCATTTTCAATGCATTCATGTGTGGGAGTCCCCAAAGTAACATGTCCCATGAGTTTTGTACCAGGCCAGGCAAAAATTGGGTGGTTCCTGTAAAAAACAAACAAACAATGCATTGGATTTAGATGGTACATTGGATGCATAAAAAATGGACACTAGACCTATTTAAACTGTGGTTTGAATATGATATATGACCTGGACTCTTGAGGCTATGAAGATGCATATCTCCACTTCACACAAATGGCAGACGTATGAAATATTTGAACTCAAACTCCAAATTATGCAACCTTGAGCTTTTCACTACTTCAAAATGCAACTCAAACGTCTATTCTGATGGGTTCAAAATGCATATCATACCTATATTTAGATGGGTTCATGTTCAAAATGCATATCAGACCTAGATTTGGATTTATATGTGTTGAAAATGCGTATCAGACTTAGACTTAGATTTAGATGGGTTCAAAATGCATATCAACCATTCAAATTGAAAATGCATATCAAACCTAGATTCAAATGGGTTCAAATTCAAAATGCACATCAGACCTAGATTTAGATGGGTTCATAATGCATACCAGACCTTGGTTTAGATAGGGCTGTGCTTATTCATCTTTATCTGCATTTGGTGATATTGGTTGAATGCTGGAGTTCTTTGGACTGGGTTATTTGATAATCATTTCCACCAGGTTCAGTTGAATATCAGAATTCGATTTCAGTGGTTCTTGATTAAAAATATCCGTTCTATTAATTGATCCTTCATCCGTTGCATTGGTTTACAAGATGTTCAATTATGCTTCAAGCTATTAGGATTCAGTATTGGAATGCTATAGATGTCTTCTTTTTTATTTTTTTCAGGAGATGATAAAGATCTTGAGCATGTTGTTGCAATGATTTTGAACTTATTTTGTAGATGTCTTTTAATTTTTTTTCAGGAGATGAGAAAAGATCTTCAGCATTTTGTCCCAATGATTTTGAACTTATTCCATGATTCGCATGTGCGAGTTCGTTGGGCTGCCATTCATGCAATTGGTCTACTTTCAACAGATTTGAGTCCGGATTTGCAACAACAACAATATCAACAAGTTCTACCTGCTTTGGTTGGAGCTATGAATGATTTCCAGAACCCAAGAGTGCAGGTGAGCGGCATTGGACAATGCATAGAGCTTGAACCATAGTCACAATGTCATAATAAATCCTAACATTATTTTTTCCTTCTCCTTTATTCAACTTTAAAACTTAAAACGTTTTTCCATGTTTATCTTGATTTGTTTAATTCATACTTTTCCTATGTTTCACTCTGTTGTTCTTGTGATGGTTGGAGAGACCCCCAAATTTGAGGGGATAATTTCAAAGGATGACATAGGGGACCCAATAATAAATTTCAATATGTACATGATGGGCATATGCTACTTCTATAGTTGCAGAAATTATTTTCAAGATGGACACAATCATATCTGACTTTTAACTACACACAGCATCTATTTGTAGGTATGACATCTCTAAGCATTATATACATATGCTGTTAGGAATGGGAAGGGAAGGAAGGGATCTTTCGTGGACTACCCTTATTTGATCTAGAAGCATAGGCCTATTCCTATAGTGGATTGAATAATGTTGCTAAGCCTTTGCCATTATCTCTTCTCTACAATGACAAAGACCAAAAGCAATAATATTCCATGTCCAAAGATATTTCTTTGGAGCTTGATCTATTTTGTTATGATCCAATTAAATATAATAAAAGTATTGATAAGAGAATGAGCCACTTCGAGGAGGCAACCTTCTTGACCATTTCAAGAGGGTATTCTCCTTTTACAACTGAATGTACTTGAAAATTACTCGACACAACTACAATGAATGGACCTGCATATAAATATAATCTAAGGGGTACCTATTTGAATATTGAATAGTCATGACCTTTGAGTCATACCTATTTATTATTGTCTTTATTTTTTATTTAATGTATTATTATGTTATATTTATTGGTTCTACTTTATTATTAATATATATGTAGTATGTACATAACATTATCACCCTCTTGTCCCCGAGGTCTAGAGCAGTCGGTGAGGGAGTGCACTGTTAAGGCACTCCGTAAGTGAAAGTCACTGGTTCGAAACCTCTGGGGACACCTTAAATCCAACCATGTTAAGGGTTGCTGCGGTCCAAGCCGGGTGACTTTGACGGCTTAGATGCCCCTGGGTCGTGGCATCTCAGCCAAGGCAATCCCTCGCCAAGTCAAAAAGGTTCAGGATTACCAAAAAAAAAAAAACATTATCACCCTCTTTCAGATGATTCGTCTTCAAAGCATGATAAGGTTATTAGCATGTAATGTGCCGTTACCTAGGGCTTATCACCCTCTTGTCCCCGAGGTCTAGAGCAGTTGGTGGGGAGTGCACTGTTAAGGCACTCCGTAAGTGAAAGTCACTGGTTCGGAACCCTTGGGGACACCTTAAATCCAACCATGTTAAGGGTTGGTGCGGTCCAAGCCGGGTGCGATCCCCAGGTGACTTTGACGGCTTAGATGCCCCTGGGTCGTGGCATCTCAGCCAAGGCAATCCCTTGCCAAGTCAAAAAGGTTCAGGATTACCAAAAAAAAAAACATTATCACCCTCTTTCAGACGATTCGTCTTCAAAGCATGATAAGGTTATTAGCATGTAATGTGCCATTACCTAGGGCTTAACATGCCTCACCCCTTCAAACAAGTGTTGCCTAGACAAGTAATTCCCTACTTTTAGTGATGGATGGAGATCCAACACAAGAGAGGCTTCCCTTGTGACCTCAAAGGATCCTATAGCAAGCTAGGAGCAAGTCTACGGCCCCCTATCTTGGTCACTTAAAGAGATAGGCTGGGTCTAGGGAAATGGGGTAGGTTTGGGAGAGTTTAGGCTGGGTAATTGGTTGTAGGTGTGTAAGAGAAGTATTCCAATGCATAAAATAACCAAAACCAAGTCTAAGAAGCTAAATATAGGCCCTGAAACACTAGCTATCAATGAAAGAGGGCTGCTGTAGTAAATCTTGCAATAATTAACAGTTTATATCAGCAAAGTATATTTGTAACAGCAACAAGAGATCAGCCCTAAAAAATTGCCAATAAAATCTTAAAATACAACCCTTAATGAGTGGAATAAGACCCAAGTGTCCAACAATGAATTTAGCCTTCTTAAACCACAATATTAAGCAAGTTATCAGCAATTTGAACAAGCCCTAATGGCTATAACTATCCTTTATAACAGCAGCAAATTATTGAGTGAAATTGCAAATTGTTTGGCAATATTGAGCACAAGAAAGTGACTAAGCATTCACCCAACAAGTTATCTTTTGAAAGAGAGTGAATTTATTGGAGTTTGGACACCCTTGTAGCAAGTAGACTAGTGCCGTTTTCTTTCTGTTGGGCAATGAAGTCAAGCTACACTTTGAATTTAGACTTAGATAGCCAAGAAGAGTGAGGATTGGGAACCCTAAGACTATAAACTCATAGGTTTAGGACCAATTCTCAAGAGAACAAACCCTAGGGTCTAAAGACTTATAAACCCTAGGTGCCATTTTCTTTTCTTCTAGGATGCCTAACTCAAGATCCAAATGAACTAGGATCAAACCCTAAGGTTTAAAGACGTATAAACCCTAAGTCTAGATACTAGCTAAAGACTTTAACCTATGGGGACAAAGACTTATGATCCCTGGATTAGGCATTTAAATGCTCCAACAAAATTTAATGAATGAAATAGGGAGGGGGATAAAGACTTATAATCCCTCCTAGGGTTTCAACAAGAACAAGGTAACATGCAACAAATTACGACAAAGCATTTACCACAATTTACCATAACATTCAATACTTGACAAAGAAGATTTACTTAACCAAGTCGAAGTGCATGAGGAAACTCTTGCTCAAGATCATCCACCAATAATAAGACAAAGCATCCACAAGATCCTTATGCCAAAAATGCGTACAAGTAGTCCTTAGCAAAAAAGAGAAGAAGAGAGCAAATAGTAGTGATCTCACACAAGAGTGAGTGGTGATTTACAAAATGGAGCGCTCCCCCTATATATATGAGGTAACCAAGTGCATATGTCCACATAAACATCCAAAACAACAATAAATCCTTGATACAAGTAGGGCCTAACCCTCAAGTAGCCTCTAACAATAGATAATCATATTAAAACATCAAAATAGACCCTCCAAAGCCACACGTGTGCATGACGTCATGCTCCAAGAAGGTGTAGGAGGCCTCCAAAGGCCACGTCTCATCATCAAGGTGCCAAGTGTGGTGGAAGGTGACCTCTCCTCGTCAAAGGTCATGTCTTCTCATCAAAGATCCCAACTCATCAAAGTGGTGCCCCAATGGAAAGCAAGCCCCAATCCATGGGGGTGTCATGACGTCATCATCCATGTGCTCAATGTCCAAGGTGAAAAGATCAATGTCCAAGGTGGGATGGAGGTGCATCTATGCATGGTATCCAATCATGTGCTAGTGCAATGTCCTCCATCCGATGCCTAATAACCTCGGGGGTACAATGTCGAAGGTATGGCCTTCTTGCCTAATTTGTGTGCTAGTGTCACTGTATCTGCAAAGTAAAGGCTCATATGTCCATCGTCCAAGGTTCAAGAGGTGTGAGAGCTTGTATCAGAGGGAGCCAAGTCATTAGGCGGCCCAACGTTCTGCATCACACGTGCTATGTCCTGCATAAAGTGTACAGCATCCCGAGAGAGGGGTGGGTTTTACCTTTGTCTTATCTCCCTTCATCAACCAACTAGGTCTTGGGATGTCTCCTTTGGAGTGAGCTTCTTCTCCTCCTAAACAGAAAGAGGTATCCTATTGGGGTGACAGTGATAGAACTACCTCCGTGTTACATCAATCTAGGCCTACTTGCCTTTAGGATTTAGGCGAGTATATATTGTGCTAGTGTCACTGTATCTGCAAAGTAAAGGCTCATATATCCATCGTCCAAGGTTCAATAGGTGTGAGAGCTTGTATCAGAGGGAGCCAAGTCATTAGGTGGCCCAATGTTATGCATCACACGTGCTATGTCCTGCATAAAGTGCACAATATCCTGGGTGAAATCACAGGGACATCCTCCAAAAACCATGTTAGGTGCACCCAAGTCAATCAAAACCATGAAATCAAGTAAAACCAACAATCATAAGGGGCAATAGTCCTTAAAATCATACAAATTAAGCCATCTATTAAGACAAAAGCCAAAAGAACAACTCTCATTGGGTATCCTCATCAAACTTCACATTAGCTCAAGACTTTATGCAATTTGGCAAGTTTAGGTATGGGAGGACTGTTATCGCACAATATATACTTAACTAAAGCCTAAAGGCAAGTAGGCCTAGATTGACGTAACACATAGGTAGTTCTATCACTGTCACCCCGATAAGATACCTCTTTCTATTTAGGAGGAGAAGAAAATCACTCCAAGGGAGACGTCCCAAGACCTAGTTGGTTGATGAAGGGAGATAAGACAAAGGTAAAACCCACCCCTCTCTCGAGGTCACTCAAAAGGAAGAAGTCACTTGGCTAGTAAGTGCTCTTTTCAAGTTTCAGTGTTTGTTCTTGGCATATTTTGGTGAATGCTCTATTAGATTGGTAATAGTTGCATGTTATCCTTGTTATTCTTGAATAATTTTGTTGAAACCCTAAGGAAGGATTAAGATTGGTTATCCCCTTCCCTTGTTTTATCCATCTTAATTTTGTTGAAGCATACAAGGTCAAGATTAGGGATTGTGAGAGGACATGCCCCTAACCTTGTCTTTGAGGTTGAAGCCTAGGGTTTATGAGAGGATAAACTTTAGGGTTTAACCTAGTTTCCACCTAACATCATTGCTAGATGCTAGAGAAGAAGTGGGACGAGACCTAGGGTTTATGAGAGGATAAACCCTAGGGTTTCTTCCTAGAAGGCTTGACCTAGGATTATGAGTGGATAATCCTAGGATTTAAAGTCTTCAAGTCTTCTCTTGGCTTTAGTCTCCATTGAAGGTGTTGCTTGACTTCATTTGCCCAAGGAGAGAAAACGACACTAGTCTTTTGCTTGCAAGTGATACAAACTCTTAATTAATACTCTCTCTCTCAAAGTGACTTGTTAGTTTAGATACTTCATTACATTTGCATGCTAATTCCAACTTGACACTTTGCATTCTAAGCCATTTAGTTGCTGCTGTTATAAATGTTTGCTACAGCCATTAGGGTTTGAGCATATTGGTGATGGCTAAAGTAGTTTCATGCTCTTAACTTCATGCAATTATTGGTGGATAACTCGTAAGTGTTTCCATTGTTACTAGACATATTTTCATCCATTATATTGCTGATTTAAAGCTGATATATTATTGCTGTTGTAAAACTGTTATATGCTGAAGTGTCTGATCATCATTCCAAATTTTGCTACAGCCATAGCTTTTTCTTTGATAGTTAGTGTTTCGTGGCTTTTAGGTGACCCCTTGATTGAGGTAGATCGCTTATTTCACCTTAGGAATACCTTACACACACACACTATCAACTTACTTCACCTAATTCACCTTAACCCTACTTCTAACTTATCTAATCAGCCAACCAATATAGGGGGCCATAGACTTGTCCTAAGCTTGCTATAGGATCCCTTGAGTTTGCTAGGGAATCCTCCCTTGTGTTGGGTATTTATCCATCACTAAAACAAGGGAAGTATTCTCCTAGGTGACAGTAGCAATTACTTCCAATTGTTACGCAAGTTTAGCATCTTGTGAAGGCTTTGCACAAGTGCTAGATTTTGTGATAACACCCCCCAAAAGGGGACGTGAAGAAATGCCCCCCTTGGAGTACCCACGTCCTGGGAGCGTGGGAAGTGCATCCCCAACCCTCGAGAATGCATCTCCATGTAACTGCTTATTTTTATAGAACTGATGACAAAATGATTGGACAACCAGTGTATCTTATTCTGATAGAACCAATGATAGATTATTGGATGGCAAGTGTATCTTATTTTCATATAACTGATGACAAAAGTTTGACTAGTCAGTCTATCTTGTCTTTATAGAATTGATTACAAAAGATTGGACAGTCACATTCAAAAATTTGAAGGGAAGAATGAATTTTGAATTGGTTCTGTGGCCTGGGACAGAGGTTCAAATACTAGACTTCACTCACTGTTTAGAAAAGGTAATGTCAATCATTTAGGCAATGTATGACCTTGTTCTTTAGCTTGGCAAAAGTTCCAGTGCTATATGTTAACTATTCTTTCAGTGTTTGTTGTTGTCCAGGCACACGCAACCGCAGCAGTGTTTAACTTCAGTGAAAATTGTACACCAGATATTTTAGCACCTTACTTAGATGGAATAGTGGGAAGGCTGCTTGTTCTTTTACAGGTGATATTATCTTCATTTTTTGTATGAATAATAATTGTCTTCATGACCTTGAGAAGTGACCAGAAATATTTTTTACTAACTTTCCATATTTCAGAATGGTAAGCAAATGGTACAGGAGGTTGCATTGACTGCTTTAGCCTCTCTCGCAGATTCATCAAAGGTATTCTTGCAAGGTTTATGTTTAACTTAGATATGTTGTTTATATTTGGAATCTGGTATGTTCTGTTTGTAGATTTTCCAATAAATGAAAGGAACATGTTGTTTTCATCTCTACAGGAACATTTTCTGAAATGTTATGATAATGTGATGCCTTGTTTGAAAGCCATATTAGCAAAGGCCTCAGAAAACTCTAACCAAATGTTCTGTGCCAAGTCGATGGAATGTATTAATATGGTTGGAATGGCTGTTGGAAAAGACAAGTTCGGACATGATGCTAAAGAGGTGTGTTATAATGCAAAACATCAGATTTTTAGATCCTTCTCTAGAGTTGAAAAAATCTTTATTTATTCTAAACTGACAAACAGTTTATTCTGAATATCTGTCTCATCAAGGAGCAGAAAATGTTCTCTATTGGCAACATTTCTGAGGGTTGTGAAGTGAAAAGAGAAGAGCTTTCTTATGTTCCATTTATATTTCTATATTTTATTTTTCAAGGAATAATTGTCACGATTCTTAATGGTCATCACCTTTGCAAGATTGTTTGTATGTTTCCTTTTTTATTTGTATATATAGCAATTTTATCAGAACGTGCTGGTCAGGACTGGATTGGTTCACATTTTTTTGGCTGAACCAGAACTGGCACTGGTTTTGTCCCAATCTGGCAGCTTCGGGGCAAAACTGGTTGGATCTGACCCGAATTGGCCCTGCCTGGACCAGTACCACCTGCAGCTGCTTTGCCCCAATAAAAGGAAAAAAAACAAAAACCAACAAGGAGTCCTCCCCTCCCAAGCCTAATCCAAGGTTATTTAATGACTTCCCTGCAAACTTTGCATATGTGGTGTCAATGGTTTGGATTTACATTGGTTCTTTAACCCATTTTTTTCCCTGTTCTGGTCCGGTTCGAGATTTTGGCTTTTCTGGTTCCAATTCTGATAAGTTTGGTATTCGGCTGCACTATGATGTACTAAATTTCCTGTGACATTGAAGGGAAAATAGGAAGAAGAGTGCCAATATAGTATGGTGACAAGGAAGACCTATTGCGATTCTTTTTATTCTTTAAAATATGAGATATTTCAGAGTAGTTATCTGGAGATTTTAGAAGCGTAGGTCCTGACTTGATTTTACTGCTTTTGCTTCAGGTAATGGAGATACTCATGACTATTCAGCGATCACAAATAGATGCTGATGACCTCACTATGAGCTACATATTTCAAGTATGTCATAACAACATTAACAACTGCTTCTAAGAAAAGTCTGCCATTTGAACACAGTTCCATTTGTGGCCTAATTTTGAGGGCTTTTATTTTCTGTAAATTGTAAATATAAAGACATTCCATTTGCATTCAACCTTTGTTTCCTAGTTTTTGGTTGAATGAGATATAAGGAATTAGGAGATGGGATAATGTACATATAATTTTGGAATCAGTACTTGCTTCAGTTAAAAGTTAATAATAGTATAATCAACATCTATTTTGCTAGTTGTAATGGATAATTGTTCATGAGTTTGTTTCAGGGGTGGGAAAGACTTTGCAAGTGTCTAGGACAGGAGTTTCTTCCATACATGAGTGTGGTGATGCCTCCCATTCTAAGATCTGCCAAGCTGAAGGTAGATGTAACCATTGCTGCTGCAGACTCAGATGAAGTTCTTGATAATTCCAGTGATGAAAGGTGAGTCATTAGCCATTCATCTTGTCTGAACCATCCTTTAGTTAATTAAATTTAGAAGTCTAAAGATATTGTTGCAGGATGTTTTCTTTTACCTGTTCCTTGCATTTAGTTACTCAGTCTGCTGAGTATGATCATAACTGTTGTTAAGGCAGATAATATTCTTGGCATTCATACTCTCTGTGGTAACGACTGTAATTATCGTTTATGGGTGCAACATGATACTACTTGTTGATCCTTCCAGTAGTCATAGCCTCGTCTGAAAGACTAAGCAATGCATGTCTAAATATAAACTATTTCAGACTTTAATTGTGGACAGCTCATTAAAAAACTCCTACATATGATTTGCATTGTCACTGAAGTTTCCAAATATGAGTTCAGCATGATTGCTGTCAAATGTTAGTAATCAGTACTGAGGCAAAAGAAAGTAACTAAGCTCAACTTAAGGTATCTGTTATTCTTGTGCAATAAACAGGATACATATCCAATGTCTGCTTGATATGTAAATGCAAAGAGTTGTTCTCTGCTATGCGGAAAGAAAACAGAGGAATAAATCTTGATGAAGAAATGGAGCATCATAACTCAGGACTTCAAAATCCCTCAAAGCTTTCCACAAATTTCAAAATATTTTCAGTTTTATCATATTGCGAATGTTCAATGGACCTTTTCTTCTTTTTATTATTAATATTGAAAAGAACTTCCCATTAACAATCAAACATTACAGTGCAACACTATTTAAATTATATGATAGTAAAATAGACGGCACATCTCAAGCCTACTGGCCAATCATACTCCTAGTTTGGTAGATCAAGAAAGCAATTGCAGACTTCATCGGTAATAAGTATGAAAACACTGGTGCTATAATAGCCCATGACTAAGTCTCCTGAAACTTGGAAATGGTTTAGTAAGAATTTCAGAAACGGCACTTTCAAAACTATGGGAAATGAGAAAACAACATTATATATATATATAGATAGATAGAGATGTCCATCAGGATGTGGTCTAGTGGCAACTTGGAGTGGTTGTTGTGATGAAGAGCCAACTTCAAATCCTGTGGGGCATGCTCCTCCTTTGTATGAGGATCGCTGGTTGTACTTGTGGCTATCATTGTAGCCTCCAAGCATTTGGGTCTGGTCCACCCATTTTAAATAGGGCTTATTATATTGATTTACGTACTCGTTCATACTGTTGATGATTGCAGCTTCGGGAGACATTCTCCAAGTCGTACTCCTCGATGGACTGAGCTGGATCGACTTGTGATGATACTCCTCGATGGACTGAGTTGAGTATGACACTTATCGATGGACTGATAAGTTGTACTGGGTTGGTGCCTGTTGACCACCTATTTCAACTAGGGCTCAACTCCATGTTCCATGAAGATATGTACTTAATGGTACAACCATTTTGAAGATTTTTTCTCAGCAGGGAAAATTTTGCCCCGGCACGCTTTTCTATGTAATCGGAATTTCCGCTCCCCTACGTGGGATAATATTGTAATATGCTAGCATGAGTCAATTTTTGTTTAGTTACCTAGGACTTTATCATTAGGAAAGTCCTTTCATCGAGTGTTTTTTTGCCTCAGGTAATTAACCTTGCTTAACTGCAATTTTAATTATCCTTGAGTTTTTCACTCACAATAATTCTCCAAAGTGGTGAAAGGCATTTTAATGATTGAGCCCAAGGGGTAACTAAGGTCTAGAAGTGTTGTAAATGACCATGTTAGACATCTCCTAGAGTCTTGTGGAATTCCATTAAGTTTTGATAGGATTTTTTAAATAATTAAAATTCCCGCAAACTGAGGATTTTTAATTATTTTTGATGTAAAATGTAAAAAAGTGGTCTTTGGGGATTTTTTATAGGGGTATGAATACTCAAATCAAATGGTTTATGAACCCCTACACCCTTGGACCAAGTCTCAACTCATTTGGACAAGTTTTGCTAGGCCATTGTCCATAAGGAGTCCAAGTCAATAAAAAATCAGCACGTAATTGGCTTAATTAAAATAGCCAAATTTTGTAAAAGTGACTAAAGTAATGAGAGAGAGTGGGAAAAGGATTCCTAATGTCTTTCCTAAGTTGCGAAAGTGATTTTCCACTTAGAAAACACCCCCTTGCTAAGCCAACAACCCATGATGACCATTTCCTAACAAGAGGGGCGCCCCCCTTGCTCATGAACTCATGGGAAATTAAAAATATAGAAAGAGGGCCCTCAAAACTTTGGGTTTACCCCCCACTGACTCTAACTTTACTTTTGATGAGTGGGAAAGGTGTTTTCCCCTTTCCCCACTCACCCCTCATCCCTCAATTCACTCACTAACCCTAAAAGTGCGACCCCCTTGAAGAGACCCTCCCCCCATGGATGGATGACACTTGGAGCACATCCAAGTGGGGTCTCTCCTCTTCCTCATCTATAAAAGAGAGCCTCTCCTCCTCATTTCTTCATCAATTCTTGGAGCAAGTCTATTATGCCAAAATTTCTCTCATTCTTTCCCTCTCTCTCTCATGTTCTCATGTTTAAATCTTGCTACAAGTATTTGTAGCAACATTTTGTGGATAATAAAGGAAGCTTTGGAGGATCTATTGTGTGCATTGGGAGTCTTCTTGATGCTCTTCATGGTGTTTGTGAGGTGATATTGTGCATTTCTTTTCTTGTATTGTCTTGTATTCACTAGTTTAACTTGGAGGCCCAAACAAAGTATTTTGCTTGGGAGTAATTAGTGGTAGTATTACTATGAATTTTGTGGTAGTTACTTTTCAAGCTTGAAAAGTATTTTGTATGCTTCTTTAGATGCTCTCACCTCCTTGTGTCTTGTGTAGCAAGAGATATACATGTTTGCAGGTCACTAGAGGATTGAAGGGGTGATTTTTAGAGTGGAAAACTCACTCATTCAATCAACCAAAGTTTCCATTGTTTCCTTCTCTTGTATCCACCATTCTCTTTTCTTTCATAAGCACTTATTTGCATTTCCAAGTTTTTTTACTTCAATTTATATTTCATTGGGCTAATAAAAGTTAACAAGTCTTTCGTGTTTGTAGCATTTTCTAGCAAAAAATACCTCGCTAATTTTTATGCAGATTTTCAACTACAAGGAGGAAGTGCTACTTGTTTTGAGCCCAAGGCACTTCAAAGACATTCTAAAGTTGGGATATCAAATCCCTCTTCATCTCCCTTTTCTAAAGTGTTGTAAGCAACCCAAAGAGAGTCTCTTGGGTTTGCCTTCTCTCATAAAAGATAAAAATCTGATATTGTAATAATTTAGGAAAAATTGCCCACACCTTGCAAAGAGATTGGCCTAAGCCATCCTTGCAAAATCGTGAAGGCTAGAGTTAGATTTATTTTCTTGCATTTTCTTTCATTATACCCACCTTGGCCAAAACGGTAGGCTAGTCCTCCACTTGTGCCATTGTTGTGGTGTTGCTCTTTATTTCTAAGTCTTTTAATTTTCTTTTATTTTACCCACCTTGGCCAAAACGGTAGGCTAGTCCTCTACTTGTGGCATTGTTGAGGGGTTGCAATTTAAATTTCCAAGTCATTTCAATTATTGCAAAAGTAATCATATTTGTGCTCCATCTCTGCCCCGTATTCTCTCCCTTTGCCACTTTGTGGTTTAGTAACTAGGCATCCAAACTTTCATTGTTTCAATCACTAAAAATGGTGACTTGGGAGGCTACAGGGGGTGTAAGTCAGGGACAGCTTCATGGCACTATGTGTCCTCCTTGCTTGAGCGCCCAAGCATTCTGGGTTGACTTGTGGAGCTAGGGAAGGGCCTTGTTTTCCTTTCTTATTGAGCACCCAACAATTCCTTTTGGTTGAGGGGATAACAATTTGGGGTAGTCACATAGTCTAGGCTTGTATCTTACACATTAGCTTAGCCCCCCTAATCAAAGAGAGACTTAAAACTTATTCAAATTAACCAACACAACTTTCACAACATTGCACTTCAAGTTCTCAAAGCTATTTCATTTTCTTCAAGTTGTGCAATTTTACATTTCAAGAAATTTACTTTTCATGTGATTCTAATTTGCAAGCAATTTTACGTTCTCTCATTGTGGAAGTTCACATATACTAAAACACCTCTATTTTTGTCATAAGCATTCTTTATTCATTTGGAGATAATTGTATAAAGCTAGTATTCTATTCACTATCTAATCCATTGTGTAGATATTTCACTATCTAATGTATAGTTGTATAATCATTTAGTTGTTCATCTCATTGTATATATATATTTCATGTTGTATTTCAATTTGTAGATAGTATTCATATTTAGTTTAAAGTGCAAAGTAATCTCTTTTGTTTATTGTGGATATCTTATAGCAACATCTACTTTTGTTTTATTGTATATTTGTTGTATAAGCTTATTGACTCCATTTACCTAGCTTTAGGCACTAGTCTTAATATAACTTGTAGATCAAGGTGTTTGCTTGTCATTGAAGATTTGCATTTGCATTGTTTGCTTGCCATTGGGTTGGGTCTCCCTAGCCTAAGAACTAAAATTAACTCCTAGATCATCTAATCAACCTTAACATAGTTAAGTAGGGTCTACCGCCCTTGGCTTCCCTAGGAGTGAGCCTAGATGGAAGAAGTCCAAATCGAGGTGACAGTGGGTTTGGACTTAGGCTTGTGCCTCCAAGGACACACCAAGTGGGTTGGAGATTTTCTCCATGTTAATAGGTGTGTATAAGGACGACAACAGTGCCCAACGACCCTTGGGTTGTAGCCCATGTGGTTGGGATATTGTACTGGGTTGGTGCCTGACGACCCTTGGGTTGTAGCCCATGTGTTTGGGACATTATGGGTTGCATCCCATCGTTATCTAGTGGGTTGTAGCCCCTAGAAGAGTTGGACAGGTCCACATTGGTTGTAGCCACGTGTGACGTGATAGAGGGGACCTTTCACTATGACGTCAAGAGAAGGAGAAGGCCCCAAGCCTGGCGCAGAAGAAAACAGGTTCAAGTCGGTCCGGCTAGAGACACAACTTGGACGTGATAATTTACACTTTGGACATGTATATATAGGAGAACTATCTCTCATTTGTAGCGCATCACTTGGAATATCATTCTCTCTTGTATAGTTCGCTATATTGGAATAGTGCGCTATCTTCTGGAGTTGTATTGCTATCTTTCTTCTGCTCTTGTATCTTCTCTTGGACAAATATATCTAGTGAAAGGTTTTCTTCCCTTGTGTAGAAGGGTTTCCTAGGATGAATTCTTGCGTATCTTGTGCATGGTTTTCTTCTTGTGATCCTGGTTATTTACTGCAGTTATTTATGCTTCAATTATGCTTCCGCTAATGTGAAATATAAAGAAAGCTAATCAAATCTGAACAAGCATAAAATTCTAACATGGTATCAGAGCAGTGTTCTTGAAAGAAGCCATTTGCACAAGCTCGCTAGCCTTCTTCTGCAACTTGCTGCCCCTTTTCTGCAGTGCGCTAGCCTTCTTCTGCAGTTTGCTAGGGTTTGGCAACAATTCTGGTCCTTTTGTTCCAGCGAAACTTCTAGCAGCAGTTCTTCTATTCTAGCGAAAAACTTTTGGCAGTCCTAGCCCAACGAAGTTATTCTAGGGTTTCCGCAGCCATGGTGACAAGTGTCCTGGTGCAAGATAGGCTTGATGGAACCACTAACTTCAACTCTTGGAAGACCAGATTACTCATCACTCTGGAAGAGACTGATCTAATAAAGTTTGTAGAAGAAGTTGTACTAGAACCTGATGATGCTTCAGAGAAGTCTCAGTGGAAGAAAATGATGCAAGAGCTAGAAAAATCATAATCTACTCTGTGAAATATCACTTGATTCCTCACATCTCCAATTTGAAGACAACTAAAGAGATGTTTGACACCTTGAAGAAATTGTTTGAAAGCAACAAAACCAACAGAGCTATTGCCTTGAGACTAAGGTTGTTGGGAGCGGGAGCGTTTCTTATATAATACATAAAAATATATATATTTTGATATATATAACATGCAGAATGTTGAATCAATTGCAAAAAACATGAAAACATAGATATAAGATCATATAACTAATTGATTAGTGCTGATCATTAAAGCATCAACCATTTAGTACACATATAACATCAATCATAAACATTTGTCATCAATAGATTGTAAAAGCCAACATCAACCACAGAATGAAATAGTCTAGTCTCTAGACTCTAGAGCATCAATGATCATATTCATTACCAAAGAGTTGTAACTTGTAAGATTCAAAATTTCAGTCAATAGTTCAAACTTCAAAATTCAAATTTCAAATTTTAAAGTTCAAACTTCAAAGGTAAATTGTCATATAATGTTCTTAAGTTCATAAGTTCATAAGTTCATTGTTTACAGAATAAGCCATAATAAAGAGTCAAGAGTCAAGACTCAAGACAAAGTACTAAGTTTTAGAGACTACTTCTAAACAAGAAACAAAAAAAGAGATCTAGTATATAGTAGCAACTTAGCAAGTACTAAGTATATGCTCTAAGTTTTCCTCTTGCCACGAGAAACTTCTAGTTTCTTCTCCTGTGATCTTTGAAGAAGAGTAGGAACAGGTGGAAGTGATTGCGGAACACGACCAACAGTTGAATGGCCCCCACGTGACAATGGACGTTGTGCAGATAAAGGTAAAACGATGAATCTAGAACCCTTGTAGTAGATGGGGGTGGCATGTCTCCTCCAGGAATATGATCGCCATCATGATCACTCAAAAGTTCCTCTTCCAAGCGCTCTAAAACAATGGTTCCATCCTCTAAATTAGTYTCCTTTGGATTGTTATCCCAAGTCATATCTCTTTTACAAAAAACATTCCCCCCTGCATCACAATAATGCGACAACAACCTCAAGTTGTAATGCACATAAACCAAGCTTTCTGCCCGGTCTGCATTCAAGCTGTTTCTCTTTACATTGTGGATGAAGCTATAGGTTCTCCAACACCTCTCTGCAGAAGAGGAGGTGTTAACGACCTGAGAAAGCACCTTCACCGCCAATTTATGCAAAGTTTTGGCAGAGGAGCTATACATGTTCCACCATTCGATAGCACCCAACCTGTCTCGATCTTTGGTTGCATGCAGGTTACCAAAGACTCCATGCTCACTGATGTATTTGCTCCATTAGCTTCGTACTTGAGCACACTCCTCTTCATCAGGTACCAACTTGTCCAATGCAAGCATATATCCATTTTGCACCTCTGGATCTGTGTGTGGTTTTCTCCTTTCTTCACCCTCGGGTGTTGGTTGGGCCAACCAAGATGAAGAATAATATTTTGGGGTAAGGACATATGCCAGGGCATGGAGTGGAACATTCAAATTATCCCACCTTTTGACCACAAGTTTATGGATATGATCATGCAAGATCACATCCTTTGGTTGAACAATGTCTTTGATTTGGCCTAGCATGCTGTCCATCTGCTCATACACCTCTCCAATCACCGACCGATCTGTATCTACAAATCGAATCACAATGTAAATGGGTTTGGTGAATTGCAAAATATATCGAATCTGTTGCCAAATATGGCCATCAAGAACCGTGTCC
>ML778799.1:219025-242312 GCA_009831015.1 Picea engelmannii | reverse complement strand
ATAAATTATCTTCTTGAGCCGACAAGGCTTCTAGGGTTATTAGCCAACTCATTAGGGTTTCTCTTGCTTCCTGGAGTCTTCTATTCTCGTCAGGTTCACACATGGAGGTAAATACCTCCCGCAACTACCATAATATTAACACTATTCCCTATGACCAGCTAGCGTGGATGGTCTCACCACCGAAACCAATTTTTTCTCTTTAGGGTTTTTTTTCGTCCCAAGAGCCAAAGCCACAAGAGCTCTCTCAATTTCGTTTTGGAAAATACAATATGCATAAGGAGAGAAAATATGCCCTCATTATTGATTTTTCGTAAGAGATGATATTGTATGTGATTGAATGAATATCTTATTACAATGATGAGTGTTCTGTATATAAAGAACATATGGTGACCATGGTGACCATCCATGAAGAGATGCGTCCCTTGGGTAATAAATATATTTATACTTTATATTATGCTTTATGATTTATACTTTATTATATATATATTTATACTTTATATCAATAAATATATTATTACAATAATAATATTATAATTAATAATATTGCTTAATAATTAATGATTTCATTATTAATTATCAATCTAGTAGAATGTCTTTCCGATGCTGCCGAAACATCAACACTCATTCTCCTTTTAACTCTTCGTTGACCCTTTTGGACCATTTTTACCCTTTTAATAAAGTAAAGTGACTTTATAAACTTAAAGTTACTTAAAACACCCATTTTTTATTAAGCACTTTTTAATGCCGAAAAGTGATTAATTGGCTTTTAAGATATTCCCGCCGGAGTCTCTTTTTCATCATCCCAACCTCTAGATCTTTTCGTTCTGGTTCCAATGAGCTATTAGATAATATGATCCATATAATAACTTTAGTGTATTTAATTAAAGTATGCTTAATAATAACCCAAAATTATGGAAATCGTCGGAATGCCACAGAACCAAGAGCGAACAGTGCATAAATGATCCTGATGATGAAAGATGGTGAATGGACTAGTTTGGGCCCCTTATAACCCCTCCAAATCGCCCGAGCTCATTATTAACCTCATTTTACCCCTCTGATAAGGTTGACATAAGCTCATAAGGTCGCCTCCGACTGCAAAGCAGGGGAATCCAAAAATGGGGACATTACATTTTATTGCAGAAAATTTTCGTTTCTAGCCATAAAGACTATAAAAGACGTTTTGGGTATTTAGGCATACTATTGACCTAAATCAAATTACTGAAACCCTAGTTTATATTTCTGAAGTGTTATAACAGTCATTAGGGAAAAACATCTAGGGTTTTAGGGCTGTTTGCTCTTCTTTAATTTTCTGAATGGGTTTGTAATTAAAACCCTAATTTTAGCTCATCTTTTATCCCTTCTATTTACTGAATTATTGCATTTTCAAGGGCTATTTATTTTCTGCTGTCATAAATTGTTCTACTGCTATAATTTTATTTCCATTTAAACAATTCTACAACAACCCTAGACTTTTTCTTTATTTCTAGTGTTTGGGGATCTTGTTAAGCCTATAATTGACTTGGAAAACCTATCAATTTGACCTTGATCATCTTTACTTTAAATTTGGAAATTGTCTTGTCACACCACCTCATTAATACTTTGCCTATCCTTTTCATTGGTGGTAGTTTGAGTAGTCATCCTAAGGGGCCCTGGACTTGATTGTGTCTTGCCTAGGGATTCTTGGGGAAGCCTCCTTGTGTTGAATACTATTCCTTTGGTAAAAAGAGAGAATTTGTTGCCTAGGTGACAGTGGTAACATTTTCCATGTTCCACTAGTCTTAGTGCCTTGTGAAGGCTTTGCACTTGGCGCTAGATTGTGTGGTAACATGCACGATAATCGCTCCAAGGTGATGTAGCTGCACAAGGCAAGTCCACATCCTTCCATCACAAGCCTCCACGGATTCCATCGATCCTTCTTAGCAATTTACTCCATTGGGTCAGCCGCCCCTACAAGAATACTGTCGAAGGCCCAGGCGTCCCCAAGCCTATTCAATCCTTCAAATAGGAATCCAAGCTGCCACATGCCAATTAGAACATATTGCCCTCCTCCAAGCTCCACAACACTTCTCATCCCATGTAGGTTGATCTCCAAGCAAGTTGATCCTCGATGGGGCCCCAATGAAGGGTGCCCACCAAACTGTCAAGAGAACTCCAATGCTTAAGGGAAGAACACTAAGCCAACAACCATTTGAGGTCAAGCATCCACCAAACAAGCTATCTCAACCATGTAAATCCATCAAGGACTATCGCTCATGTGTCAATCCATCTCAGACCATCCAGGGGCTGAACATACACCATGTACCCCAAATCTTATGAAGCACCCCAGGGATGGTGTAAACACTTTTGGAGTAACCCCGAAAGTTAACATTTTTGAGTTGTGTAGAGTTGTGGCCTATGGGTTTATTGATTTTATCAACATTCTCATCTTATATGGCATGTCAACAGGATGCCTAGAAAGTGGAGGTGGAAGATTGTCACTTGAACATTGCTAGGGAGGCACACCCTTTGTAGAGGTGAGATTATGATGCAAACCTTAAACTGAAAGAAGGGCTGGAGAATTGGATTTCCAAATAGGTGTAAGAATTTGTGATCTCAACTTGATGCCTTCTAAAGAAGAATTGTAACTTGGAAAGAGTCTCCGTGGTGGTAAGTGGGCCTAATTGTTAAGAACATGTGTTTCCTCCTTGGAAGTCACAGGTTCAAATCCAGAGGGGGGTAGGGTATGTATACCTACGTAGACTTTAGCAGTCAAATCGCTGCATGGAGGGGGTCCCTTGTCCCACAAGCAAGGGGGTCTCATACACTATTTTGGTGTTTGGCTTGGTCGTGACCTTAAAAAATGATTATGCTTATTATTATGAAAAACCAAAATCTTCGTTTTAATAGGGTTCATAACTAGTTGTTGGAGATCACAAAAATAGCACAAGGAGTATAGCTTCCTTTGAAGCCGCTTTGGAGACAAGGCTAGGATTACCACATCATCTACAAAAAGAGTCACAGTTTATTTTGAATTGATACTGTGGATCTTTTGGCTTGAACATTGTTATGAATTTCTGTAAACTTCTAGATTATATGTACTAATTTTTCTTCTTTGTCTCCTTTTTTTCCTCTTATTGGGAGGGATTAGTGTCGAGATTATTACAATAGATGATGAAATATTTGGCGTCAAGACAGCTGTATTAGAGGAGAAAGCTACTGCTTGCAATATGCTTTGCTGCTATGCAGATGAACTCAAAGAGGGTTTCTATCCGTGGATTGAACAGGTAGATAATGCTGTACTTTCAGATGGTTATTTTACAAGTATGAACTAATATTTACTTCCTGAAGGTATATATCTAACCAGATATATCTCTTATTATGAATTACAGGTTACATCTACATTAGTTCCACTTCTGAAATTTTACTTCCATGAGGAGATTAGAAAAGCGGCAGCCTCAGGTATTAAGAATTTTGTTCTTGCATTTGAATCTGTATAGTCTCATAATTTTTTTATTCTTCGAAGATTTTCTATAGCTGATGTCATTATTTATGTACATTTAGCCATGCCGGCACTGCTACGGTCTGCCCAATTGGCTGTGGAGAAAAGACAGGCTCAGGGCCAGGATGAAACATATATTAAACAATTGTCAGATTATATCATACCTTCACTGGTTGATGCCTTGCATAAGGTCATATTGAGTTATCCAGTTATTTTAGTAAATTTTATGTTTGCAGGTCATTAATAATCTTCCTGCCAAACTGAAATATTTTTATTTATACTGTCAACTTGACAGGAGCCCAACACTGAAATATGTTCAAGCTTGCTGGATGCACTGAATGAATGCATGGAGGTATGGGGTTAATTACCATTATTTAGATTTGTAATTGCAATATACTTTTAGCTACATTTATATTAAATCTGACCTAACTTTATCACACATGCTTCTCCGTACACGAGAATAACCAACATGTTCTAAGATTGTTGACATGTTTGTGTGGTGCAGAATTAGATTTGTCCATTTTTTACTGAAAAAAGCAAATTGTAGTCTATTTTTGTAGGCATATTTCACAGTTGATATGTAAGTATGGTGATTTTGTCCACAGGGAAAGTTAGAAACACAATCATTAATAATTCAAATTCAAGGGATTGCTTTATTTCTATTTTAAAATTTCACACTCTCAGCTTAATATTGGATCATGAAGTTAAGTAACTTCTTTGTACTGTAGGATTCTTAAGCATTTATGATACTGTATGTAGATTTCAGGCATCCTGCTTGATCAAAGACAAGTAAAGTCCATAGTTGAAGAATTTAAACACGTTATTACAGAGAGTCGATCTAGAAACAGAGAACACACAGAAAGGAACAAGGCTGAGGATTTTGATGCAGAGGAAGGAGAATTACTGAAAGAGGAATTTGATCAGGAACAGGAAGTCTTTGTGATAGTAAGGTTTTCGCTAGTTAAAGAATTTGTAATTTGTCTTTCCTGTTCATGCAACAAGCATTACTATAGCAATCAGATTTTTAAATGGATCAAATTTAACAGATAGGTAATTGATTTTTGGTTTGTACTATTGCTCATATGATTGAAAGACAAACTCTTCTCAATGCAGATTGGTGAATGCATAGGAACACTAATCAAGACATTCAAGGACTCATTCTTGCCATTCTTCGATGAGCTTTTGTCTTATATAACACCTATGTTGGTAAATAGTCTTTGAATCTTGATCACTTCTATGTTGTAGATTGCACTAATACTTTTGCATTTATTGATTTACTCAAGCATTATAAATATTTAATGATCACAGCCCTTTCTCTTCTGTGTTATAAAAGAAAGATTTTTGATCTATGAAATCATCTCCACAATAGCTATGTAAAATTCAAAGTAGTGATTTTAACTATTCAACAGCACAATGCATTCTGCAACAATCATGGGGAAGCAGATTTTATTTGCAATTTGGAATCATACATATAACTTATCAGAAAAACAAGTTCCCTTGTTTTATTCCACAAATTTGAGTAGTTATTTCCTTGTTTGTCGACCCTTGAATCTAGTGGTTACATTCTATATGTATTAGTTCACTGAATATTGACTGAGGAAGTTTATCTTTTACTGTCCGGCTCAAGAAAATATCCTTTGATTCCTTATCTCATGCTTTTGATGAATTGTGCTTTACATTCTAATTTCCAGCTAGATGCATTGGAATGTGAACTTGTAAGTTAGGATTTTCTTGATGTCTTTCAGGGCAAAGATAAAGAGAAAAGAATTGCAATTTGTATTTTTGATGATGTCGCCGAGCAGTGTGGAGAAGCTGCAACAAAGTAAGAAAGCTGGAGCTTGCTACTACTTTGGGAGCTAGAAATAACCACTTAGTTTGGAAGTATGGATTTTTAACTGGTGGAGTATGTTTTTATTTGTATTCACAGATATTATGATACATTCTTTTCCTTCCTATTGGATGCCTGCAATGATCCGGATGCAGGTGTGCGCCAGGTATAAACATTTTATGGTGATTGAGCTATTCTATTTTCTTGTTGAACTGTTCATTTTTTTTGGAAACACATTATATTACAGTACTGCAAAAAAAGTACATGAAGTTGTACTAATCAATGAACTCGGCTGAAATTATATAGGAAACTCCTCCCAACATAGGTGAGGAGTGCTAGTATATCCCCATTAGCATCAATCTTAAGAGTTTACATGCTCATGAAAAATGGCAATTCTGGCTGAAACCTGAACTACTTGTCATCACACGAACTTGCATTTATTGAGATAAAGTCCAAAAGCTCAAGTGCAATCCGGGGTAATTGAGAGGTAAAGCCATTGTCACCTCACCATCCCTCTTTCACTTCAGGCCAACTCTTCCTCCCCAGGTTAAGATTGTTAGGATTTAGGGCAATGAAGCTCAAGGTTATGTGAGGAGTAATTCCAGGGAGAATGGTTTTGATGAGTTTTTGTAGAAATTAAATGACAAAATCAGCAAGTAAATAATTCTGTCATACACTTAGCAACCTAGAGATAACTGTCTTGTATGAACTCTGAAATGTCCAAACCCACATTCTGAAATTACCATAAGCAGAAATACACATTACTAAGCAATTTTGTAGTGGAATAAACACAATGAACAACAACCATTCAACTCAGAAAAAAACTCAAAAATTTAGGCAATGCCAAGGAAAACCCCAATGTGGGGAAACCCAAAGAGAGAGAGATAATATTAGCTTCATGAAAGATATATCAGCAGGAACAACACAATTTCCAGCCAAGAGAAATTCACTTACAGCACACAAAACTGCCCCCATAATATTCTGTGTTGGAAAACATGCCAAATCCGTACTGCTGTACGACCTTCCCAGAAATCAGCACCTTGAGAAATGTGCCCTTAATCTGTTGTATGGACTGCTCTGTACAGCCCTGCTGCAGCAAGAAAAACCTTCCAAAACAGCCTCAAAAACTGTGCCAAACTTGCCTCGATTTCTGTGCCCTCGTTCCCTTGCTGTACGGACTGGACAGATCCATACAGTACGGCCTCCAACAACAGAAATAACACTCAGCACTCATACAGAAATATTCCCTTGGGATTTGTGCCCAATCTCTCTTGGGAAATGTGTCCTCCTTGCTGCCCTCTTTCCTCTCTCAAGTTCTCTCGGAAAATCTCTCTCAAACTCTTTCTCAATGTGTTTTGCACACTACCCAATGCATTCTTTTATAATCTGAAAGTGACCCTTCACCTTCTCCAACCGTAGATCTAATGGCCAAGATCTAATCTTGCCTTTACAAGATCAAGGGTCATGATTCATTCCCTCCAAAATAAATCACTTTAAAATATTAAAGTACATTTTCACTTTATAACATAAGTGCACTTTATGAAATAAAGTCACTTTAATAAAAGAACCACTTTATCACAACTTTATAAAAACCCATTACAAAGTCAAGTGTCTAGTAGTGTAGGTACAAGGTTACTTCCGCATACAAGACACACATGCRGAGTACCTCCTGAGCTAAAAAGATAACAATTTTAGGGTATGAGAAATGATGGGAGGACCGGAGACCGGTGTCTTTGGTTGGGTAATGGAGTCAGAATATGAACTTTCTTGGGAGACAAGGCAAGAGAAAACTCAAGAATGAAACCCTAGGGGAGTCCACTCACAAGCCCTAGGTCTTGATCCTTTAGGAAAACAATGTAGGGGAGTCCACTCAAAAGCCCTAAAATGCCAACCTATGTCTTCTAAAATCCTTTAACAAAAAATCAAGTTGGATCTTAGGTCAAAACCCTAGAGGAGTCCACTCACAAGCTCCAAAATGTTTCCTTATAAGGATAAGACTAGGGGAGTCCACTCACAAGCCCTAAAAATACCCTTATATGCTTCAAGAAACTTTAAAGGAATGATAACAAGGGAAGGGAGCTCACTTGCAAGCCTTCCTAGGGTTTGTAAGATAGGATCTTGTTCAAGAAAAATACAAAGGAAAATGTACTTTCACCACTTTGATAAGCACACCCACACTCCATATATTCAATGAAGAAATCCACAAGGACTTAAAAAGAACACTTATTAGGTAAATCTTTGTTCATCTACAAACCCTAAGCATGAAATCATCCATCAAACTTGAAAAATCATCCACAATTGATCTCCTCAATAAAACTTCCTTAATCTTCCATCCATAGCACAAGTCCAAGACAAAGATACTCCAACAAATTTCAGAAAATTTCGGACCTTTTCAGGGATTTCTCTCTCTCAAGTCCTATGAGAAAATGAGAGGAAGTGCATCTCTATTTATAGAGGAGATGATCAACTTCCTTTACATTAAAATATTAATTTCCTAGGCCAAAAACCCCTAATCTAGCCTATGGAAGGGCAAAAGGCCCTCTTCTACAATTAATTAATCTAAATTACAATCAATGTGGGCTTATTCATGCCACATGTACAATTTTAGAACAACCCCCCCTCAAAAGGACACTTCCATCAAAGAAGGGCTTTGCTCACAGCATCCAGCCTCCAAAGGCCTTTCAACTTCGTACAAATCTCCAAATAATCCTTAAAAATGCATAAGTCGGCCCCGCTTCTCCTTTCACACCAAACCAATTGAAAATTGTCCAACAGGTCGGCTTCATATGTCCTCATACACGTAGGTCGGCTTCATCATTTGTCATTGTACAGTAGTGCATAACTTACCCAACTAAAGTCGGTCAGCCAAACTACCTTTTAATGTCTCACACCTCTATATATACAGATAATGAGGGAAACCTTATTTCTCTTCTTCACATCTTCTGGCTCGTTGGGCTATAGTGTTTCACAGTTAGGTTGCAGGACTGTACCTCAAATGGCACATGATGCAACTTCAATCAGCATCTTGAGCTCTGTTATATAAGTGGATTGACCTTCCCACAGGTATTCTGGTTGCTGGTTTAGTAGGCTAAAGGCTGATTACAGGTGCAACACAAAAGGGCATATCTGAGGCAAGGAGTTGGTTATCCCTCTGACACAAGATACTTCTGTAATTTTTATCTGTTTGCGGTCCAAATAGTGCCACTGGTATTGCTGTTTCGACAGGTCAGAAATAAATCACAGAATTTGAAGAATGTGATGCAGATGTCCTTTGTTCATAGACAGCTTCAGATCAATCTATAACTTGTCCTCTTGCTGATATATATATTCTGAGGGTAGGTGTAAAGACCAGGCTTCATTCAGTGTACCTACCTGAGCAATCTTCGCCATACATGGCATTGCCTTCTTTCTCCTCTCTAATATGTCCGTTGTATCAGAAGATGATTCAAACTTGACAACGCTATCACATGTTGATATTAACCACTCTTCTAAAAATGATGCCATCTTCGTAAGAAAGCCATTAAAATTTTCATAATCTTCTGGCAAAGCAAGACCGAAAAATATGAACAGTGGTTGATGTCAACTGTTCTGCAAGAGTTTTTCTATATTTGAAACCTGAATGTGCTATATCCTGACCAGAGTCCAATACTTTCTATGTATGCCCCAGGGCTTGTGCGATATCAGCAAATGAATCACCATAATCTTCCCGTGTTGATGGTTTTACCCACTGCTGATGCTGCATGTATGTGGATCTTAAAATTTGATGAGTGACGAAGCATTAGAAGAAGAATATTATAAACCAAAGGTGCCTATGTCATATACTGCAACTTAATAGACTCGTTCAAGAAGAGATCTCGCAAAGCATGACACAATTTCCACTGAACCTCAACACTTCCAGTAGTCACACAGGAAACAAAAGATTGCACCATCCTCTGTTGTATTCTGTAAACCAGCTGCAACTCCTTCATGTCTTTCCACTTGAACCCGCAAAGGAGTCTCTCTGGTATTCCCTTTAAAAAAAGAAAGCAGAATACGCTGATTCTATTCCCAAAACCTGTTCCTGATCATCTCTGCTAGCAACAGATTCCTTCTGAGTGGCTAGCCCAACTGCAGTATCTCTAAGATCAACTGAACCACTTATGGAATCAACAATTGGCACTGCTCCAGTTTCAGCTTCTCTAAAGGTTCATGTTACAGCAATTACCATACTAACAACCTGGGTTATTTCTGTCATGACCTCTCAAACAATCCAGATGCAAACCAAAGGGTAACATCTTCGAGCACTTTTTGATACCCAACAGGTTGGTGGGTAACATTACCAATTTCACTCCAAAAATTTAGTCTCACCCAACTAATATGGCAACACCCATCTATTAGATCTGAGTAGTGAAGTTTTTCTTTAACTGCTAGGCTTCAATGATCAGTAACCATTCGAATGCCTCAACCTTAAAGGATGATTTGGTTTTCAAAACATCTTGGCTCCCCCTAGTTTAAATTTGGAATCAACATCTTGTAGGGTTTGTTACCACCCAAAGTTACACTTAAGTCATAAATCCCTAATAATGGCTGCAACCCTAGAGGAAACTCAGAAGAGCTATCCATTGTCACCACAATAGCTCCTTCTCTCTCTTGAGGTTGGCTCTCGTCCAACAGAAGGAGGGGATCCTTAAGGCTAGAGCTAAATCTGTCCTTGAAGATTTAGGTTAATTTCAGATTTAGTAAACTGAAAATGAATGATTCATATGTTATATTTTTGGGTGGTCGAAAGAGTAGAGTAGTGCCAAACATCCAATTAGGGCATATGGAGTCTAATGGTATTAAGAGGGTTCGATTTAAATGAAGAGGTATGATAGTGCTATTAAACATGCTAATATCAGCCTATGATGGCTGTTTTCATATTGCAGAGATTTACTTCAAGGGCCCTTCCAAAGGTGCTCCTCTTTTACATAAGCATGACAACAAAGGGGTGCTTTTATCATGAGCTAAAAATCTGCCTCATGTTATCACATGATTTTTGCTCGTGCAAAGCCCTCCACAAGATCCCCAAATCTTGTGTAACTATGGAAGAATCTACCATTGTCACCTAAGTAGAGACTTCCCTTGTTTTATTGATGGAAGGGGTCCACCACAAGGGAGGCTTCCCTTGTGGCCTCAAGGGATCAAATAGCAACAATTAGCTAAGCCTACCGCCCCCTATTTTGGTCACTTGTTAGTTAGGTCTAGGTCTAGGTCTAAGAAGGAAATGAGAAATTGCAGGGTAATTGTTGTACCTGTACGAGACAATAAACAATTTGCGGCATATATTGAAAATCACTAAGCTAAAGTATGCCATAATGACCTTTTTAGACACTAGGCAAGTAAAATTGCTATGGCTATTGCAAATTACAGCAGTAAACAATTATATGACAACGATAAAAGATTTGCGACAACAGCAAGAAATAATGCTCAGAAATGTAGCAATTCACCATGACCATAAAAAGTAAGCATTCATCAAGTAGATTTTTATCCAATTGCTAGAGGTAAATTCTGAACAAGTTAAGCCACTTATAAAATGGATGTATGCAGCAAATTAATGTAGTTTTTCAGTGGTTGCAGCAATCCTTCTTAGGCTATGAGAAGGCCTCCAAAGGCCATGTGGCAGCATCCCATGGTGGAGTAATGGCAATGATGTGTCTCCTCATGCATGGTGATACCAAATTACCACTGGTACCCCAAGTGTCCATCAAACCCTAATTCCACCAAACCCTAGAAGATGATGTCATGATCACATGGAGGATGACGTCAAGGGTTTAGGGCACTGCGTCCAAGATGGAGGGAGATGCATCTCGTCGCTGCATGGTATCTGGCTGTTTGCTTCTACAACGTCCCTGATCCAGTGAATAATGAGCCTTGAGGTACTTTGCCGAGCCTATGGGATTTCATCCCATCTGTGTGCCATCACGACCAAATCTACTCAAACCAAGCCCATTTGTTCATCGTCCAAGGTTCCAAGGATGTGAGAACTCACGTTAGAAGGTGGAAAGTCACTGGATGACTCACTTCTCTGCATCACATGTGCCAAAGTCCTGCAATAAAGGCACAACGTTCTGGGTGAAAGCCCATGACATCCCTCGAAGAACCATGTCAGGGCCATCCAAAACAAAGCAGAGTATAAGACAAGGTAAACCATTGTTCATGAGAGATATTAGTCATTAAATCATGCAAAGTAAGCCGTTACTTAAGATATAAGCCATGGAAATAATTCACCTCAGTATCCCCTTCAAGCATCACACTGGCCTAGAACCTCATGTGAGTTGGCAAGTTTGAATATGGGAGGGACTTCATCCGACCCTATTAGGTGTGCCAACCAAGACAAGAAATAAAAGACCCAGTTAGAGGGATAGGTCCCGAGGGAAGCAGTGAAAGAATGAAACCCTTCAAGAGTAAGTGTGATAGTGATATGAATTAGGGGTTACTTCATGGCTTATGGTGTCATTGGATCCATTTCTATGAGTGCCTTGGTAGAGGGAGCGCTTGCTGCTTGAGATACCCTTTCCTTGGTATTTTTTGCATTCCGAACGCCTTAATTTCCTTTTGATACCCAATTATTATTTGCAAGCCCCCTTTATAGGTTTCAAGCTTTATTCCTTCATTTTCTTACTGGGCTATGGTCCTTTATGATTGTACATTCATTCACATCAAGACAAGGGGCGATTACCATTGGAGGGAGTAGAGCTCAAGCTGGCCTGTGGTTTTTATGGTGGCCTTTATTATTGATAGCATATACATATATAGCAATTCCATCAACCTTTGGGCCTTCAACCCCTTCTTCTCTTGAGAGAATGGACCATGACCTTGGAGGGGGTAGAGCTCAAGCTAGCCTGTAGCTTTTATGGCGGCCCTTATCATTGATAGCATATACATATATAGCAGCTGCATCAACCTCTGGGCCTTCAGCCCCTTCTTCTCATAGAGAATGGACCATGACCCATTATTGAAGTTTAGTGCACTATGAGAGCCTCCAAGATGGAAATTTTTTAGTATGGTGGGGAATGGAATGTTACCCTTGTGAGGCCCCCCTAGTAGTATCCATTTTCCCTGGGTGGTGACAACACGGGACTAGGGTGTAGAAGCTAGCCACCAAGGTGAGACAAGACAACAAACATAACTTCCCAAGCCAATGATCCATTATCCAACTTCAACCAAAGATCCTCATCCACATGCCCAATAAATTAAGCACAACACTTTGCATGAAAGAAGGACTAACATACCTCATGGTGACGTTGGCTTACCATCTCCCATACATTGGGTTGTCTGGATGTGATGAGCCTTGGCTGATCTGTAGCTGTAGAGGCAAATGAGGGAGGATGCTGAGATTTTATTTGTGGACATGCCGATCATCTTCATGGTCGCGATCATTGTCTCCATTGCGAGCCATAAGACATGATCTCCTCTAGTTATCCCTAGGCATGGGGGGGTAACATTTGGCTCCAACATGGGGACATGTGCTCACCGTAGAGCGCATGAGAACCTTAGCATCTCTGGTTGTCCAAGTCCTGCGATCTTGCATCCACTTCAAACAACAACACCCTTTAGAAGTATTGACCAGTGGATGTGATCCACCGGGGTCAGTGATAAATCCTAAATCATGTTGAAAAGATAAATTTTCACTAAAATACAAAATGATAAAGCAATAATATACAATGATCAAATGCAAGTTCCTTACATGTATGTATTATATACAATTGAGAATGCAATATATACAAGAAGATGCAAGGCTATACTAACATGAATGCATGATGCAACATATATACAAATGCAATGCAGGATGCAAATTCCCTACCTAACCTACACTAATCTATGCTAGACCGAAATGCTAGATATAGCCATATAACCAGTGAAGCCATCCCAACAATGTATCAAAATATCTACACTTGTGATTAATAATAAACCAAAACAATGACAAGTCAAGCACAAAAAGATCATGAGTTGGAACATACATCATACCATAATTAATCATAAAATCCAACTCATTGTTGAAATAATGTAACTGCAAAGTGTATTCTTATTATTATTTGATATATTATTCATTGGATCAATCCCCATTGTGGATTGATCATGTCGGCTATTGTAAAAGGACCAAATCCCCTTTTGTGGATTGGTCATAATATAATTGTAATAGGCAAAAGAAGAAGTCGGCCCCATAATATATCAAAGAGGCCCCAKAATATATCAAAGAGGCCCCAGAATATAATAAAGGTGGTTATAACCACCCAGATTAAGAAGTCGGCCCTGCCAGTGAAGAGACACTTCACATGTGCCAGATTTGTATAAATAAGGAGGCTAGGGCCTCACTTAGACACACACCAAACTTGCTCATTGAGAGACAAGTTTCGGAATTGCAGTTGGAGAAGAGAGAGAGAGAGTGGCGCATCTTTGGGAGAGGATCTTCTGTATTAGTTTGAGTTATCTCTTGGCATTGTATTGGCTATCTATAATAAGGAAGTTTTGCTGGGTTTTCTTCCCCTAGAGGGTTTCCCAGGATAAATGCTGTGTCTCTTGTGATTGTGTATTTCTCAGTGATCTTGTCTTATGTTGCTGTTATCTATTGAAATGCAAAGAACTATAATAATGGCTTAAACATTAACACTCATGGAGGTGGGAGGGAGGGGCAATGTCATGCAATGAGGTATCGCCACAACCCTACCCTATCCATCCCAGGACAAGGACGAAAGAATTGGACAAAGGCAGATCTTCATCCTCAGTTACCAAGCCATCACTCGAAGATCGAGAAGGGATGAGAAGGAACCTAAGGAAAACTCTAAGGTTTCCCATGGAAGAAGAGATCACAAGGTAAGGGATCAAACCAGGTCTAGAGAATTTTTTTTTCTCCCAACCCAAGGCTTGTTGGTCTTGTGTGTGAAATTGAAAATCCCTGCAACAAACCATAGGTTGGAAACAACTCTACTCCATAGAGAAATGACTATTAGGAGGAAAACTCCCAATCGTATCTATAGCGGAATAACAAGGTGGAAAAGGAGAAGGATGGAAACTCTCATCACAAAAATGCTGCTCTGGGAAAATCATGGCCTTACCTTCATCAAAGTTAGAGCACAGAGGTGGCTAGAAATCTTCTTTGTGGAATAAATCCAAGTGCTCAAAAGAATATGCCTCAAACCCTCTAGGATATGACCATGGATCACCATGAGAATGTTGCAATAAGTTATCGTTGGGTGATCTAAATAAATTTGTAATCATGACATCTTCATGTTTCCACACATCTGAATCATTAGCAATCACACATGGTTGTTCTAAAGGAAACAAATGAAAACGACCTTCAACGTCATAAATGGGATCTCCTTTAAGATTAGAACAAATAACATCCCATTTACATCTCTCAAAATGTATAAAGTCATCAATATTGTCAATTACATCATCACCTTTATTAAAACTTGAAGGTTCTAATGCATCCAAGGGTTCCTCTAACACCTCTTCACTTTCTGAAATCATAAAATGAAGCAACATCAAAAACTTGGAAAGGAGTTTTGCTTACCACGTTCTCTTCTTCATGTGAAGGAGGAATGGAAGCTTGGATGACTTCATCAAATGGAGGGGAAAATACTGACGTCTCGTCTTCATGAGGGGCCTTTTCATGGATTAAGTTTTCAACATGGTGTGTTTCATCAAATTGTTATTAATTGGAATATTCACAAGGCAACTCATTTTCTTGTTGGTAATCTTGCTCATGATTCACCTCTTCAGGCTCTTGTTTTTTTATTAAATATCTGTTGTCTTCAATGGAATCATGAGGTGATTCTTGCTCCTCTTCGAGGGGTTGGTAACCCTCTTCATGAATCTTCTCTTCAACTTCTTGTTTGTCAATGGAGTTTTCATCTTCCTCAACAGGGTCAGAAAATAACCCTTCCCTTTGGAGGGCCACCATGAGATCGTGGAGAATGTCTTCATATCTTTGTGTTCTCGGGGCCCACCTTTTGAGGAATTCCCCAATGAAGATTGTAAGAGAAGATATACTCTATGGATTAAGAGTATGCTTAACCCAATCCTTTTGTCTTGTTTCCAGATATAACAAAAACAATCTTATTAGCACATCTTGATGTGTCACATCTATCTCTGAAGCATACTTCAAGAAATTCACAACATGAGTAATAGCCAAGGACGGGTCTCCATCAAATCTTGGACAATTATTCCCCCACTTGGAGAAAAGTGATTTGGGTATCTCGAATCATTCTCAATATTCATAGAGGGAAACATCTTGTGAAGTGACCATGGTGCCATAATTCCACTACCTGAGAATATGCAATCTTACAAAAAATTTGATATCAGATGACACCTCAAAACATATCAGTGGAGTCACTAGATGATCTCCTTTGGATCATCAAAGGTAAGTGAGGGATCATGCCCTTAGTGGAGTCACCAAGTAAACTTGAGAAATAAGGGCTTCAAGATAAGTTTACCAGAAATGTCGTGAGGAGAATGATTCAATCCTCCCTGGAAACAACGCCAAAATGTTATCACATGATTTGTACTTGTGCAAATCCTTCCACAAGATCCCCGAATCTTGTGTAACTATGGAAGAATCTACCATTGCCACCTTAGTAGAGACTTCCCTCGTTTTAGTGATGGGAGAGGTCCACCACAAGGGATCAAATAGCAAGAATTAGCCAAGCCTACCGTCCCCTATCTTGGTCACCTGTTAATTAGGTCTAGGTCTAGGAAGGAAATGAGAAGTTGTAGGGTAATTGTTATACCTGTATGAGACAATAAACAATTTGCAGCATAGATTGACAATTACCAAGCTAAAGTATGCAATAATGACCTTTTTAGACAATAGGCAAGTAAAATTGCTATGGCTGTTGCAAATTACAGCAGTAAACAATTCTATAACAACAATAAAAGATTTGCAACAACAACAAGAAATAATGCTAAAAAATGTAGCAATTCACCATAAAAAGTAAGCATTCATCAAGTAGATTATTATCCAATTGCTAGAGGTAAGATCTCAACAAGTTAAGCCACTTATAAATGGATGTTTGCAGCAAATTAATGTAGTTTTCAGTGGCTGTAGCAAACCTTTATAACAACAACAAATACTTGAAGTTTTCTAGGGTTAGGGTTAGTAGAGTTAGTAGGATATTTGAGATAGTGAGAAAATTGATTTTAACAAATACTTTCACCACAAGAACACTCTTAGATCAATGTTGTTGTCCTCTAGGGCTTATGGAGTCTCAAATGCATTAGCTTGAAGATTGATCTAGGTGAAACAAAAGAGGTAGAGTCTAAACCCTTAGGTGCAAGCACATTTGGACCTTAGGATTTAGACTTTGAGGAATAAGGTACCTAGGGTGCAAGCACATTTGGGCCCTAGGTGCCGTTTTTCCCTTCTAGCTTCACTTAGGTCAAGGATCAAAGTCTAGGGTTAATACACTAATGTTCAAGCACTTTTGGGCCTTAGGTTTTTAACCCTAGCAAGGATGCTTCACAAAATTGGACAAATAAAACTTTGTCAGGAAGAGAAGCACTTATGTCTTACTCTTAGGGTTTCAACAAAACAAGAATACTTGCAACAAGATGGCAATTTAACCATTAACATTTAGCAAGACAAGATAAAATTGCACAAAACTACTTACTCATCCAAGTACTAAGTGTAGATTTTTAATGACAAAAATCAACAAATGAAATTTCTGTCCAACACTTAGCAACCTAGAGATAACTGTCGTGCATGAACTTCATAAATGCCTTAAACCCACATTGAGAAATTACCATAAGCAGAAATACACATTGCTAAGAAAAATAGCAGCGGAAATAAACATAGTGGACAACAACCCATAAAACTCAGAAATTTAGGCAAAAGCCAGGGAAAACCCCAATGTTGGGAAACCCAACGAGAGAGAGAGATATTATTATTCAGCTTCAAGAAAGTACAGAACAAAAACAAATACATATTTCCAGCCAAGGAAAAATACCTCATAGCACCAAAACAATCCCACTTAATTCTGCCTTGTTTTCCGTGCCAAATCTGTACTGCTGTACGGACTATACTGTACCTTGATTTTCTTTCCACATTAAGCTTCCTTGCCCCAAGTCCTAGCAATCTTAATCTAGGGAACCCCCCTTGAGCCGAAGGAGAGCTGGCCTGAAGTGGAAGAGGGTTGGTGAGGTGACAGTGGCCTTCCCTCTTAGTTATGCAATATTGCGCTTGAGCTTTCGGACTTTAGCTCAACAAGTGTAAATTTGTGCGATAACTGGTACAAAAGAGGATACTCACTTCAAAAAATTGGGGTCTGAGATCCTTCATGGGCACTTTGACATGAAGAGGAAGCCATTTTCATTGTTGTAAAACATTGGAAATTAACCGTTCACTCCCAAACTCGCTGGTTGGACTCACAAACTTGTCCAAATTGGTTCTTGCACTCCCAATTTCACTACTACAGACAATAGTGAGAAACAAGTGGTGTCTAAAGTCAATTTTTTAAAACAAATGCTTTGAAAACCCTATTGAAAAAGTGGAATTGTTTTTAGAACCATTGAATTCCAAAATTAGGTTTTTAGCGTTTTTTGTTCCTGTTTTATTCTGTACTTTTATCGCCAGGGGCTGAGGGACCCCTGTCAAATGAAAAAGAAAATTGAACATGGCATTTCCATACCTTTTACATGCTGGTAATATTTATATAGTATAGGGTAGGGCTGGGAAACATTTCACAACTGTACTCTGCACTGTGGGTATGGTAGTACAGCTTTTCCTACCATACCCAACCCCTTTCCAGGTCATTTCCTTTTTCTGAAATGTTTCCCATTGGGAACACCCACCCTCATGGGAATTTTTTGCAATATAGCTTACAATCCATCTTGCTCTTGGGATCCAGCACTGCCCCTTGAGCTCATATATCAGAAAAACTGAGCCATACAACCTCCCTAGGCATTGTGCGAAATTGCAAATGTCCATGATGCTAGTCGGAGACCGTTCTGCCTTGTTACCCCCAGTGGAATTGCTAAAGAAGCATCTCCAATTTCCTATAGCCTTTTGTAGTTGGATAGAGGTAGGGATAGTAATGGAGATGATCTGCTGCCAGGATTCCATCTGCTATGGTGATTCTTCCTACTAACAGTATATCCTAAGCAAATGATCTCTGAAGCTTGTTCTTAAACCTACTCAACACCCACTTCCTCAAGTTTGCTAAATACACATCAATTCGAAAGGGGACATCTAATTCTCTTATAATATGTCTTGTTTGTTTGAGATTAATTTCAGGTTAAACCACAATATTTGCATTATTGGAGACTTTGTTTTGGATTGAACTAGTGTGATCCTTCATCAGGACACCAAGTATCTTAATATATGTCTTGTTTGTATAACTTTCCATCTTTTAACAACCCAATGAGAAATGTCATCTTGCTCAATATTATTAATAATTGCCAGTGTTTTCCTCACTAACCACTACTCCCTCTACTCTAGCAAAGATATCCAAACACTGCATCTGTCCTATAGATTTCCACTATTTTTGATTTTTTGATGTTTCAGTCATTTATTTTTGTTCTATGAGTTTTTTCAATCTCCAGGCTGCTGTTTATGGAATTGGCATTTGTGCTGAGTTTGGTGGATTCAAAGTCAAGCCTATGATTGGAGGCAAGTTCTACTTGACCATTTAAATGTCTATGTTCGAACATTAGTCTTCTATTATGTGAGTCTGATATAAATATTTTCTGGATTACTAATTATGATAATCCTGCTAACAAACTTGTGCTAATTATGCGTCCTTCTGTCAGAGGCACTTTCAAGATTGAACACAGTTACTGGTCAACCCAATGCTCATGATACTTCCAACATAATGGCGACAGATAATGCAGTTTCTGCATTAGGAAAAATTTGTCAGTTTCATCAGGACAGTATAGATACGTCACAGGTAAATGACCCAATATTTGAATATCTATGCCTTTGTTTAATTAGTTTTTTTATTTTATTTTAGTCTTCTGTCATTGCTGAATGCTGAAGCAAATATATGTACTCTTTCAAGAATGTACTGTATTTGTATATTTACATTTTGAATAACCTAAGACGAGTGTTGAACATGTAGTTTGTTTTCTTTGCATTGCTGAAATCAGTGGAGATTTTTTTTGTTTGAATTTGCACTAAATGGCGAGGTTTGATGTCTAATGATGTTTGGAACTCGTACTATCTAGGTCTTCATAGTTCATAGTGTCGCACTATTTATTGACTAAAATCATTTTTTTTGATTGTGTCAACATTCAAGATCATTGCGTTTATTCATCATATTTAAGTATTCAATATCTGCTGCTGTATGTTTTAGTGTTTCCGTTGAGGATTCTAGAATCTAGATGAATATTATAGGGTTACATACTTGATAGTTTAGTGATTGGCCTGCTTGCCAAAATGCAGGTTATTCCTGCTTGGTTAAACTTCTTGCCAATCAAGGGTGATCTAGATGAGGCTAAAGTTGTACATGAACAACTATGTTCGATGGTTGAAAGGTAGGTTGATACTCGTTGTTTTTATGGTAATAAAAATATGTTTGGTAGGTCATTAATGTTTCTAGGGATAAAGGCCCCATAACTTGCTCTATTGCCACTCCTGATATTCATGGAAGTGCAATGCTAAGGCATTCACGTTATTTCAGGTCTGACACAGAACTTTTGGGACCTAGCAATCAGTTTTTACCTAAAATTGTTGCCATCTTTACAGAGGTTAGTGGTAATAACTTTATTTTTTTCCCAACATTCTTTCTTCTAAAGAAGTCCTCATTCCGAATGAATGTTTAGCAAGCATAGATATTTAAGTAGGAGAACCCTTGTGGCAGATCTAGAAATCTCAGATGTTGTATGTTTTGATGTCTTCAACCCTATTTTCTCGCTGTAGTATTTTGTTTTCTAAAATTTATGCATGGAATGGCCAATAAACACATCTATATGGGATCTTTTTGTGCCTACTCAGTCTTACCTCTAAATAACGTTCCTTTCCTATGCTGATAAACTAGAAAAGATTATTGTTATATTCTGTTTGCATTATATAACTTGACTGGAGACCAAGTTAATAATGTCTGCAATTCACTGCAACAACTTGCAACTATGCATGCATATTATTCCATGAAAGAAATGCCACCCACTTGTAAAAGACTGTTCAAGGGAAAATAAGGAATTATAGGGCCATAGAATAATGGCAGCAACTAAAGGCCCTGACTCTGCAGTATGGTTAGGCATGATTCCTAGAAATGTCCTTAAACTAGTGATGTGCCCCATAGAGAGACGTTATAGATTACACATACTTATTTGATTGTGTGTGTTTTTCCTAAAACAAATTTGATTCAAGATAAAAGTATTCTAAATGCAACTTCATTGGAAGAGATTCATTTAGTAGGCTGCAGGGCAGTATATACATTACACACAACCTTCCAGGAAGTTCTAACATAGGAAAGACGAGGACCTTACCTGAGCTCAGGTAAGAAGTTCCTGGTATGACCTAAGTTAGAATGTCCTGAAACATTTACCTGAGGTCAGGTAAGGTCCATTACCAAGGAAAATTGAAGTGCTACAAAACCTGTACACTTCAATATAGCTGTTCACAAACCACTCATCTAATGATAAGCACTGCTAAAACTTGTGGAAGACATACTCCTTATGATATTAACAATGATAGATTGGAAAACTATTATTATCTTAAATACTAAATAAGTTGCAGTAATTTGAAGTATGAGGGCTTGGTGGAGGTTTTTGAGATTTTCTGAAGAAATCAATTTATTTTTCCAGTGAATTTCATTTTTTGCTAAGTTCATGTCAATTAAGGTGTAACTGATTTCTCTGAGTGGTTTGCATGCTACACAATATACTACATGGGATCTCTATGTGATCCACAGATTTTATGTGCTGGCAAAGACCTTGTGACTGAGCAAACTGCAGGTCGAATGGTGAATATTTTGAGACGGTTGCAGCAGACACTTCCTCCATCAGCCCTTGCATCTGCATGGTCTGCCTTACAGCCGCAGCAACAACTGGCCTTGCAATCAATTCTGTCTTCATTTTCTTAGATTATATTTCCTCTACTGTCAATCACAGGAAAGGTCGTTGTGGATCCCAAATGCTTGTAAATGTATGATGGTGTTATAGGAATTTGGAACTGTTTATTCTGAAATGCTAACAATGTTAAATCTCCTTGTAAATAAATGTTTTGTAATTTTATATGGGAAATCATATCTGATCTTCTATGCTATCTTGAGTCAGGCATGTAAACACCTGTGGTCTGCAGAATTACTGGTACTGGAAAGAAAATATGATATTTGCTTATGTGATATTAACAGATTTAGAGGCTTTTGACAAATGGGGTGCTACCAGTTTTCTACCAATTTTTGGGGTGATGGGGACACATTTGGGGGATGTGTGGAGACATTCCCCAAATTCAGGGAGTGTCATGGGATTTTGGGTTCTTAACATAGGGGACCTCACCCCACATCTTAAATATATGAAAAATAATAGTTTTAAGTTTTTATAAAATATAAAAAATATGTTAGAAATCTTTTGCTGTTCACTCTTTTCTACCTCTCGCTGTCTACCAAAATTAGTCTGCTCTGCAACCATGGTGTGCTTTTGATGTGCTGCTCTTGTGAAAAATGAAGGGAATGAGGGTTTGGGTGCTTTGAGTAAGTTATAGGAGGGTTTGGGAGGGGCCCTGTTACCACCTAGGATTGCATGCAATCTTGGTTTAAACCTTGATATCAATGATCCATCCATATTGGCATTATTGATCATTTTGAATTACATGCATGATTACATGCATCTATCATCAGTTCAGTTCGAAGGTACATGTAGACGATTGTTCAACATGCAAGGTAGACAGAGACTTTCATATAGGCATGCATTCATTGTTTCCTACATGCGTGGTGCCAAGCACTTCATGACACTTGCACTGGTATTTTGTAGTATGCCTCTTTTTAGGCATGACTATGTAAAGGTGTAACTATTTTTAGCATGTGTCACCATTATTCATATTTGGATATCTGAACAATTACTATTTTTAGCCGTGGCTATTTATAAGTTTCTGATTTGAGTGGAAACCATTCATGCTTGCTTCCTGCTTGGCATAACTTCAGATTTTGGCATCTCCTATGTAGCATCCCCAGCCCCAAGTTGGGCCATGCCATGCAAACGTTTTCCTCTCTGATACCATTTAATTAACAAAATATGCTCTGCATATGAACACACATGCATTCCTAACAGCATATGTACATGCATAAATAATTAATAGTTATACCATAACATAATAACAAAATTAATCACACAGTAAACACCAGAAAACATGAAAAGACAATTATCTTTTGTAAAACACCAACTGGTTGTAGACCTTAGACATTCCTCCCAGCCATAGACTTTGTTGCTCATAAACTCTCAGCAGCAGGTCACCCTCGAGTTGAGGCTAGAACTCCACCAGGGCAAAGGCTCCCTAAGCTAGACTAAAGTTTAACAAACAATAGAAATAACATAGGTCAAGGTGCCAATTCTAACAACCATTCCCAGCTCACACCCTCTCATTCCCCACAGCCTATCCCACCCCAGGAAGTGTGCCCCTTCTTTGCTCTACAATCCTTCGGCTGTCCCACTTCCCTTCCAATGCTTCAACCACAGACGGGACAGGAAGTCTCAGAGTGTTGTAGCACCTGGAACTCAAGATTGTTCTCAGAATGGTAACACCCACCAGTCTAGCACACTAGGAAAACAATTCCTAGAATGCTCATGGGCCTGACAACCCGCTTCTTCAACCCAACCACCCAGGAATTACTGGGTACATTCAGCTGCAAAAGCTCTCCAAGAACATGTAGGAATGATGGATGGAAGGGAGTACGAATGGCAAGAATGATTGTGAGAATGATGAGAATAATTGGGAAAATACACTAAGTTCCCACTTTATGTATGCATGTTCCCAACTTGACACTTTTCATGCTAGGAACTACATGGGCCCCACTTGGTGATACGTTCCC
>ML778799.1:149968-166817 GCA_009831015.1 Picea engelmannii | reverse complement strand
ATACACTAGATTGTGGACACATTTTCCAAGGTGTTGATTTCTGGGCAGGCTGTACAATAGTACGTATTTGGCATGTTTTCCAATGCAAAATATTGTTGGGGCAATTTTGTGTGTTGTAAGTGAATTTCTCTTGGCTGGAAATTGTATTGTTGCTGCTGATACATCTTTCCTTAAACTAATAAAATCTCTCTCTCTCTCTCTCTCTCTCTCTCTGGGTTTCCCCACATTGGGGTTTTCCCTGGCATTGCCTAAATTTCTGAGTATTTCTGGGTTGAATGGTTGTTGTTCATTGTGTTTATTTTGCTGCAAAATTGCTTAGCAATGTGTATTTCTGTTTATGGTAATTTCTGAATGTGGGTTTAGACATTTCAGAGTTCATAGAAGACAATTATCTCCAGGTTGCTAAGTGTATGACATCATTTTTTATAAGTTGATTTTGTCATTTAAATTTCTACACCTAAGCTATGTGGCTACCCCAAGTCCTTATCCCTTCAACCAAAAGGAAGTGTTGGGTGCTCAACAAGGGAATAACAAGGTTCCCCCCTAGCTCCACAGGTCAAATCCAAAGTGATTGAGCACTCAACAAGGAGGACACTTCGTGCCGTGAAACCGTCCCCGACTTCAACCCCTTCTAGTCTCCACAAGTCACCATTTTTGAGTGGTTTAAACAATAATGGAAATGAGTGCCTAATTACACTAGCCACACAATCCTTTTCCCTTTCTTGTCACCTAAGATCCACAAGTGGCAGGGGTAGGGAACACAGGGAAAATGTCAAGGCAATTTTTGTTTACTTTGCAAAAATGAAACTTCTAACTAGTGGGCACGATATTGCAAGGGTGGTAAAGCCACCCGCATGCAAGGTGTGGGCACAAACAGAAAAATAAGATAACTTAAAATAAATGGAATAAAAAATCTAACAACACAACATTGTCTTAAGGACAAAGGTGGGAAAAATTAAACAACTTTATAAACCTCACAACTATGGTACAATGTGGAGGACAAGCCTACCGATTTTGTGCCAAGGTGGAAAAACAATTTAAAGTGAAACAAGTTAATACTAGCCACTCAACCTTCTCTTTATGGGAGAAGTGGGGCAAATAGATTAAGCAAAAATAAAAAAATTAAGTTTTAAACTAGCCGCCACGATTTTGCAAGGGTGGCAAAGCCACTCACATGCAAGGTGTGGGCAAAGGATTTAAGATACTTTACAATTTTACAAAATAAGCAAAGAATGCAAGCACAATAGACTCTCTTGGGTTGCTTACAATGTCTTAGAGAGTAGAGGGAGGAAGAAGGTTTTGCACCAAGATGATCAGATATCTCCTTAAGCTCCTTATGGCCCAAAATTGGGCAGCGCCTCCCCTTAGACTGGTGAAAAATTGCATAAAACAACAAGCAAAATGTGGTGGAAAATGCCTAAAATCACTTAAACAAGTTAGTTTTTTTTGTTATTATACAAAACAAAAAATTTGTAATAAAAATCTGAACTTGGAAATTGATTGGAAAACAAGATTTAGATGATTATATGTGCATAAATTAAGTATATAAGAGTTGAAAACTATATCAGAAATTTAGGTGAAGTGAAGTGAAGCTTTTGGAGTCCACTCCTTCAAGCTTTGAGTAACCTGTAAACCTGTAAACCCTTGCTACACAATGATGCAAGAAGGTGGGATCTTCTAAAAGGTCTACAAAATACTTTGCAAACACTAGTAAAAAATACTCACAAAAACCTATGATAATACTACCATAAATCTATGCCCAACAAAATACTTTACTTGGGGTCCTCAAGTAAAAGAATGCAAACAATATGTTAAACATGAATTCACAATATTACCTCAAGCAAAGGAAAACACGATACAAGAGCAACCAAAGAGCACTAAGAACGCACCAAGAGAACACCAAGAGTTCCTCCAAAGCTTCACTTTTATTGCATAACAAGTGGATGCAAATTTGCAGCAAGATTACATGAGAGAAATGGGTAGAGAGCAAGAGGGAGTGAAGAGAAATTTGGGCAACATGGAGTTGCTATGAGAGTTGATTTAAAAATGAGGAGAGGGGCCTTTCTTTTAAGGGAGGGAAGGAGGATAGACCCTGCTTGCATGCTCTCCATGTGTCAATCCATTTGCAAGGGGGTCCACACTAAGGGGGGTGCACCATAGAGAGAGGGGGTGCACTATAGGTAGAGAAAAAAATAGCTAGGGGGTGGGAACCTCCTTTTCCTTAACCCAAACATCCAACTATGGCCTAAAGGGGGCGCCCAAGGTGTGGAGCCCTTCCCCATCCTTTAATTGTTCTCTTTGCCATAGGTCATGAAGGGGGGGGTGCCCCTCTTGCTAGGGAAAATTCACTTAGTTATTACAACTTGACTTGGGGGGCACCTCTCTTAGTGTTTTGTCACTTTCTCACTTAGGAAATACCTTAGGAAACATTCCCCCCTCCTTTTTCATGACTTAAGTCAATTTTAGAATTTTTGATATTTTTATCTTAGCCAATTATTTGTTGGTTTTTCACTGACTTGGACTTCTCATGGACATTGACCTAACAAAACTTGTCCAATTGAAATGAAACTTGGTCCAAGGGTGTAGGGGATCATAAGCCATTTTATTTGAGAACTCATACTCCTATACAAAATCCCCAAGGTCCAATTTTTTACTTTTTACATAAAAAATAATTAAAACTTTCTAATTTACAAGAAATTTTAATTATTAAAAACACCTATCAAAACTTAACGAAATTTTGCAAGACTCTAGGAGATGTCTAGCATGATCATTTACAACACTTTTATCCCTTATTCACCTACTGGTTTTGATCATTAGAATGCCTTTCACCACTTTGGAGGATTATTGAGTGAAAAACTTAAGTAATTAAAATCGATAAAAAAACAAAATTAATTACCGAAGGAAAAAAAAAACACTCAATGAAAGGACTTCCTTAATGATAAAGTCCTAGGAAACCAAATCATTGCATCTTGAGCCATGCTAACATGTTACATTACAAAAATTTCCCACGCGGGGGAGCGGGCATTCCGTGGAGAGAGAATGAAGTTCTGGGGGCATAATTGCCCCGCTGAGCCATAGGTCTTCAAACTTGTCATACCACAAGGTATATATCTTCATGGTACATGACGTTGAGACCTAGTTGAAATAGGTGGTCAACAAGGCTTACTTCATGGCTTTTGGTGTCATTAAATCCATTTCTATGAGATCCTTTGTAGAGGGAGCACTTGCTACTTGAGATACCCTTTCCTTTGTACTTTTTCATTATGAACCCCTTAATTTCCTTTTGATACCCAATTATCATTTGCAAGTCTCCTTAAAAATGTTTCAAGCTTCATTCCTTCATTTTTTACTGGGCTATAATCCTTTATAATTTTGCATTCATTCACATCAAGACATGGGCGGTTACCATTAGAGGGGGTAGAGCTCAAGATGGCTTGTGGCTTTTATGGTGGCCTTTATCATTTATAGCATAGCATATATATAGAGTAACTACATCAACCTCTGGGCCTTCAACCCCTTCTTCTCATGAGAGAATGGACCATGACCCATTACCGAAGTTCAGTACAATATGAGAGGCTCCAGGATGGAAAGTGTTAAGTATGGTGGGGAATGGAACATTACCCTTGTAAGGACCCCTTAGTAGTACCCCTTTTCCCTAGGTGATGATAACACAGGACTAGGGCATAGAAGCTGACCACCGAGGTGAAACAAGACGATTGACACAATTTTCCAAGCAAGTGATCCATTATCCAACTTCAACCAAAGATCCTCATGCACATGCTCAACAAATTAAGCACAACACTTCACATGAAAGAAGGATTAACATACCTCATGGTGACGTTGGCTTACCATCTCCCATACACTGGGTTGCTTGGATGTGGTGAGCCTTGGTTGATTTGTAGATGTAAAGGTAAATGAGTGGGGTTGTTGGGATGCCATTTGTGGACATGTTGATTATCATCATGGTCATGATCATTGTCTCCATTGTGGATCATGAGACATGATCTCCTCTAGTTACCCCTAAGCATGGGGGGGATAACACATCCAATATGTACACTCCTCCCTGCGGTAAATGTGTTGATGTTGACACAAGGGAGAGAGCCACTTAAATGTCAATAATGTAAACACCTTTCAAGTGTGAAGAAACACCACCAATAATGACAATGGGTCCTAAGGTATGCGCATACCCTGTCAATGTGAAAGATGTTCTGAAGTTGAACAATGACAAGGATCATCCAATCAAGGACCATCCAATCAAGGACCAAAGATACTTAGCCTTGTCAAATGCGAGATAAATGCTAATGAGGCTAATGACTACCAAGGCACTCTACCTTTGGATCATCTGTAGATAATGTGTCGGAGTCGATACATGATGACCTGCTCAAAACAAGAGCAATGATGTCTCTCCTCCCTCAACTCGAAGTGATAACTCAAGAAGATATAAGATGAAAAAACTGGGTACCATATTCGTATTGTTGGATGAGGGGGGTGACTGTCTCAAAGCAGAAGACTCAATGATAAGGAATGAAGAGACAAGACATAATATGACTCAAGACTCTCTTATGTCTCTTCAACTACCCATCCTAAAGACTCAATGCTTTGGGAACATGAACAAACAAGACCCCTATCCAGGCTCACTCTAATAATAGGCACAAAGGCTTGGCGTATGAAAGATAAGACACTCAGATTTTGACCCAGGAACAACAATAGTGGAAAACCACTATTCTATGAAAGGAAATACATCACAAGACACAACCACATGCTTATATAGTTTGGAAAAAACCAATGACACTTAAGCAAAGGATAAAAAATAAACAACTAAAATGGAAATATATTGCGAAGGAAAGGTAAATTGTTGTCCTAAAAACTGAAAATCAACGAGAAGGAAAGCTTGAGATAACATGCAAAAATGAATGACCGAAATAACATGTGGAAAGGAAAGACAACTAACCCTAAAACCAATTTTTTTTACCTCAAAGATGCCATGATCAAATCATCATACTCAAAGGATCAATGTAACCATGCAACCAAATGATCAGTGCGATGGGAAAAATCAACAAAGTTAACCCTCCAATATAACTCACCATGAAATATCCTATGTTGGAAAGATGCCTTAATGTACTTGTTGGTGAAGGCATAACCGAAGGGTGTTGGTTGGAATTCGAAACATGGTACGTCAATAGCACAAAGCATGAATGCATGAGTGCCGAAATTCTTAGAATCTACTTGTTGAAATACCTCCATCATTCTGAGCTTAACTAGGTCGTGATCAACCCTGATATACAATCACTCATCAATCATAATTTCTTGAAGAAAAACCTTGGGTGCAGGACCATAGGAAAAATGTAAGGGATATCATCCTCTGGTTGAACCAAAAGTGGCCCATTCTATTATAATGGTATCGAATCAAGTTGTTCATGAACCATTGCTATGATAGGCAATGATGAAGACTCATGTTGATTGATTTCTACTTGGTTGACTTGTAGTTCCTCCTCTTGAAATTTTTCATCGTCACTAATGGAAGGAACCAATGAACTTGAGCCTTCACATCCTCACCTTCATCTTCCTAGAACTTTGCATATGACTCAAGTGGTGCAACCACTGGTTCATGATCATCTAAGCCCGAGGGACCATCATCTTGTTCGTGTCTCAGAACTTGGTATGGTGAAAATTGTGGTTCATATTCAATATTAAGGACTTCTTGCACTCTTGTAGCAACCAATAGTTGAAAATCATGGATCAGAAGGAAACCATAGGCTGCAAGAAAATGTCTTTCTAACTTAATAACAACAACCTGGGCATCCTCTAGATTTTGAGATTTCTTACACCTGAGAAAAATACCAAAAATTCCATCAAATGCCTCAAAATAAAAAATCAAATCATAAGCAACATTAGGCCTTATAGTAGTGGGTATTTTAAAATAAGTCTTAGAAAAACAAGTATTAAAATCAACGACAATATCATCCCCATTCTTTTTAATATCATCAAAAACATTAATGAAGGAAAAGGTGTTCTGTTTATTTGACCATCTTTCAATGAACTTCTCTTGGAACGAATCCCATCCATCGATGGAGGAATCTAGAAGGGACTTGTACGCTTTTCTTGCCTCCCCCTCAAGGGTCGACACAAACATCCTCATCACCACATCCTCATGTTCCACACCAAAATCCTCCACCACTGTTAAAAAATCAGCCATAGTCGATACTCCAAACTTCTGTGGAAACCGAGGTAAGTGTTTAGAATAGGCACCCGTAGGGAAGTCATGAGGATAATTTGGGAATGCAACATAAATCAGTGGGTCAAGAGTAGAGAATATCCACCCTACTCATGGCCTCACAACTGCAACCATATTGTCAATCTAAGGAGATTGGAACAAGTGCAGTTGCTACCATAATACTTGCTTGAGATGAAAATAAAACCAAAGATGAAGATGTTGAAGTTACACTCACCATAGTTTTTGTCGAAAGAACTTACCAAAGAACTCAATATGCTTACCAACTTCGAGAGGAGCTCTTGGTGAAATAATAGTCTTGTTTATGGAAATATGTTAGAGTTCGCTCAAGCTCAGAACTAGACCTTGTCAGGCAATTGAAATCGAAAGATATTTTTGTGTAAGTTCCCTTGTGGAGTCATCCTTGTATCTTGTGGAGTCACTAAGTGAGGTAAATAAAATATAGCAATAAAAATAAAAACTCACTGAATTTCATGTTACCAAGGCTTGCGTTCCCTAGAAACGACACCAATTTGTTAGCACACTTTTTCACCCTCCAATCAGATTGGGTAAAATCAACAATGGAAAAAACCAACAATGGAAAAGGGCTAATTCATGGAGAGAATGCCCCAAATTGTCACGAGAAAGCCTCCTATCCGTTCGGGCTGGTGCATGCCAACCTCAGGGAGGAGTCCCTAGGTACTGGGCTACTGATTTGAACCTGATTTTCTACAAAAGAGAACACATAAACAACAAAAAAATGCTTTGGACAACGTGTAAACACACCACCAAAGCGTTAGGAAAAGATAGTTTAAAATCCCTTGGAGGGATCCTGTAGTGTTAGTGTGAGAGAGATGAAATAAATAGCTTAAAAGATAGATGAATATTACAAATAAATGGTAATAAACTACTAATCAATTTGCAAGAGTAAAGACATAATACCGACATGAAGGAAAGTTCGACAAAAACAAAAAAAATCTTTATTAAAGGCTTGCCAAAGGGTTGATTACGCCACAATAGACAAGTCCAAAACCGGTACAATGATTATCCTTTCCCAAAGAGAGTAGTTGGTCTAAGAAGAATGAGAAGAGAGAATAATTAATGTTGTTGCTGCAAAAATCCGACCACAATGATGTATCCAATCCTTTAATATATAGGCAATAGGGGCACACTTCACCAAGAGAGCATGAGAACGTGTGTGAAGGAGTAAAAGGGGATTGTATGCACATGAAGGGGAGAATATGAGTAAGGCATGCGCACGGGGAGAGGAAAAAGAGTGGGAGAGTGGGATTTAACGTTTAAGAGGTAAGTAAAAGGGATTTTAGTGAAATTAATGCATGGAAAGTGGAGTTATGATGAGTGAGAGGAAATTAGTGAGTGATTTAAGCCTTGATAGGCTCAATCACATCCCTGAGACTGCCACCTCATCCACTCACCCCTTTTAAATAATGAATTCTTCACTTAATGCTTTTAACCTTGGAAAGTGCACCCCTATTTAATTATGCCACCCAACTGCCACATGTCACATTGCATCATCACCAAATGTCAGAATCTGACCTTGCCACTTGTCACCTTTGGAGGCGACCACCCCTGCTATAAATAAAAACTGCTAAAAATAGTGTCTGAATCCTAATAAATAGGGCACTGTGAAAAACTTCCAAGATGACTAGGAGCACACTTCCATGGGTCATATATCTAAAAATAAACATTGCTAAAAATAGTATGTTGTCACATGTCAATGATATAACACTCATCATATTCAATTTTCCGTGAATATTCCAAATATGCGATCATAATTGACATGTGATCCCTGATGCTCCACTTGCTAAAAATAGAAATACTAACAAGTCATCCTGGAAAAGATCCAAAAGACTCAGAATGTATCAAGGATCAATATTGTATGCTCAGAATCATGGTCTGAGGCCTAGAGCTCAACCTACAAAATATAAATTACTTACATGATCCCTGGAAAAATGTCATCTGACTCAGTATCATGCAAGGACCAACTCTATTTGCTCAAAATTGTCAAATGTGTCTCTAGTCACTGCCTCCTAAATAGTGGGGTCACCTTCTATATATATTAATCTCTCTAAAATTCCTATGAAACTGTGCTAGCTATAACTTTGACACAAAAACAACCATATACCAGTCCCAAACCTGCCTTTGATGTGAACCAACCTTTGGCTCACATAAGTGCTAAAACTATGGGAAAAACTTTGAATGCCAGCCCAAAAGTGTATGCTCTCTCTTAACCCTCAAGATTTCCAAGGGTGAAAATCTAGGGGTTAATAGGGTGAAAAGCCTCTTGGGCCCTAAGTGTCGTTTTCCCTCCTTGATGATCTAGTTCAGGGATCAAAATAGACTAAGATCAAAACCCTAAGGGGCAAAGTCTTTGGGCCTTAGGTCTTTGAATCCTAGTGAGAGACTAGGTATCATAATACTTTCACCAAACTTGGACAAATAAAGGTTTAGAAGGAGAGAAATCCTCATGTCTCCTTCCCAGGGTTTTACTAGAGCAAAGGAACGTGCATTCTGTTACACCATTGTTCACGACATACCTAGAATATAGCACCACCATTCACAACATACCTAGAATATAGATATATGGATATGTCTCCATCCATTTATATCCATCTCTACTAAAATAATATGAAATGTGCTCTTTCGTTCACTCTGGCTCAGAAGAGGGTTTTTCCTAGACCCTAACTTCCGTAGTGGGGAAAAATTCTCCCCTCTTGATCAATTTTCGGTCTACCATGAAAGAGTGACCTCGGAAGAAGGGTATTTAGCGGACTATATACATACTCCTTTCTGAACTGCCACATACCTTTCTTAGAATCCCAAGCCACCCCTTTCCATATCACATTATACCATGAAAAAACATATCAACTTAAATAGAATTACTTACTTATCCAAGTCGCTATGCCAAGAGAAACCCAAGTTGCAATAAGATATCATCCATGAATTGAAAAGCATCCACAAAACAATCCTTCTCCAAAGGTGCACACTAGATCCAAGAAGACAAAGAAAGTCGAGCGAACTTTTTGTAGAGCTCTCACTCACAAGTGTGAGGAGATGTGATGATGAAAAATGATTTGGAGTGCTAGCCTTATTTATACAAGGAAACCCTAGCACTATTTTTCCACATAATGACAACAATTCATGTTACAAGTGGGGCCGACCCTGAAAATGACCTCTACAAATGCTAAAACATGAAAATAGTACATGATATGGTCACATATGTGACGTCAAGCTCTCCAGGGCATGGTGAAGGCCTCCAAAGGCCATGTGTCATCATCAAGGAGTGAAAGAAAGGTGAAAACCATCATCATTGTCACATGCATGTGGTGTCCAAGTGGCATCAAACCCCAACATCTCCATCATACCCTAGCATGACATCATCATCCAAAAGGCCCAATGTCCAAGGTATAAAGGATAACGTCCAAGGCGGAGGAAGGTGTATTTCATCTCTTCATGTCATCCAACCATTTACTAATGCACCATCCTCCATCTAATGCATGATAGTCTCTAGGGTGTAGAGCCCAGGGTGTGGTATTTCTTCCCATCTCTGTGCCACCATGACCATATCTAGCAACTACAAGCCCATTTGTCTGCCATCCAAGGTCCAAAAGATGTGAGAACCGATCTCTGATGAGCATGTCAAGCCATCCAATGGCTCAATGCTCTTCATCACACATGCCATATCCTACAAGAAAGGAACAACATCCTGGGTGAAAGCATGGGATGTCCTTCAAAGGACCATGTTAGGTGCATCCAAATCAAATCAAAGCATGAAATCAAGTAAAGCCAATGTTTGCAAGATATAAAATCCTTAGATCATACAAAGTAAGTTGTTACTTAAGATATAATCCACATGAACAATTCATGTCAAGTATACCCTTCAAATATCACAGTAGCTCAAGACTTTATATAAGTTGACAAGTTTGAATATGGGAGGACCATCATCAAACCCTATTAGGTGCGCCAACCAAAACATTGAAAGAAAATACCCAAGTAGAGGGATATGTCTCGAGGGAAGCAAGAAAGAAAATAACCCTTCAAGAGTAAGTGCGATAGTGGTACATTTTGGGGTTACTTCATGGCTTATGGTGTCATTTAGTCCATTTCTATGAGAGCCTTTGTGGAGGGTATTGATATTATGGTAGTTGTGGGAGGTATTAACCTCCACGTGTAACCTTTGACAAGACTAGAATATTCCGGGAAGTAAGAAAAACCCTAAAACGTTGGATAATAACTCTAGGAGACAAGTCGACTCAAGAGAATATTTAATATTGAGTTATTAGCCTCCATAAAGAGAAGTTGGTCCATTCAAGTGAGATAGAGTAGTATAAATAAAGGGCGCTAGAGATCATTTTTCATACTCATTTTCACAACTGCATAAGACCAGTGGTGTGCAATTTTGGAGAGGAACTGTAACTGCTGCAACTAGCATTTTGGTTTTGGCTTGGAATTTCTCTTGGTTATGGTTTGGAATTTCTGCTTGGACTTTGGTTATTCTTTCTTGGTGCGCTAGCCTTGGAGAAATGTGCACTACCTTGGTTGTCTATTGATTTGCTTCCAAAATTATTTTGTTTGTCAAGGTTAAGGTGCTTGGTGGTGGCCTTTGTGCCTATGGTTGGGTGACAATATTGCTATATTGTCTACGGTGAAACAAGCACAACTATTTTTCTAACAGGTTATGGGCCCACACTATCTTTGGACAGTCTAACTGCTGGAAGATAGATTGGGAGGATTTTCTCAGTTACAATTGCAGTTGCATTCAAAGTTTTGCCGCAACAACAAAACCATAACCCTCTTGTTAAGGAACCTTAAGAGAACAACTTGACCTAATTCCTAGATAGTCTAGTGCGCCCTAGCCTATCACACCTCCTAGTACTCTCAGCAAGCCAAGGCGTCAAGTTTGAGTTTTTGGTCGAAGTCAAAGGTTGACCAAGTCAAAGCGGTCATGACTTACTCTATGAAGTCAAAAAACAAGTTAGAAGGGGCTTCTAACTTCAGATCATGGAAGACAAGGATCGACCTCATCCTTGCCAAGAATAAAGTGTTGGATATCGTGAAAGGCAAGATCATGGAACCACAGTTTGAAGCAGGAAAAGAGAAGGAATCTCCGAACGTTGCAGTTATGGAGAAGTTAAAGGACAATGGCATCAACACCATGAGTATCATAGTGGACTCTGTACAAGACCACTTGATACCCTACATCTCTCATCTTGACTCATCTAAGAAGATGTACGATACCCTGACTAACCTCTTCTCAGTCAGAAACATTGGACAAGTAATGAGTCTGAAGAATGAGCTCCGAGACATGAAAATGAATGATGATGACAACATAACATCATACTCTGTAAGAATCTCTCAGTTAAGAGATCAACTACAAGCTATTGAAGAAATCATTTCAGAAAAGGAACTAATAAATATAGTAGTCAATGGCCTTCCCAAGACATGGGATGCATTTGCCGCAAGCATGAACACAAGAAAGGAGTATCCCACATTTGAAGAACTTTGGACTTGTTGTGCACAAGAAGAATCAAGGATTAGCGCAAAAGAGAAATCTCAAAAGAAATATGATGATCAAGCCTTCACATCAAAATTCAAGAATTTCAGGAATAAAATGAAGTTTGGCTTAAGGAAGAAACCAAATCAAGAAAAAGATATGTCAAAAATACAATGCTTCAACTGTCGATAATATGGTCACTATAGGGACCATTGTCTTGAGTTAAAGAAAAGGAAGGAAACATACAAAGCAACAATTTCCAAAGAAAGGGAACCCTAAAAGAAAGCCAAGCAGGATAAAACAAACTTCTTCTAGTCAAGGTAACAATATTCTTCATGGTTCTTGTACATACCATGTTTACATAGTTCATGTACATATTGTGCATATCTATTTCTTATAAGAAAAGATGGTCAGTGAAACAATACCTATGGAAGAATAACAAGATAAGGATTGTTATTACGATGGCTACAATGCACATGAAAAATATGAAATATGTTGACAATTCCTGTGGAAGCCATTATATAAGTAACAACTGCCAGATGGGCCACAATCAGAATCAAACTTGAAGAGACCAGAAAAAAATTAGTAATCAAGAGGAAACTAGAATAAAACTTGTGACACTTTGTAGACGGAAGCATGGACTCTCTTAGATGAAGGGAGATGATTGCAAAATTCCAAAAGAAGAGCATGCATTCATGCATGAAGCCAGGATTAGGAGGGAGCTAATCCTAAATGATATGATCCAATGAAGAATTCGTGAAGATTATAAAGTATCCGTCCATGTTCCCCATTGCAAGTAGCAACCATGATAATCAACATGTGTTCATTTTGACTCTAGAAGAAGTTTTCTTTGAAAAGAAACCTTAAGTATCTTTGGTTGTCCATCTACATCCATGTTCCTCTGATGAAAGGAAGAAGTTGGAATCTTCATGAAGGAAGGGCATGGAATCTATAGACCCAAAAGCTAAAGAGGAACATGAAGATTCCAAGAAAGAAAGAAAAGTCAAAACAACCGGTTATTATACCAAGAATCATAAGAGTACCAACTTGGTTTGAACCCACTAGAAGCAATCAAGAAGAAGAAATGGAAGTTGTGATGAAAAACAATTTATGTAATAAAATGTGAAAAAGACTTATGAATTGAAACATTGCGAGATTCAGAACTAGAGGTTCATCCATAAGACTATGATGACAACTTGTTCTAGTAACCCATATATACCTCTTGAAATATCCATGGATTGAAATTTACATGTAAAAGACTGTTCTTCCCAATAAAGAAAATTGAGAAAAAAGCTTATACCAGAAATAGACCCATGTATGCAAATGGAAGAAGACCTGTATGGATTCAAGCGACTTGATGCAAAGTATCTCATATACAACATAAGCATGGTGAAAACTTCCTATGATAGAGAAAGTGTATCAGAATGGTTAGTCAGAAGTCCAGGATGATGGATTGCAAATGCATGGAAAACTCCCATGATAACAGATCTGAAGAAGTTGAAGAGACTCTAATCCAGTAGACCCGTCTCTGTATTGACAATTTATTGGCTTGTTAATGTATTTGGAGAATACTAAGCTAGATACTTGTTTTGAGGGACATTTAAACTATGACATACAACTGCATGAATTTATCGATTCAGATTGGGTAGGGAGTGCAGATGACATAAGAAGTGCTACTTCGATATGTTTCAATTTGAGCTTTTCCACGATGTCATGGGATAGCAAGAAACATAAGTCTGTTGCACTCAACACTACAAAAGCAGATCATATTGCAGTGTGTGATGCTTGTACAAAAGCAATGTGGCTCCGTAAGTTGGTTTTTGGACTGTCTGATCAGGTGTTGAATTCAACCATGATATATTGTAATGATCAGAGCTATGCGAAGCTTTCAGAGAAACCAATGTTCCATGACAGGTTGAAGTACATTGCGATCAAGCATTATATTCTATGAGATAAAGTCCAGAAGAGATAAGTGGTTCTCCAGTATATCTCCACAAATGAGCATATAACAAATAATTTGGTAAAGCCTCTGTCCAAGATGAAAAGTTTGCGTACTTAAGAGACAAGCTGGGGCTCGTGGAGATGACTTTATTATTGGAAAAGGAAGTGATTACTCCTGGGTTGGGAGGGAGCATTGATATGTTATTGATTTATGGGCAATAATTTTCTAGTTTAGAAAATGGTATAGGATGGGCATTTTCTTTCCAGTTCGGAAAGTGCTTCGATATTCTAATGGACAGGTATTTTCCAGTTCGGAAAATGGTCCATATCGGATAATCATTTTCGTAATAAAAATGGTCCGATAGATTGCTGATGTACCATAGACAACGATTCCCCTTGTGGCCAGTGTGGGGGAATGGTCTAGGACAATCATTCTTCTTGGAAATCACTTTGAGCAGTGGTCAAGTAGAATGGTCTTCCTCGCTGGGAATTCATTCTTTTGAAGTTCACAGTTGTGAGCAATTTCGAAGAATGGTCCATTTTTGGAAGTTGGTGCAGGACAATCATTTCCATGGGAAATGGTTCAGACAGTCATTCCTTGGGGCAGACACATTCTCTCCAGGTTGCACTATGATTAGTGCCGGAGGAATGGTCCAATTAAGTGAACTGTCCAGGTTCAACAATCGGGGACATGCATTCCCTAGGGCAGACTCATTCTCTCCAGGTTGCACTGTGATTAACAAAGGAGGGATGGCCCAGTTAGGTGAATGGTCTAGGCTCATAAATCAGGGACAATTATTCTTCTATGCTTGGGAAGAATAGTCCAGATATCCCATGGCTGATGTTTTACTTTATGAGGGTAGATGCTCTTCCATATCTCACATATGTGAGTGGAAGAATGGCCCAGATGAGTCAGTTTGTATCATGATATTGTTATGCAGGTTGATATCAGATGATATGATTACTGTGGAGACTATATGTCTCTGGATAGTAGCTATATGCCATTGTCGTGGATGTGTTCCATTGGTTGTGATTATGTGTCACTGGTTAGTAGCCGTGTGCTACTTGGTGTGGTTGTGTACCATTGGATAGTATTTGTGTACTACCATGGATAGACACAGTTGTGTTCTATTGAATTACATTGTTTTGATTTCCATGGAGAATATCACTAGTGTTGGAGATGATTACCAGCTAGATGGATAGTTAGTATGCTGATGGACAAACATTATCCCTGTGGAAAATGGTCCAAGACAATTATTCTTCAAGGACATATGTCCGGATTAGAAGAAATGTTCTTGTATCACTCTTTGGAGTGAGTGACTTATTCAACATCATGCTTGATTAACCAGATGGAGTATGGCTTTGAGAGATGATGTAGTTGATGCTATCAAATGATACTGATAGTGATGATGGTGCTCATGATTTGATCATGAGATAACCTGTGTGGCTATGATGATACTACCAGTTGAATGGTCTGTTTGTGCTCAAGACCATTGCCTTTAATACCTCCCTATCTAGGAGGGAGTGTTGATATTATGGTAGTTGCGAGAGGTATTAACCTCCACATGTAACCTTTTCCAAGACTAGAATATTCTAGGAAGCAAGAGAAACCCTAAAACGTTGGATAATAACTCTAAGAGACAAGTTGGCTCAAGAAAATATTTAATATTGAGTTATTAGCCTCTAGAAAGATAAGTCAACCCAGTCAAGTGAGATAGAGTAGTATAAATAGAGGGTGTTAGAGCTCATTTGTCATACTCACTCTCACAACTATATAAGACCAATGGTGCGCAAGTTTGGAGAGGAACTACAACTGTAGTTGTAGCTGCTGCAACTAGCATTTTGGTTTTGGCTTGGACTTTCTCTTGGTTATGGTTTGGACTTTTTTCTTGGCCTTTCTCTTGGTTATGGTTTGGACTTTCTTCTTGTCCTTTGGTTATTCTTTCTTGGTCTGATAGCCTTGGAGAAAGGTGCACTACTTTGGTTGGCTATTGATTTTCCTCTGGAATTATTCTGTCTGTCAAGGTTAAGGTGCTTGGGGTGGCCTTTGTGCCTATGGTTGGGTGAAAATATTGCTATATTGTCTACAGTGAAACGAGCACACCTGTTTTTCTAACAGAGGGTGTGCTTTCTCTTGAGTTACTTCTTTCTAAGCGCTACATTTTTCCAACCCCTTAATCTGCCTTTTTATTGTCCTTTTATCATATTTACAAGTCCCCTTTATAAGGGTTGAAGCTATAGCATCATTGCTTTGGGATTGGGGTCAACGCAGAAAGGGTAGAGCTGATGTATAGATTGGATATTGAGAGTCCTATACTATTATCTCTTTCTTTCTTTAACATTATTCTTTCCTTATCATTCTTTTTCTAGCAGTTGCAATCAATCTTTAGGCCTTTATCCCCTCTTCTCATCAGAAAATGAATCATAACCAATTAACGAAGTTTAGTACACAACGACAAGCCCTAGGATGGTAAGTGTTAAGTATGGAGAGGAAACATAACATTACCCTTGTGAGCCCCCCCTAGTAGCACCCCTTTTCCTTGGGGGTGACAACACATGACTAGGGTACAAAGGCTAGCCACCAAGGTGAAACAATGAAACACACATAACTTCTTGAGCTTATGATCCATTATCCAACTTTAACCAATGATATTCATTCACATTCCTAGTATATCAAGCACAACACCCTGTATGAAAAAACAACTAGCATACCTCATGATGACATTGGCTTACCATCTCCCACACATTGTGTTGAATGGATGTGATGAGGTTGGTTGATCCAAAGTAGAAGAAGCTATCTTGCTTCCATGGGTGTACATGTTGATCATCATCATCAACGAGATCCTTGTCTTCATTGTCGGCCATGAGACATGATCTCCTCCAGTTACCCTTAGGCATGGGGGGGTAACAATACTTAATGATAAAATCCCTAATCCACAAGGTAGAAATCAAGGGGAAATTATTAGGATGGTCACCACTGTCACCTAAGAAACCTATCCTCTTCACTTTAGGTTGATTCTCCTCTGGTTCAAGGTGGGTATCCCTAGTAGGATTACTAAATCTAAGCAATGAGGCATAAGGTGATGTGAGAGTAACTTTAGTAAAACAATGTTTTGGGGTTTTCATGGTTTTATAATAGGCGATGGAAGGAAGTAGAGATCAGTGCCAAATCCAACAATGTA
>ML778799.1:119801-134041 GCA_009831015.1 Picea engelmannii | reverse complement strand
TTTTCCAAGCAAAGATAGATCCAAAATATTATCTCCAATCAAAGTTCCCAAGGAATAGATGCCAATCCATGACCCAATCCATATCACTCATAAGGAACTTGATCCCTTATCTGTTCTGACGATTGGAGTATTACCAAAACATTTATTTTCTCTTCCTTCGAATGGATGACAACATTGTTCATCACGAATCACCTCCTTCCAATAGTTGACTTCACACCCACCCTCCACTTTGTACTATATATGTCACTATATCCCTGTACCCCTTCAAACCCAAAGCAATGCAGGTAGAAAATCTCATTCCCAACCTTTAAAGAATATCTCTCTATGGGATTCCAAATATCATTCATATCTCCCACATAACAGATTTTACAATCTATCTACATACTGCTCCCCGCTTTCCCCCCTTTTCTAAGGGATCCCTCCACTCTACTCCAACTAAACCCCTATTATATAATATATGTTATAGGCCCTCACTCTCTATCTTGCTTCACTCTCCATCCTACTCCACCTACATTGGGACCTACCTATATCTTGCTTGACCTACCTATTCTCCATTTAATCGCTAGTAATCATTGCTCTCGGATGGCGTTCATTCTTTCCCCTTTTACCCTCCTTTCTTATCTTTATCCTTATATTTGTATTTTCCTCTTCCCCTTCTTTTCCTTATTGATTTCTTCTTCCCTTTATTTATATAGCTTTATTTTGATCTTTATCAAAAATTTCACTTAGAATTTCAGACCTCAACATTCTGTTGCTAATGGTGGTTTATGCTCAATATTGAGAATGAACGGAGACTAATGAATCTATTAGAAAGAGCCGCTAAACGATCGGACCCGACAGGTGCAGGTAGCTTGACCGCGTTACCTGTCATTGAAACACAAATTGGAGACGTGTCGACCTATATCCCTACCAATGTGATCTCCATTACAGATGGACATATATTTCTGGAAAAAGAGCTATTCTATCGCACAATTAGACCCGCTATTAACATTGGCTTCCTTGTGAGTCGTGTCAGATTTGTCGCTCAATTGAAAGCTATGAAACAAGTATGTGGTCTTCGTCATCTTTGTTCATTCACGAAGTATAAGATAGATGGAATTTTTTTATTTATTGATATTATCCCCCACATGATAACTCAAATGGAGGCCTTATTTCACTCCCAAGAGGATAGAAATAAAAGAAAATATATGCTAGATAAGACTCAAGTGACCCAAATTATTGTTAGTTTGAAAAAGAATTATTTTCTCTTTCAACACATGTTTTGAATATTTATACCTAAAGTGAATAAACGGGGAAAATTGCGACATATAATCATGCCCCATCCGAGGGATATCCTTCTAATGGATTATATTTCGAACATATTAAATAAGATGTTCAAGGATATCTTTTTGGAGTGTTCACACGGGTTTAGAAAAAACTGAGGAACACGAACTTGCTTTTTTCATATTATGAACTATGGTTACATAAACCACTTTCTATCTGTTGATGTTGTGGGATGTTTCGATAACATTCCTCGTGAAAATTTATTAGTTATATTGGGATCCTTTATTGAATATTCACGTATAGTCAATTTAATATATGATTTTATCAAAACAAATATTTTGTATAAAGATAAAAACAACTATGCGAGGTCATTCACGTTGATGATTGAAACTTCGTGAGACATCCTCCAGGACACGTTCTCCTTTGAGATTGAGTTGAGTCGACCTGTGAGAGAGACCATGTGTTGGGTGTGCCCATGTGATGGGTGTGTCGTTTCTTTCTGGACTGAGATGAGATGATTTGTGCCCCTGTGTGGGGTGAAGATTCCCATGAGATGGGTGTGTCGTTCCTCTTTGGATTGAGATGAGACGATCTGTACCCCTGTGTGGGGTGAAGGTGCCCATGTGATGGGTGTGCTTCAAACTCTGTACTGAGTTGTTATGACATGTGGTCTCCTACCTTGTGGACTTAGTTGAGTTAGGCTTGAGATGGTACTCCAGATGATTCTCCTGTGGACCCAATTGATATAGAGATCTGTTGAGTAGGAAATCCCTGTGGTTGAGCACAAGTGGACGTGCCCCTAATGGCTGAGCACTAGTGGACGTGTGAGATCCTTGATGTATTGTCTAAGAGTAAGATTTACCTGTAACCCTAATTATGTTGTAAAGGGTACAGGTCGGCCCCACCATGTAAAGATAATTAATATTGTAATTATTAATTATATTTATTATATTATTAAGTTGTACAAGTTGGCCCTATTGTGCCAATAGACACATCATTTGATGTGATAAATTTTGTATAAATAAAGGTGAATCCCCATTGAGGAAACACACTTATCATTGTGTCATCTCATGATTTCAGAAGTTGAGGTATGAAATTATGAGAACTTCAACACCTTTTTGTGTGCTAGGTTTGGTGGTGGTTGGGGGATCTTCTCTTGAGAATATAGCAAAGGATTGTCGGGTTTTCTTCCCTTCTGTAGAAGGGTTTCCCCGTATATTTCTTGTGTTCTTGTGCATGGTTATTCTTCTTATGATCTTGGTTTAATGCACCTAGTTATTGTTGCTATATTAATTGGTTATGGTTGTAGCTCATGCTAAACAATAATAAAATAAAATTGCATAAGATTACCATAAAACTTAACATGGTATCAGAGCAGGTCCTGAAGATGACCGTTGCACAATTTGAAGGGGTCGGATCCTCCCTCTAATTTATGTGATAAAATTTAGAGTTGGCCACATGCCTATTAGCCTAGGCCAAGCCCTGGTTAAAGGAGACCGCAACAAGGGAGAAACCCCACTAAGGCCCATACCTTCCTTTTAAAGTTTTGTGGTGAATTTAAAAGTTGGCTGAGTATTGTTTAAAGGGAGAACCACAGAAAGGAAGGGCCACTCTACTGCAGCTAGAAGAAACCCTAACCTTCTACACATAAAAATAAGGGGGAGGCAGTCGTGGGAGTTTGAGGGCTGCTATACCCCTGTCGCTGGTATAAATAGAAGGTCAGATTAACTGCAGACCTAAGACTAAATGCAGTCCGGTTTTTAAAGGCAGATCTAAGATCTTCTTAGGCTAAGTTTCCTAAGGCATTAAGGGCGAATATATAACACTGAAAGAATGATTTTTTGAGGTATTTGCAAACAACCTTTGAAGGAAAAACTGAAGTGTATGCAAACAAACTTGAAGGAAAATTTCTGAGGAGCACACTAAGCAATTTTCAAAACTGTTCTTGAACGAGTTTTCTTTGAGGTATCTTCAATACAAGTTCCAGGAGTATATTGTCCAAGTTACATGCCTATCCTTGCTGCAAGTTTCAAAATAGATTTGGGAAAATTTCAGATGTAACTATAAATTATTTCAGGTCTGTTTCAGACCTTGCTTAATATAGATATGAGGTTGTATCTTTGTATCAATTGAGCAGAGTTCGAGGCCAAATTTTAAGGAGTCTCTGAGGTATAGAAGGACCAAGTCTGTGGTCTATCCTAAGCATGGAGTAAGACTGTATTACAAACCTGTTGCATCCAAGGTTCCCAACAATATCTTGTGTCTGTTGTGGCTAACTTCAAAGAAACTTTATTTTGTGTAAATCCATAGTGTGGATTCCAAGTCTTGTAGGCAGATCTGTTAGAACAATGTGAAAGAAAAACTGTAGACCTGTTGAGAAGGATTTTAGACTTGGTTAAGAAAGGAAGATTGAAGACTTGAAGGGCACACTTATATCCTATCTTGATGAAATTGAATATGGACTTCGAAAGAAATACTTCTTCCAAAACATTCTGAGGTATGTTTTATCTTTGGATAAATTTATTGTACTATTTAAACTCACATTGTTATTGTCCCATGATCTACTTCATGAATACCTAGGTTGAAGTCTTCCACAAGTTCCAGGAGCTCAAGGCACCACCAGAAAACTTGTCAAAGAAAAGGATCTATTTGGTGCTGACCCGAGTGTGTGCTACAAGTGCATCTTAACCAAGCCTCAGAGGATATTGAGGCAAGTTTCAAAACTGTTTTTGTGGAAAAATTTTAAGTTATGTTCTAAGGCCTATACTACCTACATATACAATCATCCAAAAGGGCAGAAGTGATAGGTATGCAGGCTAAGTATAAAAGCCATCTGCTGGAAGTAGTATGATTGGCTAAAATATTCCTTGCAATAAATTGGATTACTGAGATTATTGGTTAAGAGACATGAACATTGTGAATATAGAGTCATAACTAGCATTCAATAATAAGGAACATTGTCAAGGAATGAAGATTGTGTTTATAAAAGATCTTGAACTGACACAACAATCATAGACAGATAGAGAAGATGTACTGTGTTTTATTTGAAAGGAAAAGAATAGTCTCGAGTACTAATTCATTTCAGAGAATCAGAAAATGATGAAGAAATGGATGTGTCATCCATTTGACAAATAATAAAATATTGAAGCCTGCCCTGAAGCAGTCTCATAAGCAAGTGAACAAAGGCATATTTGAGTTTGAAGACATTTTTTGTTTTGAGCTAGTAATATGAAAAGAAAACAACATTAGCCACGTGAAAAGAAGTCAAGGAATGCAAGCAAGAACGATGAGGAGTTCTCCTCTATCTCAGCCTTCTCAGAGAGGACCAAAAGAAAGATTGAGCATGATTGCAGAGCAAGGTTAGCAATACCAGAAAAGGAAGATGTCTATCCTTCAAAATTCAGAGGGAGTCACTTGAATTAGAGGGAGTCAGACTATTTGAGAAGAAGGAAGAGACAACACCTTCTCCCCCTTCAATCGTTCAAAGGGAGACAACCATTGTTCTAGTTGATCTAGTTTCTCCAATTGATATCCCTAGAGACATTGCAATAGGCCATAAAAATCCTGCCTTGGCTCAAAAAACTCTGTAGGAGGTAGAGGGACATGCAGCTCCTCGAGGCACATTCTGAAAGAGCAAGTGACCATAGATATTTTTGAGCTATTTTTCAGCCATGAGCCACATCATTGATACCGAGTATTCTTGTCATGGGGAAGCATCAGGACAACAGGTATGGCAAGATGCCATGAAACTAGAGTATCAATCCATCATGAAGAATGACGTGTGGGATATTGTTCTGAGACTAGAAGAGAAGTCTGTAGTGACTTCCAAGTGGATCTATAAGATCAAGTATGCAACCGATGGAAGTGTCGAGAAGTAAAAAGCAATATTTGTGGCCAAAGGATTTTCACAGGTAGAGGAAATTTATTATGAGGAGACATTTTCCCCTGTAGCCCGATACACTTCCATCCGTACTATGATTACACTAGCTACATCTATGGGTTGGAAACTACATCAGATGGATGTAAAGACAACCTTTCTTAATGGTGAGATTGAGGAAGGAGTTTACATTGAACAACCAGAGGGATTTGTGATTCATAAGTTAGCCGAAACATACTCACTGGATAACAACGAAACATGTATTGAGATATCTACGAGGAACAATTGGATATGGCATGAGATATGCCTCCAGTGTAGACATGAGATTGCAAGGATATGCCGATGAAGATTGGGTAGGGAGCACAATGGACTGGAAGAACACATCCGGTTTTTGTTTTACATTGGGATCTGCTATGGTTTCCTGGTGTAGAAAAAAACATAGCTCTGTGGCCTTGAGTACCATAGAAGCAGCGTATATAGCATTGAGTGTGACAGTTCGTGAAGAAGTGTGGCTTCACAAGCTCTTGACAGATTTATTTTATCATGAGATGGATCCTACCATTATTCATTGTGATAACTAGAGCTATGTGAATCTCTTTGAGAATTCAGTGTTTCACGATAAATCAAAACACATTGAGATAAAATATCATTATATGAGAGACATGGTGCAGAGGAAATTAGTAGACGTGCAGTACCTTCCTACACATGAGAAGATTATAGATATCTTCACCAAACTGCTTGCCAGGATGAAGTTCGAGTACTTCCGTGAGAGACTTGGCCTGGTGGAGAATGCCTCCTTAGCTGAGAGGGAGTGTTGATGATTGCAACTTCGTGAGACATCCTCCATGACACGTTCTCCTCTGATAATGAGTTAAGTTGACCTATGAGAGAGAACATGTGTTGGGTGTGCCCATGTGATGGGTGTGTCGTTCCTCTCTGGACTGAGATGAGATGATGTGTGCCCCTGTGTGGGGTGAGGATGCCCATGAGATGGGTGTGTTCCTCTATGGATTGAGATGGGACGATGTGTACCTCTGTGTGGGGTAAAGGTGCCCATGTGATGTGTGTGTGTCAGACTCTGGACTGAGTTGTTATGACGTGTGGTTTCCTGCCTTGTGGACTAAGTTGAGTCAGGATTGAGATGGTACTCCAGATGATTCTCCTGTGGACTCAGTTTAGATAGAGATATGTTGAGTAGGAAATAGCTGTGGCTGAGTACATGTGGACGTGTCTCTAGTGGCTGAGCACTAGTGGACATGTGATATTATTGCTATATTTTCTAAGAGTAAGATTTACATGTAACCCTAATTATGCTGTAAAGGGTACATGTCGACCCTGTTATCCCCTATCCTAGGGATAACTAAGGAGATTATATCTCGAGACCCACAGGTCCTAGAAATGGAGTACCGAGAGCCATATTGACTTGAGCCTCGCCCTGGAGGGATCATCCTTCTTCTTCAGCACCTCCATCCTGTCAGCAACAACAACATCCATCCCATCGACCTGGTCCTGAAGCATCAATGGGTCTTGATCCATGAGGTAATGAGTCCGGGTATCATGGTATGTGTCACTTTGATTCTCAAAACATTTGAATATGTGCATTTAATTCTCTTTTGCTTCATGACATGTGATTGGACTTTATGCCTTTTGACTTGTCCATACCTGTGGGGGATGACATAATTCCCTAGCAAGTTGGTTCCCTTAGGAGTGAGTTTCCACTGGGTGGGTTCATGAAAGGTCATCGTCCATCCCCACCATACTAATCACTTTTCATTATCTTCCCTCTCATCTATCCCCTGCATTGGTTTGGGTATTGGGTTTTCCAAGCTAGTAAAGGGTTGTACTTTGCCTTGTGGGAAGAACGGGCTAAAGGCCTAGAGGGTAAAAGTAGTTGGCAAAAGATAAAAGAAAAAAATACCAAACCTTTAGATGCTTCACCCATGGATCCCCGAGAAAGAAATAAAAATATTCTCAGTAAGAAAAAGGAGGGACCCATAAAATAAATAAACTCAAGACCTAGTTGGAGGATAGGGGGTCTCATCACGAGCCATCCTATTAGGTCCATGGGCAGGCAGCGGTATGAAACTACTATTCATTTGGTCACCACACCAGGGTAGTGGCTCTTGGTAGCATAGCCAAGATAAAGGGGGTCTCATCACGAGCCAACCTTCTCATCTCTGTGAAATGCTTGTGGGTAACTCTATCACCACTAGTCACCATGCTAGGGCAGTGTCCCCCAACTATTCTCTTAAAAGAAAAAACAATAAGATAAAAAAGTAAAAAGGCATTGAATGGGATAGGAAACATTTGCATCCATGACAAGGTGCAACTCACCCTCTTCAGAGGCACCTACAGGTAAGCCCTACATTTCCCTGTCATCACTGCACCCATTGCGCAAACATCCCATACCATATCATGCACTTACATGAGCTATATTGGTATTCACATGGGAACATCACACATTTAAGGAGAATTAGCCCAATAGGACGTCTTGAAACCCTCTCCAAACCTGTCTTATAGAATAACATAATGTCTTTGAGCACTTGTCTAGGAAAGGGGGGTTTTATGCACATGTTTGGGAAACTTGATTATTAGATGTGATTGACATTGCTATGAAACCTGTGACTTATGAGCCCATGGAGGGCATACTTGTTGTTTCTGCAGGACCACGCCCGATGGACAGGTACATATGGGGAGATGATTAGCTCAGACCTCCATAGGGATAAAATCCCACCAGATGGATGCTGAGACCCCAACTAGGGGCTAAAATACCATAAGATTGCACCAGAGAGAGAGGAGGACGTTCCACCAGAGACAACTTGGAATTCCTGGACCAAGGGGGGTCTTTCCCGCCCACCATGATGTTGGCACTTGACGTCATCATTTAGAGCCTTGACTTCATCTAGTTGAGGTATCTAGCTTGAGGATGAATTTGGTTGGCATATGTGGAATTTCCATAGGGGTTTTGTGTTAGGTAGCTAGAGAGGTAGTGGGGGGCCCCAGAGGGCCCATAGTGATAATAATGGAGGCCATTCAATGTAAGGTATACTAGGTCCACTATATTATTAAATAAGACCCACTATAGTATTTAGATATACTAAATGGGTAGTTAGATATAATAAATGTAAGAGGACTTCTTAGAAGGTTCTACTTATAGAAGATTCCTCCTCTAGAATGTTCTTAGGTGATGGTAGAACTATATAAAGGGGTTCAATAAATGTAATGGGACATGAAGAAAAATATTGTATTTGAGTGGTAACTCAATAGGAGGATGCCTCCTCGAAGAGACAAGTGAACAAGAGAGGATCCCTTCCATAATATGATCCATTGTATGGTGTTGCCCTACCTCAAGTGTTTTGATATACTAAAGTGGTGGTTTTCTATACTGTTCTTGATAAATCTTCTGGTGATTATTTTTTTATATCTTGGGTACTTAACAATTGGTATCATAGAACTTTCCTTGGCAGGCATTGTGGACAATTATTTTTTTATTTTTGCAAATTTTTTATTTTTTTGGAGAAGAAAAAATAGGGCCGAGACATTCCATAAAATTATGTATATTTCTGTTCAAAATTTGAAGAAACAGGTTATAGCTCTGAGTTCCTCTCAGAAAAACACCCAATTTAAAAAAGACAATTGTTTGAAACAGAGTCCGGGAAGTAAAGTTATTTTCATTTTAAAATCTACAATTTTTTAGGGTTTTTTCCGAGGACGACGACGCAATTTTTTGATCTCTGTAGAAGATGGAGGTAGAATTTGCTCAAAAACAATACATATATGAGTTCCTCTCACAATTTCACCCAATTTCAAAAAAAAAATCATCCGAATCAGAGTTACGAAAGGGAAGATATCGTTGATTTTAAATCAACCATTTTTTGGGTTTTTTCATGACGATGACGAGATTGTAGGGTTCATAGCTTTTCATAGGGTGCTCAAATTGCTATCAGATCAATGCCATTGGATAAATCATTTTCAGATTTTTCTTTTGGTATATTATATGTGTTGTTTCCAATGGATATGCACTCTCAACTCAGGGAAATTCTACGCATGATTGAAGCCTTCCAAGCTGATATGCATGACCACCTGCAAGGCATCAAGGCTAGTTTACAAGACCACATAGATAGTTATCATAATAGTGAACGGTCATTGGCTCTCCTTCAAGAGAGATATATTATGGCAGACATCATGAATAAACATTATCAAGAAGTGTATGCTTGATATGATTTGGAGAATGATTGTGATGATTAGTATATGGATAATGGTAATTTCTGGGATGACAACCACTTCCATCTTTTATTTGATGACTCTATTACACCTTCTGTAGAGAACATCAATGTGACACATTGGGAGCTAATTATGATTACCAGTGTCTAGCTTGCATATTCTACAACGATATTGTTCCTTCCAGATTCAACTTTGGTCCTTTCCCACTGTGTGGATGGATATTCTTATTTGAATCCACATGATAGGTGTTAGTATTGGGAGCATCATTTCCAGTTGGTTATTGGGTGTCGATATCTTCTGTGTGGAGTTCACATGAGCAATTGGACATGAGACCCTGGTTTACAATGGTAGTTGGACTACTTCAGCATGGTGGCTTCCATTTCTCAATGGGACCATGGTTCTCTAGTCTACTTCAACACTATGGTCCACACTTATCCATGGGACCCTAGTATATGGTTGTACATCAAGCATTGAGGACAACACTTTCATAAGGGGGATGGAATGTTAGGTAGCTAAAGAGGTAGTGGGGGGGGCCAAAGGTCCCATAGTGATAATAGTGGAGGCCATTCAATGTAAGGTGGAATAGGTACACTATATTATTAAATAAAACCCACTATAGTAGTTAGATATAATAAATGAGTAGTTAAATATAATAAATGTAAGAGGACTTCTTAGAAGGTTCTACTTCTAGAAGATTCATTCTCTAGAATGTTCTTAGGTGATGGTAGCAATATATAAAGGGGTTTAACCAATGTAATGGGACATGAAAAAAAAATATTGTTTTTGAGTGGTAGCTCAATAGGAGGATGCCCCCTCGAAGAGGCAAGTGAATAGGAGATGATCCCTTTCATAATAAGATCCATTGTATGGTGTTGTCCTACCTCAAGGGTTTCAATATAGTAAAGTGGTGGTTTTTTATATTGTTCTTGGTATCTCTTGTGGTGATTATATTTGTATATCTTAGGTACTTAACATTTTGAGCCCCAACGCTTTACTTGGAGGGATAACGTTCCAACAAGGAGGCTAACATCACCCTAGGAGGGGCATGACGTCACCTTAGAAAGCTAAAATTAGGGTTTTATTTGACAAATTTGTGTAAAATTGGATTTTTCATGTAAATTGTCCATGTCGGCCTTTTTGACCTAATTTTGTAATTAAAGGTCATTTTGATTGTATAAATAAGAGATTTTTCCCTTGTATTTTTTCATCATTTATTCAATCACAAGTGAGGTCTGAAATTTGTGCCGTTTTCAAGGGTTATTGGTTGAAATTTTAGGCACACTTCTTGGAGGAGGCTAAATTTGGCGTCTTTTGGCATTTTTCTTGGTGGAAAGTCTTCAACTAGGCTAATTGCTAGATTATTCTTGGTGAATGTAAGTGAATTTCTGCAATTCTTCTTTACTTTGAATGGTTATGGTACATTTACTTATGCATTTTTTCCAAGATTATGAAATTTCTAGCTTAAAACCCTAGGAGATCAAGCACATGTTATTGTTCTTGTCTTAACAACTTTTCACCTACTAGATTATGCTAGAAACCCTACATATTGAAGCATTGTACTAGAGCCCTGCAATTGCAACACTCTAGTATCATTTTTTTCATCAAGCCATTGTTTACTTCATGCCTGAGTTAAAGAAGAAGAAAAACCACTAGGGCCTAGGGTTACCTACTTCCTAGTAGTCGTTTTCCTTCTAAGGATTATTGATTGAGGCCTTGGGTTACCAACACCTCAATTATCAACCTTCTTTGTCCTTAGTTCATACATTATCATTTGTTTCCTTCAATTTTTCTACTGCAAAGTGACTCCATTAGCCCTAAAKACACTGATCTAGACCTTGCATTTGATTCATTGATGAAATCAACCCTTAAATATTTTACCTCAAGCAACCCACTAACCTTTCCTAACCCTAGATTAGACTAATTCCCTAACCTTCTTTCTGTTGTTACAAAAGTAAGCKACAATCAATTATTATAGTAGTAAAAGCTCCTAAAAGTAATTACAAAAGTTGATTTTTACATTGCCTAATTAGCTTCTGACAAGTGCTAGTATATTACTATTGTTGGGTTATTATTTTTGGTCATTGTGAAGCTCATTTAAGGAATTTATTGTGAAGCTATCAATATCTTATATACATTGTTGTTATAAAATTTCTGTTTGCTTCATCTTGCATCAACTTATTTCTTTTATCAACAAGTCCAAGGTTTTATGAAGCACTAACATCAAATTGTACTTGCAAAAGATATTACTTTCTTGTTTCTTTGTTTAGGGTAGGTACACTCAAGCATATCATTGATTCATTTCTAAAATATTGGGACTTTCTGATTGGTGTGACTTGTGAGAGGGAACATCTTTTATTGACACTTCAATCTTTTCCTTCTCAAACCCCCAGATCACTGGGGACGTCTCCCCTGGGTTTTCACCCCTAAATAGAAAGAGGTGTCTTATTAAGGTGACAATGATAGGACAACCTCATGTTACATCAATTTTCCCTCCATTATCCTTTCCCTTTTGGACAGGTACAAATTGCGCGATAACAGGCCCCACCATGTGAAGATAATTAATATTGTAATTATTATTTATATTTATTATATTATGATGCAGGAGCATCATTGGAAAGCGCGCAGAGGCGGGACCACTCAACACGTGAGAGTTCTTCCAAAACTTCTGCATAGGCATTTGCAACTGATTTCAGAATCCACCTCCACTCAATGCCAGAAATTCACCTTTGGAGGCACGCTTGAACCGGTGTCGAATTTTACCCTTTGAGGCAAAGTTTTGAAATTGTAAACAGAGCAGGAGTTTCCACTTCGGCTCTGGAATGCGACTGAACTAAGATAGCGTAGGATGAGTTTTAGAGTAGGCAAGTAGCCAGGGGAAACACTAGAATCATTTTTGAGTTATGTAGAGGTTGTACAACCAGTTAAAGAGAGCTGGAATACAGAGAGAAATTAGTTGTAAGAGAAAACTGCGAGTTAGCAGGAAATCTCGACATTTTTGAGTTACTGTAATTTTTAATGTATTCTGTAGCCATTGGGAACTTGTGACTGTAATAGAATGGAAAATTGATCCAAATGTATGGTGTGTGGACTGTGTGCATTTTCCTGTCATTTCTGCTTACATGAACAAGTGAATGGAACTATGAGTTTTTCTAGTTTCAATTGTTTCTCTTCATTGAAGCTCCACAAGGTGTGCATCGAGTGAGGAGAGAACACTAGGAGATCAGGAGGAATCTCTCTGTGAGAAACCCCTTGGATCCGAGCTATCGGAATCCCTTAGACGCAAGGAGTGCGTGGGAATCCGAGGCCTACACAAGGCGAAGATCAGGAGGGATAACGCTTCGGAAAGTGTTATCGAAATCCAGGAACTCATTCCCTGGAAGGAACGAAGACTGAGTCTTCGAAGACTTAGAAAATATTCTAAGTCTGGCGTGAGTAAAATCTCAAGAGGAAGAACGCCATCGAGCGTTGGATCGCGGTGGAGAATCCCACGGACCGTCCAATTTGAGGTAGGAGCACAGACTTTAACACTGTGTAGATCCCAGAGAGAAGATCTCGAAGATCTAAATGGACGGTGGAGAACTCTCGAGGAGAGTCGTGAAATACCGCGAGCCGCTGGATTAGGTGGAGTTGCGAGGAGGTCAGTGGCAAGGAAGAGATCTGACCGTAGAGCTGGAGGGCGTTGCGAGCCATTGATCAAGCGCCTCGAGTTTTTGGCGTTTCAACATTTCAGTATTTCAGCAACCAATAATTCCAAAGACAGAGGAGCGGGATCCTCGCATCACGATTCCCCGAAGTGCGAAATCCCGAAAGAATGAGCACCAAGGAATTTCGGTATTTCAGCAACTGGGAATTCCAAAGACAGAGGAGCGGGATCCTTGCATCAGGATTCCCTAAAGCGCAAAATCTCGAAAGAACGAGTGCCAAGGCATTTCGGTATTTCGACAACCGGGAATTTGAAAGACAGGAGAGCGGGATCCTTGCATCACGATTCCCTGATTCACAAAATCCTGAAAGAACGAACGCCAGGACATTTTGGTACTTCGGCAACCGAGATTTATAAGGAGCTTAGATATCCCTTGCACCTAGGTTTCCCGAAACGCGAAAACCCGAAATAATAGGCGCCGAGACATTTTGGTATTTCGGAAATCGGGGATCCCAAAGAGTAGAGATATCCCTTGCATTTTGGTTTCGCGAAACGCGAAAACCCGAAAGAATAGGTGCCGGGACATTTTGGCATTTCGGCCACCGGGGATTCGAAGGGCAAAGGGATGGGACGCTTGACTTGTGAAGCTCCGGTCCCCGATAAGCACCCTTTTTGTATTATCGCAAGGTCACGACTCTTGATCGTGTGATGTGGGAGCTCACGCTTGGTGCTTGGAAAAGCCAACTGAGAATTTGTGGGGGACCCGTGTGTTCGTTTCGAAGGGTTCTAGTTTGGAACCAGAAGAGCCATTTCGGCTCCCAAACCAGAAGATCCTGACTGGGAGGTCGCCCAACCTTGAGGAGGGATAAGGGGTCTGCATCAGGTGGTATCAGAACCTCCGTTTTTCGTCTGTAGACTTCAGGTGAAGGAGGAAAAGAAGAAGATAGAGAACTCAGAGATGTACTCTGTGTGTGACAAATAGTCGACACAATACTGCCAAGAAGATGAGAACCACCTTTATCCAACCGTTTTGTAGAGAGGGAGATGCGAGAGCTTCGTGCTTGATTTGAGACAATGGAAGCTGTTATAACCCTATAATTCATAGGATCATCTGTTGACTGGAAATTTTTCACTCTGGGTATAGGTTTGCAAATAATATTTCATCTCTGCAAATTATTTTCAAGGGACACAATGCACAAAATCCACATAATGCACTTATCCTAAGTTTTGGAG
>ML778799.1:88956-99638 GCA_009831015.1 Picea engelmannii | reverse complement strand
CTTACCACCTCAAGGGGGGTCCGGAATACCACCCGTCCCGAAAAAAAACCGCCTTTGTCATTTTTTCACCATTTTTTCCTGTTCATCACATCTTTTTATGGAGGAGATTATGGGAAAATGAAAACTAATTTTTAAAAACCAAGAGAGATTTTTCTCCGTAACGGGATGAATAACAAAAACCTCTCTCATTTTTTTCACAGGTGCCACTATCAGGGAGAATCGAATCCATCTTCGAGGCCCTTTGTTCCAGATTTTCGCTTTTCCGTTACAGTCCTGATTTTGCAGGGGATTTTACGATCAGCTGGAGATGAATTTAGCGAAATGGAAGGAGGTTTCTTTCCAGAACATGCCCATATACAATAACCTCCTTCATTTTTTTTCTAGGTGCCATATTTGAAGAGAAACAAACGTCTGTTCGGACCCCTTGTTTCTCAGAAAACCGGTCCGTCTTTCATGGCGGACAGTTCCAGATTTGGTGGGATTTGTGGTTATTTTTGGCCAAGGCGGTTAAAAACGACTCTCGAAACTTGTTGGGGGATCTCCCCTATTTATTCAGAGATGATTTTTAATGTAAAGGTTGTTGATCTCACGCCCAGGCAGGCTGGGAGCACTGTAACTTCTATCAAGAGATTTTCCAGAAATATGAGGAAACGCTTCACAGGATTCTTGCATGTTAGCTATTGGTGAAGTTTTTCCCTCGTCGTTGAATGTGTATCTTTCGTTGTTATCATTGTGTTTTCTGTCTGATCTTTTAAAATGAGTTAAAGTTACAGGATTTATCTGTGCATACCCTGTTTTCTGACTTTTGAAAAATCTAAATGTTTGTCTTCTGATGTTGTGGTGAAGAAATTCTTAAATGCTTCTTTACTGTGATTGATAATCTCACCTTCTCTGCTAATCCATCGCTTATTCCCAAAGAATCCAATATTTGCATTATCTTTCCCTGTGAAAATACTTCTTATAAACTATTATTTGATCTCTATCTTTATGACAGACCCCATAGCCCAATGGTCTTCTTTTGCTGTCTCAACCAGAAAACTCCAAGAACGTATCCTATTCTGCATAGATAGCCTAATATTCTCTTCAAACAAAGTTATATCAGACAGAGAGATCCCTCTCTGAGTCTTGGAGGGATAGATCCAAGACTCGAAGCAGTTTTGATGTTGCCTCTGTGACTGCCATCACAGCCTTGGGCAAATTACAGAGCGCTAACAGAAGTAGCACAAAGAAGATCACATGATGTTGGGGATGTCAGTGATGCGGAAAGTGAAGAGGTTGAGGTTGAAGAAGCTATAGGAGAGGATGCTGCAGAAGAACATTTGTTGAGAGAAGTTGCCAGATTGGGAGGCAGAGCTAAGATAGAGGTCCCCATGTATGAGGGAAATCTAGATGCTGAATAATTGTTGGATTGGATAAGGTCCATGGAAAAACACTTCGACTATGAAGATGTTGATGAGGAGAAGAAGGTGAAGCAGGCAGTCACCTAGCTAAAAGGGTATGCAACACTGTGGTGGGACAAACTGCAAGTTGAGAGGAGAAGTAAAGGTAAACAAAGGATAAAGAGTTGGGACATGATGGTAGCCAAACTGAAGGCTAAGTTCATACCCAAAGACTACCAAATCAATCTGTTCAGGAAGCTACAAAACCTGATATAGAAAGGGATGACAATCAAGGAGTACACCGGGAAGTTCTACCGGCTGAACATAAGAACTGGACAAAGGGAGAGAGATGAAGAGAAAGTCGCCAGCTATATAAATGGCTTGAGATATGAAATCCAAGACGATCTTATCATGATGTCAGTCAGGACTGTGGAAGATGCTTATCAGTTTGCGCTGAAGGCAGAGGAGAAGCTGGTCAGAAAACAGAACCAGCGAGGAAGAGGTAAAAGCTCGGTCCCAAGAAAAAGCAAGGGATTTAACCATGATAGAGCACATCAGTCTAAGGACGAGGTTGAGAAACCACACAATCACTTAGAACGAGGAGGAAGTTCATGAGGGAGACAAAGTGGTGGAAGAAACTCTTCTAGAGGAAGAGGCAGAGGAGGAGTAAGATGTTATGCCTGTGGAAAGACGGGGCACATGTCTTGGGAATGTCCCGAGAAGAAGAAGGAAGGAGGAGAAGCTCACATTTAAGAAGAACAATGAAGAGATGTTGAAGCAGAAGGTGCAGAGGATGGAGCATCCCTGATGTTGAGAAAAGTTCTCTTAAAACTAGAGGCATAAATTGAAAAACCAGTGCAGAGAAACAGTCTCTTCAGGACAACTTTCAAGACTAAGGATAAAGTATGCAAGGTGATCATTGATAGTGGGAGTACTAGAAACCTAGTATCAATAGAGATGGTGGAGAAATTGGAGCTGAAGACAACTGCACATCTAAGGCCATACAAAGTCTCATGGCTGCAAAAAGGACACTAGGTAACGATCGCTAAACAATGCCTGGTTGAAATTAAAATAGGAGGGTATAAAGATGAAATCCTATGTGATGTAATTCCCATGGACGTATGCCATATTCTATTGGGACGACCATGGCAGTTTGATAGAAATGTCATTCATGATGGGAGGAAGAATACATATACATTGGAGAATAATGGTAGGACACATAGGTTGCTGCCAATGGAGGAGAAGAGAGCGAAAGAGGAAGCCAACACATGCATACTTCTCACGAGTGGGAAGGAACTCCTGAAAGAAGTCAAGGAAGATCAGGAGATGCAGTTTTCTTTGGTGAGGAAGCCCAGAGTCATCCTTACGAGTACATCAGTGGATGATTTACCTGAAGAAGTTCAGGAGCTGTTGGATAATTTTGTTGATATAGTGGTGGATGAGCTGCCAAACTCATTGCTTCCCATCAGGAATCTTAGTCATCATATTGACTTGATACGAGGAGCAAGCCTGCCAAACAAAGCAACGTACAGATTAACACCTCGAGAAAATGAGGAGGTGAAGAACCAAGTCCAAGAATTGCTGGATAAGGGTTTAGTCAGAGAAAGTTTGAGCCCATGCGCAATACCAATTGTGTTAAGCCCAAAGAAAGATGGAGGATGGAGAATGTGCATAGACTCGAGAGCCATCAACAATATCACCATCAGGTACAGATTTCCTTTACCGATAATGGATGACTTAATGGATTGCTTAAGTGGAGCAAATTTCTTTTCCAGGATAGATCTGAAAAGTGGATATCACCAGATTAGGATGAGAGAAGGTGATGAATGGAAGACAACCTTTAAGAGGAATGAAGGTTTGTATGAGTGGATGGTTATGCCATTTGGATTAACAAATTCGCTGAGCACTTTTATGAGGTTGATGAATGAAATTTTGAATTATTTCATTTGCAAGTTCGTGGTTGTATATCTGGACGATATATTGTTCTTTAGCAGGACTAAAGAGGAGCATTTGAGGCACCTAATGATAGTAATGAGGAGGCTACAACATGAGAAACTGTTGATCAATTTGAAGAAGTCATCTTTTATGAATACATAACTCATTTATTTGGGTTTCGTGATCTCTTCGAATGAACTGAAGAAGGATCTAGAGAAGGTGAAAGTGATCAGGGAGTGGTCGTCGCCAAGGAGCATGTTTGAGGTAAGGATCTTTCATGGTTTAGAAAGTTTTTATAGAAAGTTCATTAGAGACTTCAGTGGGATTTGTGCACCCATGATGGATACAATAAAGAAGCGGCACAAGTCTTTTAAATGGACAGAGGAGGCCGAAAAGAGATTCAATATACTGAAGGAGAAGATAACAGAAGGACCAATTCTAGTCTTGCCAAATTTTGAGAAGACATTTAAGGTAAGATGTGACACAAGTGGAGTTGCAATAGGAGCAGTTTTGAGTCAGGACAATTGACCCGTTTCCTATTTCAGCGAGAAACTAAATGAGACTAAACCTGATGCAGACCCCCTATCCCTCCTTAGGGCTGCGCGACCTCCCGATCATGATCTTCTGGTTCGAGAGATGAAATGGCTCTTCTGGTTCCAAAATGGAACCCTTCGAAACGAACACACAGGTCCCCCACAAATTCTCAGTTGGCTTTTCCAAGCACCAAGCGTGAGCTCCCACAACACACGATCAAGAGCTGTGATCTTGCGCTAATACAAAAAGGGCACTTATCGGGGACCAAAGCTTCACAAGTCAAGCGTCCCGTCCCTTTACCCTTTGAATCCCCGGTGGCCGAAATGCCAAAATGTCTCAGCGCCTATTCTTTCGGGTTTTTCGTGTTTCATGAAACCATAATACAAGGGATATCTCTGCTCTTTGGGATCCCCGGTTGCCGAAATACCGAAATGTTCCGGCGCCTATTTTTTTGGGTTTTCACAGTTCGCGAAACCTGGGTGCAAGGGATATCTCATCTCCTTGGAAATCCTGGTTGCCGAAGTACCAAAATGTCCTGGCATTTGTTATTTCGGGATTTCACGATTTGGGGAATCGTGATGCAAGGATCCCGCTCTCCTGTCTTTCGAATTCCCGGTTGTCGAAATACCGAAATGCCTTGGCGCTCGTTCTTTCAGGATTTTGCGCTTCGGGGAATCATGATGCAAGGATCCCGCTCCTCTGTCTTTGGAATTTCCGATTACTGAAATACCGAAATGCCTTGGCGCTCGTTCTTTTGGGATTTTTCACTTCGAGAAATCGTGATGCAAGGATCCCGCTCCTCTGTCTTTGGAATTCCCGGTTGCCAAAATACCGAAATGATGAAATGCCGAAAACTCGAGGCACTTGATCAATGGCTCGCAATGCCCTCCAGCTCTACAGTCAGATCTCTTCCCCACCACTAACCTCCTCGCAACTCCACCTGATCCAATGAATCGCGGTATTTTGTGACTCTCCTCGAGAGTTCTCCACCATCCGTTCAGATCTTCAAGATCTTCTCTCCGGAATCTACACAGTGTTAAAGTCTGTGCTCCTACCTCAAATCGGACGGTCTGCGGGATTCTCCACCATGATCCAGCGCTCAACGATGTTCTTCCTCCTGAGATTTTACTCACGCCAAAATTAGAAGATTTTCTAAGTCTTCGAAGACTCGGTCTTTGTTCCTTCCAGGGAATGAGTTCCCGGATTTCGATAACACTTTCTGAAGCATTATCCCTCCTGAGCTTCGCCTTGTGTAGGCCTTGGATTCCCACACACTCCTTGTGTCAAAGGGATTCTGATAGCTCAGATCCAAGGGGTTTCTCATAGAGATATTCCTCCTGATCTCCTGGTGTTCTCTCCTCGCTCGATGAACACCTTGCAGAGCTTCAATGAAGAGAAACAATTGAAACTGGAAAAACTTAGTTCCATTCACTTGTTCATGTAACCAGAAATGAAAGGAAAATGCACACAGTCCACACACCATACATTTGAATCAATTTTCCATTCTGTTATAGTCACAAGTGCCCAATGGATACATAATACATTCAAAATTACAGTAACTCAAAAATGCCAAGATTTCCTGCTAACTCGCAGTTTTCTCTTACAGCTAATTTCTCTATGTATTCCAACTCTCTCTAACTGGTTGTACAACTTCTACATAACTCAAAAATTCTTCTAGTGTTTCCCCTGGCTACTTTCCTACTCTAAAACTCATCCTACACTATCTTAGTTCAGTCGCATTCTTGAGCCGAAGTGGAAACTCCTTCTCTGTTTAAAATCTCAAAACTTTGCCTCAAAGGGTAAAATTTGACACCGGTTCAAGCGTGCCTCCAAAGGTGAATTCCGGCGCTGAGTGGAGGCGGATTCTGAAATCAGTTGCAACTGCCCATTCAGAAGTTCTGGAAGAACTCTCACATGTTGAGTGGTCCCGCCTCTGCAAGCTTTCCAATGATGCTCCTGCATCATATTATTAAGTTGTACACGTCGTCCCTATTGTACCAATAGAAACATCATTTTATGTGATAAGTTTTGTATAAATAAAGGTGAATCCCCATTGAGGAAACACAATTATCATTGTGTCATCTCATGATTTTAGAAGTTGAGGTCTGAAATTATGAGAATTGCAACACCCTTTTGTGTGCTAGGTTTGGTGGTGGTTGGGGGATCTTCTCTTGAAAATATAGCAAAGGATTGTTGGGTTTTATTCTCTTGTGTAGAAGGGTTTCCCATGATATTTCTTTTGTTCTTGTGCATGGTTATTCTTCTTATGATCTTGTTTTAATGCAGCTAGTAATTGTTGCTGCAGTCATTGGTTATGGTTGTAACTCATTCTAAACAATAATAAAATAAAATTGCATCAACTTACCATAAAACTTAACAATTCAAGGGTATTCCCCAAGGCATTTCATTATCATTTGTCTTAATGAATATTTATATGCATCCATTTGATGTGAAGCAATCTCTCTTTCTTTGGGGATATCCAGAGATAAACTACGTAAGATATGTCGATGACTTACTAATTGCATTTGGCGCGACTGAGCAACTGATGGATAATCAAATTATAGTAAAGAAAATGCATGCCTTAATTTCTGAGCTTAGTCTAGAGCTAAAAATATCCCTCAATAAACCCGAAGAGTCTTTTTTATTTTTCGGTTTTGTGATAAAGAACAACTTGTTGGGAAATTTCGATCTAGAAGCTCCATTGGCCATAATAGAGAAGAAAATTAATAGGATGTCACATAATAAAAAACTCTTGTCTCATCCTCTGGTTTCATGCAATAAAAAATATTAGGACCAAATAATCGCTCACTATAATAAGAGAGTGATACTTTACCTCTTCACATACTGTGTTTGTTCCAATTATCCAAATTTAAAGGAGATTTTAAACACGAATGCATACTTCATGTATAGAGCATTTGGATCAACTAACAAATACATCCTTAGTATCCATCAAATTCAAGTATGGAAAAAAATTTGCAATACCTTGATTATGCAATTTGAACTATGGGTTATGTTACCCCCTCTCACCTGGGGGTAACTAAACGAGATCATTATTTATGATCCACATTATAGAAAGTGGTCCCAAAGATGACAACCACCATTCTGCACAGAGAACAATCCCTCAAATGCCTCTTCCTCATTATTGCTCATCTCATTCACTTGATCAATAGGTTCATTCAATGATGGTGGCCCTGTTATTGCACAATTTGTACTTATTCCAAAGGAAAATGTTAAGCAAAGGAAAATGTTAAGGAAAGGAAAATTGGGGTAACATGAGGTTATCCTATCACTGTCGCCTCAACATGATACCTCTTTCTATTTAGGGTTGATAGCCCAGGGGAGACGTCCCCGGTGACCTGGGGGTTTGAGAAGGCAATAGTTAAAGTATCTATAAAATTATCCCCTCTCACAAGTCACACTGATCAGAAAGTCCCAGGGCTTTAACATATGAAGTAATGAAGTATTCAGATGTACTTTCCCGGAACAAAGCAACAATACAACATATCTTTCACAAGCACAACTTGCTATTAGTGCTTCATAAAACCATGGACTTTATCGATAAAAGAAATAGTTGATAAATGATTAAGCAAACAATTTTTTTATAACAGTGTTGACTTCACAATACATTCCATAAAATATATTCACAATGACAAAAAATGATTACTCAATGATAACAAAGTACTGGTATTTGTCAGAAGCAAATTAGGCAGTGTATAAATCAACTTTACAATTGCTTTTAGGTACTTTTAATGCTGCAACAGATGGTTATAGATTACTTTTGTAACAACAACAAATAGGTTAGTAGGTTAGTCTATTCTAAGGTTATGAATAGTTAGTAGAGAGCCTAAGGTAATAGTTTTGAGGGTGGATTTCATCAATCACTCAATTGTAAGGCTTAGATCAATGCTTTTTAGGGTAAATGGAGTCTTTTTAGGAAGTGAAAAATCTTGAAGGAACAAATGAAAATAAGAGAAATAGAGACAAGAGGGTCAATAATTGAAGTGTTGGTAGCCCAAGGCTTCAATCACCAAACCCTTAGGGGGAAATGGCTACTAGGAAGTAGGTAACCCTAGGCCCTAGTAGTTTTCTTCCTTCTTTAGCTCAAATATGAAGTAGATGACGACTAGATGAAGAAAAAGATGCTAGGGTGTTGCAATGACAAGTCCCTTAGCAAAAAGCTTCAAGGAAATCCGTTTTCTAGCATAATCTAGTAGGTGAAAGTTATTAAGGCAAGGACAATAACATGTTCTTTAGCCTCCTAGGGTTTTAAGCTAGAAATTTCATAATCTTAGCATAAATGTAAGATAAATAGAACCATAACCATTCAATGAAGAATACTTGCATAAAATTTACTTACATTCACCAAGAATCATTTAGAAAATAGCCTAGTTGAACACTTCCACCAAGAAAAATGCCAAAATGCTCCAAAATTAGACTCCGCGCACTAAATTTCAGCCAAGTAACCCTAATTAGGGCACAAATTTCATACCTCACTAAGTGTGAGTGAAATATGATGAAATAATACAAGGGAAAATCCCTTATTTATATAGTTACAATGATCGAAATTAGGTCAAAAAGACCGACATGGCTAGTTTACATGTAATATCCAATTTTTACATAAAAATGACAATTTGAACCCTAAATCAAGAAAAATAGGTGACTTCATGCCCCTTTAGGGTTACATTAGGCCTCTTTGGTGAAACGTTGGCCTCTAGGAGAAAAACGTTAGGCCTCCCAAGGCTACTGGATCAAACCACACTTGCCACTTGACACATAATTGCCTCCAAAGTGTCCATCAAACGTTGGTGATGTCAAGGGTCATAGAGGTAACGTCATGGGCCTTTCAAGGCCAACATCATCGTAGGAGGGAAAGACCCCCTGGGTCCAGGCCTGCCAGGCTGTCTCTGGTGGAACGCCCTCCTCTCTCTCTAGTGCAAGCCTCTATCATGTCTCTTCCCCTAGCTGGGGTCTTAGCATCCATCTGGTGGGCTTTCAACCCTATGAAGGCCTGAACTAATCATCTCCCCATGTGTACCTCTCCATCGGGTGTTGTCCTACAACAAAAACAAGTAGACACTCCATGGGCTCATAAGTCACAAGGATCATAGCAATGCCAATCACATCAAATAATCAAATTATTTAAACATCTGCATAAAACCCCCCTTTCCCAGACAAGTGCTTAAAGAAGTTATGCTATTCTACAAGCCAAGTTTGGAGAGGACATCAGGGGCTCCTATTGGGCTAATTCTCATTAGACGTGGGATGTTTCTAGGTGAAGACAAATCCATGCCATGTAAGTGGATGAGGTGGTGAGGGTTGTTTGAGAAATGGGTGCAATGATGACAGGGGAATGTATGGATTACCTATGGGTTCCTCTGAAGAGGGTCAGTTGCACCTTGTAATGTATGCACATTTTTCCAATCCCATTAAATGCCTTTTATATTCTTATATTATTTCTTTTTCTTTCAAGAGACTAGTTAGGGGACACTGCCCTGACATGGTGACCAATGGTGACAATGTTACCCACAAGAATTTCATGGAGATGAGAAGGCTAGTTCGTGATGAGACCCCCTTTCTCTTGGCTATGCCACCAAGAGCCACTGCCTTGGTGTGGTGACCATTTGAATGGTAGTGTCATACCACTACATGCCCATGGACCTAATAGGCTGGATCATGATGAGACCCCCTATCCTCCAACTAGGTCTTGATTTTATTATTTTATGGGTCCCTCTGTTTCTTGCTGAAAAGCCTGTTATTGCTTTCTCGAGGATCCACGGGTGAAGAATATGAAGGTTTTGTTCTTTTTACTTCTATCCTTTTCCAACTACTTTTACCCTCTGGGCCTTTAGCCCCTTCTTCCCATAAGGTAATGTACGACCCTTTTCTAGCTTGGCAAACCCAATGCCGAAACCAGTGTAGAGGATGGGTGAGCAGGAAAAAGATGGAAAGTGATAAGTATGGTGGGAATGCACGATGACCTTTCATGAACCCACCCAGTGGAAACTAAAACCCTATGGGAACCAACTTTCTAGGGCATCCTGTCATTCCCCCCAGGTGTGGACAAGTGAAAATGTATAAGGTCCAAGCACACGTCATAAGTAAAAATAATTAAATGCACATATTCAAATGTTTTTAGAATCAGAGTGACACAAACCATGATACCCAGAATCATAACCTCATGGATCAAAACCCATTGTTGCTGAAGGACCAGGCCAATGGGATGGATGTTGCTGCTGCTGACAAGGTGGAGGCATTGAAGAAGAAAGATGGGCCCTATAGGGCGAGGCTCCCGTCAATATGGCTCTCAGTACTCCATGTCTAGGACTCGTGGGCCTCGAGACATAATCTCCTTAGTTATCCCTATGCTATGGGATAACATCTGGCTCCAACTCAGGGAAATGTGCTCATCATAGAGTGCATAAGAACCTCAACATTTCTGGCATGAAATGTGACCTGCTTGATCTCAAAACAAATTATTAGTAATCACTTGGGGTGGTGATATCACCCCCAACTCATATATGGTACAAAAAATGAAAACAAGCATATATACAAATGGAAATACAACTACTCTAGCATGAAATGCATATGGTATATAAAATGAATGCAAATTCCTATCTACTTACTTGTACTTACCTGTTGGATGAATGCTAGGTGTAGTCAAATAGACAGTGAAACCACCCTAGCGATGTCTCACAATACTTGCCTCTGTGCTTCATCATAAACCAAACTAGTGGTAAGTTAAGCACATAAATCACATGAGTTAGAAAATGTATTGTATCATTGGAAATGGTAAAGTCTAGCTCATGGAGGCGTGTGGGAGGGAAAAAGTGGTAC
>ML778799.1:58114-73304 GCA_009831015.1 Picea engelmannii | reverse complement strand
TGGTAATCCTCTTCATGAATATTCTTTTCAACTTCTCGTTCATCAATGGATTCTTCACCTTCCTCAATAGAGTCAGAAAATAACCCTTCCCTTTGGAGGGCCACTGCAAAATCGTGGAGAATGTCTTCATATATTTGTGTTCTTGGGGTCCATCTTTTGAAGAATTCCTCAATGAAGATTGTAAGAGAATATATACTCTTTGGATTAAGAGTATGTTTAACCCAATCCTTTTTTCTTTCTTCCAGAGATAGAAAAAAAAATCTTATCAATACATGTTGATGTGTCAGATCTATGTTTGAATCATAATTCAAGAAATTCACAACATGAGTAATAGTCAAGGCCCGATATCCATCAATTTTTGGATAATTATTCCTCCAAATTGGAGAAAAATGATTTGGGTATCCCGAAACATCCTCAATATCCAGAGAGGGAAACATTTTGTGAAGTGACCATGGTGCCATAATTCCATTACTTGAGAATATGCAATATCACAAAGTTGAGAGTAGGATGACAACTTGGAATATGCCAGTGGAGTCACCAAATGATCACCCTTGGATCATCAAAGTAATGTGAGGGAACTACCCTCAATGGAGTCACCAGGTAAAATTGTAAGATAAGGGATTTAGGATATTGTGAGGAGAATGACTCAATCCTCCCTGAAAACAACACCAAAATGTTATTGCATAATTTGTACTTGTGCAAATCCCACCAGAAGATCCCCAATTCTTATGTAACTATGGAAGAAAATACCATTGTCACATTAGTTGGATCTTCCCTTGTTTTAGTGATGGAGGAGGTCCACCACAAGGGAGGCTTCCCTAGTGATCTCAAGGGATCAAATAGAAAGTTTAGTATCCAAGCCTACCTCCCCCTATCTTGATCACCGATAGGTTCGTCTAGGTCTAGGAAAGAGAGGTTGTGATGTAGTTTGTTGTACCTTCCTGGAACAAGAACACTTTACAATATATATATAACAACTTCCAAGCCAAAGTATGCAATAATGACCTCTTTTATACACTAGACAAATTAAGTAGCTATGGTTATTGCAAATTGTAGTGATTAAACAGTCTTATAACAACAATGAATAATTTGCAATAGAAACAATAATTAGTTCTTATAAATGTAACAATTATCATGAAAAGTAAGAATTCATCAAGCACAAAGTTATCCAATTGCTAGAGGAAATTTATGAACAAGTAAGGCCACCTTTAGATGAGTGTATGCATCAAATTGATGTAGTTTTAAATGGTTGCAACAAAATTTTATAATAATAAAAAATAATATAGTGAGTTTGATAGGGTTAGAGTTAGTAGAGTTAGTAGAATATTTGAGAGATTTGAAAGAGGAGTTTTATCAATTTGTTTCACCACAAGAGTTACTTATAGATTAGTGCCTTTACCATTCTACGATTATGGAGTCTCAAATGCATCTGATATTGAAGGTTGATCTACTTGAAACCAAGAGGTAGAGTCTAAACCCTAAGGTGCAATCACATTTGGGCCTTAAGGCTTTAGACTTTGAGGAGAAAGACGTCTAGGGTGCAAACACTTGTGGGCCCTAGATATCATTTCTCCCTTATTGTAGCTTCAACTAGGTCAAAGATCAATTGTCTAGGGATAAAATCCTAAAGTGATAGAACTTTAGGGATTTAGGGTTCTAACCCTAGCAAGGATAATTTAAATTTTTTGGACAAGTAAAACTTTGTGAGAGGAAGAAGCACTTATGTTACTCTCTAAGGGTTTCAACAAAACAAGACTTCTTGCAACAAAATAACAATTTCACCATTTACACCAACAACATATCAAAGAATTGCAAAAAATTACTTACTTCATCCAAGAAACCAAGATCATTTAACCCTAATTGCAGAAATATCAATCCAAAATAAACAAACCATCCACACGAGTTCCATTCCAGGCATAACATAGGAGAGAGAGACCAATAACCCCAAAGGGGAAAAAATTTCAAAAGTACTCCTCCACAATGGTGAGGAAAAGATGATGATAACATGAAAGTGAATGCTAGCCTTTATATATGAGCCTAGGCTAGTGATTTGTCCACATAACAATGCCAATGTTTAATTAGAAGTGGGTCTGACCCCTCATTTAACCATTTACAAAATGTAATAAATGAAAAAACATCATAATGAGCCAGACATGTGAGACGTCAATCCTCCTTAGGAAAGGATGCGGCCTCCAAAGGCCATGTGGAACTAATTCGAAGTGGAGTGGGGGAAAATGATATCTCTCCCCTCTCAAAATCGTTCCAACCATCACCAATACCTAGGGTATCCTCCAAACCCTAACTACATCAAGCCCTAAAAGATGACATCATCAAAAAATAGGGCCAATGTCCAGGATCCATGTCCTATGTCTAGGCCTGGGGGAGTTGAATCTTATCTCTGCAAGGTATCTCACTGTATGCTACTGCAACATCCCTGATCCTGGTGAAAATTAAATGTTGGAGCACTCTGTGCAATGCATAGGCTTCGAGCCCATCTATGTTCCATATTAACTGAATTTTCTCAAACCAATCCCATATGTCCATCATCTAAGATTCCAAGGATGTGAGATATGATGTCTAAGGGTGGTGATTCATTGGATGACCTACTGCTCTCCATCACACGTGCCAAGGTCCTGCAATAAAAGAACAACATCCTAGGTACAAGCCCATGATTTCCCTCAAAGAACCATGTCAAGGCCATCCATGACAAAACAAAGTATAAGAGAAATTTATCCAGGGTTCATAAGAAACATTAGTCCTTAAAGCATGTAAAGTAAGATATAACTTAAGATATACACCATGTAAACAATTCACCTCAGTATCCCCTTCAAGCATCACACCATCATAGGACCCCATGTGAGTTGACAAGTTTGAGTGTTGGAGGGCCTTCATCCAACCCTATTAGGCATGACAACCTAGAGAGGAAATAAAATAACCTAGGTAGAGGGATAGGTCCCAAGGGAAGCAAGAAATAAAGAAACCCTTCAAGATTAAGTGTGAAAGTGATATGGTTTTGGGGCTTACTTCATGGATTATGCTGTCATTTAATCCATTTCTATGAGTGCCTTTGTGGAGGGTTCACTTTCCCTTGAGTTACTGCTTTCTTAAGTGCCATTTTTTCCGAACCCTTTTATCATATTTTCAAGTCCCTTTTATAAGGTTTCAATCTATAGAATCATTTCCTAGGATTGGGGTAAGCACGAAAAGGGTAGAGCTCAAGTTTGGACTGTTTTTTTGAGGGTCCTTTTCTATCATTCATTTCTTTCTTTAGAATCATTTATATATATTTTTAGTAGCAGTTGCAATCAACCTTTGGGTCTTCAACCCCTCTTCTCATGAGAGAATGGACCATGACGCATTTCCAAAGTTTAGTACACTATGAGAGGATCTAGGATGGAAAGTGTTAAGTATGGTGGGGAACAAAATATTACCCTTGTGAGCTCTCCCCAGTAGTATCCCTTTTCCATGGGCGATGACAACACATGACTAGGGCATAGAAACTGACCACCAAGGTGAAACAAGGCAACCAGCACAATTTCCCAAGCTAATGATTTTTTATCCAACTTTAACCAAGGATCATCATCCACATGCTCGAAAAATTAAGCATAACAATTTGCAAGAAAGAAGGACTACCATAACTCATGGTGATGATGGCTTACCATCTCCCATACCCTATGTTGCTTGAATGTGATGGGCCTTGGTTGAATTGTAGCTATAAATATGAATGAGGAGGGTTGTTTGGCTGCCATCTGTAGACATGTTGATCATAATCATGGTCAAGATCATGTTCTCCATTGTGGGCCACGAGACATGATCTTCTCTAGTTACTCCTAGACATGGGGGGGGGGGAAGCATAGCCTTTGTACCCCATTTGGAGATGGCGTCACCCTCATTGAGATTTCTACACTCACATGTGTGGATTTTAGGAGGATGTTTTCCTGTTTTAGCATTGTGCCATTATCTTAGAGGCATTTTTTGGGTCTGCCTAGAGCTATCCACCTAGTATAATTTATTTTATACCATTTAGGGGGATTTTAGAGGGGTGACGTGCTTGGTTTCCTCATATAAGTAGAGGAAGTTATCCCTCATTTGTAAATCATAATAACTTGTGAATATTACTATTACTTCTCTCTTCTATTTTTTACCTTCTACTATGGATGACTTATGTGCCTTCTTGGAGAGATGATCTTTGGATGCTTTTCAATTTTGATTGTTGATTTTCATGGTTAGAGTTTCATAAACGAGGTTTGATTTACCTAGTAAGTATTCTTTCTAAATATTTATTTGTTTATTTATTGGATGTATTAAGTGTAAATATTTTTATCAAAGTGGTGATAGTGCATGTTACCTTGTATTTCTCTTAAATAAATTTTATCTTGAAACTCTATGAAGGTTTGTAGTGGACTACCTTCCCTTGATATCATTTGTTTAAATCTTATTAAATGACATAGGGAATTTTTCTGGGGTTTGTAGTAGACCACCCTAGTTATTTTCCTATGGGTAGTTCTCTAGGGTTTGTAGTGGACTACCCCATGGTTTTATCCAAGATCCATCTCGATCTTCAACTGCTAAAGTTTTCTAGAATATAGAAGATGACTTCTTAGGGTTTGTAGTGGACTACCCTAATTGATTCTCTAAAGGAAAGATACCTAGGGTTTGCAATGGACTAATCTAGGGTTTTATCCTTTGGTTCTTATTTCACCTTTATCTCTAAGAAAGTTCATAGTTTTGACTCCATAGGCCGAAGAGGATTGAACGACACTAGTCTTTGTCCATTGTAGTAAGTTTTAAACCCTAAATTAACCTACTTATTTACTATTCTAGGGTTAGATTAGAGTTTGCATCAATTATTATCCAATTTTCAGCCATAAATGTGTTTGACACCGAGGAGAATTAAATTATTCTCCTTGGAAATTTGAAGTCTATGCTTCAACCATTCATTGATGAGCATGCATCAAAGCCTAACCTAGTGTGCTTGTAAGGTGGAGAAAGCATTGTTGTAAAGGCATTGAACATTCACCTTGGTGATTCCACTCATAGGATTTTGTAAAAAGGTGACATCCTATTTTAAGATTTTGTATAAAGTTGCATATTCTCAAATGAAATAATTATTGCACGATGGGAACTTCATGAATTTTTTCATTCTCTTAATATTAAGAATGTTCCTGGATACCCAAATCACTTTTCTCCATATTGGTGGGATGATTGTCCAAAATTTGATGGTGCATTGTCCTTGAATATTACTCATGTTATTAAATTCTTGAAATATACCTCAAAAATAAATTTGATACACAAAGATGTGATAATAAGATTATTTTTACTGTATTTGGAAGCAAAACAAAAGGACAGGGTCAAGCATTCTTGCAATCCAAAGAGTACACATTCTATTGTTTATTTCATTGAGAAATTTCTTAAGCATTGGACCCCAATATTTTAGGGGTATGAAGACACTCTTCATGATCTTGCAACACCACTTTGAGAAGAAGGATTCTCTTTAAAACCTATTGAATATGATGAAGACCTCATTGAAGAACAAGAACCTGAAGAAGATATTCATGAATAAAGTTACCAAACCTTTGAAGAAGAAGAAGACTTGGACGAAGCACATCATGTTGAATATCAAGGCCATGATGATGACTTGATAAAATAAACCATCATTCTTCTCGAAGACAAGGGTATGGTAAGTTATTCTCCTTTCCAAGTCTTTGATTCCTATGATGCATTCTTTGATGATTTGGAAAGTGAGAAGTTTTTAGAGAAACCCTTGGATTTGGTAAAATTTCCATTTGATGGAGAACATGATGATCGTGAGATTGCAAATGTTGATTATTTTCTACATATTGTAAGGCATAAATGAGATATACATTGTTTTAATTTTGATGGGAATCCCATTTATGATATTGATGATGACCTTAGAGTCAAGAATGTAGAATTGTTTCCTCTTAAGTAGTCATATACGTACATTAATGATTTGATTTTTGGAAACAAGAAACATGTTCACATATTTGTTTCAACCACCTAGGAATGATTCATTACACCATTCTCATGGAAAATTATATCCATATCCTAGGAGGTATGATACACATTCATTTGAGTTATTTTGTGAAGAAAATTTTCAGCCACCCTTATGCTCAGACTTCGGTGAACATTCATGTGAGCACTCTTATGGGGTTGTGATTTTCCCAGGGTTGTAGGTTTGATTAGTTTGGAAAATAAATCGTTATTGCACCATTCGTCTCACTTGATTTACCAAATTAGATGTCCATTTTTAAGTCAAAATGACTACCAATCATGGGAGGGAAGAACCTTTGTTTTTGTGTTTGATTCGATCCAGAGAGAAAACCTATAACCAGATCAGCCCTGTATTTTGCATTGTCCCATAGATCATAAGAATTATAAATAGGAGGGTTTTCAAAATGCACGATAAGGAAATTTGTTTTCTCTATTCCAATTACAAGTTGATGGTTCCATTGTTTGCGACATTAAGGATGAAAAAACATACTTCTTTGTTTTCATAAAATTGTTAAAATTCTCAAGCTTTAGTCCCAAGGACACAAGAGAGACCATGATTATTGTTTTCATCTGGGGTAGATTGATATTTAAGTCATCAAGATTATAATATTGTAGTAATTTTTCCAATTGAGTTGTAAAATTGGTAGAATCCTATTTTGTATCCTTTTGTAGATATCCATTGTTTAGGTCACTGTTTTCTTCAATCTTGGAATTGAGGGTATAGGTGAGAATGTCACCTTGTTCACTTATACAACATGAATACCCACATTCCTCAACACAATGACAAATAAATTTGTCTTCAAGATGATTATCGAGGGAAAAGGGGAATGATATCTCCTAAAGTAGATCGACCATAAAATCAACCCGATCCTTACCTTCATCATAGTCATTACCAACCTAGGACACATGAGGGCCATAACAATTTAGTATGAGATCTCTATCACGTTTTTTTTTTGTATTCAATAGGAAAATATGAGCTGCTAGATATGTCATTATGAATGTCACACACTATAATGATTAAAACATGCTTCTTCGACCTCATGAGACAGTTCAAATTTCATACTAGAAAGATGATCATTTGTGTTTAGGACTTCATCATATCTACCATATGGCTATTCTTCAGGGGAAACAATAATATCTTCATATGTCAAGTATTGTAGGTGGAGTATTACAATTGTGAATGGATGCTCATTATAATACACAAGTTCTTCATTTTCTAGACTAAGAATGGCTTGAATTTGTTTTCTAAATCACGCAATATAGTAGGATATATGCCACTAGATACTTCAAAACCTACATTATATTATTCATGAAAATCGTCTTCATTTGTATTCTCTATGAAACCTAGACACATACTGGGTTTTTGGTAGAGATCGATTATGTTGTAGGGATAGGAGTGCTCAAGGGCTATCCACATGTTTCCCTATTTGCATCAATGTTGGAGGTTAAGGCCCACAAATGATCTATCTTTAAATATGGAATGTCTTATTCCTATGATGGTTTCATCATTAACAAGAGGATATTGAGTATCTTCTTAAAAAATGTTTTTTGCATCATACATTTCCTTGATTCTTTCCACAATGGGCATCCACTTCTCATAGTAAATAGGGTTCCATTGTTTGCAACATGCCTCAACAAATCCTACAAAATTTGATATTTCTCCTTGACCAAGACGTTCAAACCACATTCTTGAAATCTTTTTAAGACTTAATGCAAAAATTTTCATCATAACATCTTCATGAATGATGCCAATTCCCAAACTGAATTTCATGAAAGATTTGATATGTAGTATGATCGAATCATCATGTCCACACAAACTCGGAATTGACCTTGCATTTACACTTGGAATTTACCTTCTCTTGACTTATTTAATTATTTAATTGTGTGTCTACTGTAGATTTTATGAGGTCCTATGAGGCTACCATCTAAGGTATGTCCTTGACCTTAGTATGGCTCTAAGTTTCAACTGTGTGGCTGTCCTCTCTTGCTGTTTTAGGACATCAAACAATCACCCAACTTTTTGATCAATGTTTTGATGGTTAAGTTCTCTTTTAAGGTGCCCTTGCAAGTGTTTTATTTACTCAATGTTATCACATGCATAATAAATTAAAACACATAACACTACCTCTATATATTTTAACTTTGAAATGATGATCTACACTTCTAAGCATGCATAAATTTGACACAGGTATTTTTGGTCAACATGAACTTGGATAAACCCCCCTCGGGGAAAACCAGTTTGGGATATATGTCTATATAATGGGGAAATAGATGTCTATATTCAAAAAATGATCATTGAACTCTATCTCCTCTGTTGTCACTGCTGATACATCCTTCTTCTTCTTCTTCTTCTTGGGACACTGTCCTGCATAGTGACCCATCTTTCCACAAGGAAAGAATATCACTATGCTCATGTCTCTCTTCTGCCCATTGTTGCTGCTTCTCTTTCCTCCATGTGGTGGGGCCCCAAACTTGTGACCCTGTCGACCTCCACAACCGATCTTCTTATTTCCATTTGTCCAAAGAGAAAGGTCCTCAACACCTGAAACTGACTGCTGCTGCTACTGTCCAGAAGCCTCGGCTGCGAGCCTAATCTCCTTCTAGACGAATTCATCCCACATCCTCTCCCATGTAGGCATAACCTCCCTGACAACAATGCCACATATGAATGGAACCCAAGGTTTGGTGAAGCTATTCATAGCTGTCCTCACCAAAGAGTTAGGGTTCACCACCTCTACGACGGCTCCAAGCTCGTCTCTGATCTAGGTGTATCTACCAAGGAATGAAGTAACCAACTCATCCTCGAGCATGTGAATGATCCTCAATCAATCATGAAGAACCAACTTTCGGTTCTCATTAGAGCTCTCATACAACTTGCATAGATATTCCCACATCTTGTATGCATGAGTCTTCCCCGTCAAATGGGGAATAATGTGATCTCTCACAACATCACAAATGATCCTCTTTTCCTTGTTGTTCCTTTTCCTGAACTCTGCCACCAAGACGAGAGTAGTGACAGGAGTGAATGGAACAACTGCCTTGACTATGTCCCATAGCTCGAGGTCCTCTAAGAAAAAGACCATCCTCGCCTTCCAAGGTGACCAATTTCTAGCCACGACTAGCTTGTCCTCCACATGCATCTGAGATACTGACATGTCTTCCAAACTGCACTCACTCTGATGCTCCAAATGCAAAGGAATGTTGCCTCACTCCTATCAACACATGTGTGAAGAGAGGAAACTGAAACCCTGACCTCACTCCTAGTCAATAGGTGTGAAAATAGGTCGTATAGTACAACCTCATTCCTGTCCACACAGTTGTGAAAAGAGGCTATCCACAAGTGTAAAAAATCAGCCCAACAAATGTGTCCACAATTGTCCACAAACACTATCAACTAGCTGTCCAAAATCTGCCCTGATTTGTCCAAATGGAACTGAATGAGAGGTACCTTTAGATATGAAGTTTACCCATTGTTTTGGACCAAGAACTTGTTTTCCAAAGCAACCAATAAATATGATATAAAATCTCGCCAAACTGCCCACAAAAGTGCTCCAAAATCAACAAGTCTAAGCCACCTTTAGCTCTGATACCATGTAGATTTTCTGAGGTCCTATGAGGCTGACATCTAAGGGTTGTCCTTGAACTTAGTATGGATCTAATTTTCAACTATGTGGCTGTCTTATCTTTCTGTTTTAGGACAACAAACAATCACCCAACTTTCTTCTCAATGTTTTGATGGTTAAGTGCTCTTTTAAGGTGCCCTTGCAATTGTTTTCTTTACTCAATGTTAGCACATGCATAATACATTAAAACACATAAAACTACCTCTAGATATTTTAAATTTAATATGATGATTTACACTTCTAAGCATGCATAAATTTGACACAGGTATTTTTGGCCAACATGACCCTGGATAAAACCCCCCAGGGGAAAACCAGTTTGGTATATATGTCTCTATAATGGGGAAATAGATGGTAGAATACAACACATACAAAATATATATGAACCTGCTACAATAGTATCTTGTCTCAAGCTGAAGTACAATTCCAAACCAAGAAAGAGCTCCCTAGAATGGTGCGTCCCTCATAAATGCTACCAAATCCACCAAAACTGCTGCAGATGGCAACTGAAAGATCTGATCTAGAAACCCCTCCATAGTAATCAAGCACTGATGAGTTGCCTCCCTCTGAAACATACCTCATTGCAATATGACAGGTGTAAGTGATCCCCACTGATGATTCTCCCTCCTCCTCAAGTGCGCCCTCCTCATAACTAAAATATCCCCACTAAATAACTGAGGCTCCAAGCTAGATGAATCTCTCCATGGAAACATGCGACCTAGCTAGCCTCTCCCAATGATTCTGACCTCATCCTCTTTCTCTTCCTACTTCTCCTCAAGTGAACAAAACAATGAATGAATCCTCCTCCTCTCAAATGCACCCCTCACTCAAGCAATAATTCAAATCAAAGGGAAATCCTCCCTGGCCCTCCATCTCTCATCAAGAAATACTCTCCTCAAATGGATGGAACCAACAACAAGGAGCGCTCTCCTCCTCTAGATGCACATCTCCTCCTCAGAATGCACTCCTCCTCTAGAAAATGTGCCTCTCTTTGTGTAGCATGTGCCTTCCAAGGAATGATGGCTAAACCTCCATGGATAACCTCTCCATGCAAGCTCAACCCAACAAGAGCTTCCTCCTCAAGCTCTCATACAAGTGTGCCCTCCTCTCCTTGAGAAATGTGCCCCTCCTCTTCTCCAAAACTCATAAGTGAAGAATGAATCTCAAAATGCATTATACCCTCACTTCAACCTCCTTTTAACAAGCCCTAATAGATCAATGGCCTAGATCCAATCTAGCCAAGTCTAATCAATGGGTGAGATATCATCCAAAAATATCACTAAGGAAACCTACTTTCCTTAGTTGCTTTATGTCTATCAATTCACCCACATTGTGAATTAATTGTTACTTTAATGCTTAAGTGACATATTTCACTTTTGACTTAAATCTCCTAAGTCAAAGTGAAATTAGAATCATAAAGTAAAGTACAAGGGTAATAGTCTCCCCCCTTTGTGCTTAGAGACTCATAAGCATATGGGGACCACTTTCCAGGGTACCCAAATCTCAACAACTATGACCCCTCTTCTTGTTGTTTTCCATCTTGCTGGAGATCTCTTCTTGGTTATTGTTTGGGTATTTTGGTTCTACTTGCTGGTGTCGCCTTCCTCATTTTTTTGCTGGTGTCGTCCTCTTTATCTCCTTGCTAATGACAACTTGAGTATTTTTCCATTCTCTTCTATTGTTGGTGCCACATGTGTATGTTTCTAGTTAGTCTATTGATATTTTACCCTAAAAGTTCTCCTTGGCAATTTGTTCCATGTGTCATGATGAGATCTGCCTCGAGGGTTTGATCAATGATCCCTTGAATATTTTTATGAGCATATATCTAAGATTATAGTAGCAACATGTATCATGTGATATTGTTTCTTATTTTAGTTTTAAGTAAATGTTTTGTCAATGATTGTAAAAAATATAGTTGTTCTAGTTTTTTCAATATATGTTCTTAAATGTTTGTGTTATAAATTTAGTATTTCCATTTAATATTTCTAAAACTTATGAACTTTCATATTCATGAATTTAAAAAGGATAGATATTGAGGCGAGATTTTGAGACATGAGTCTCCAAACATTCCTCGCAAATGCTTTAGGCTATCCCAAGAAGGAATAAGAGGAACCCCTTCTTCGACTAAGACTCTGAGTGGTCGGTGACAATCTCGTCAGAGGAGATTATCAAACGAGTCTATAAATAGATCAACCTGAGAATGTGCTAAAGAAAGTGCTATGGATGTAGCCTTATTAGATAGGTTGCACATTGATACTCCTACACCTGAGAATGTAGGGAATACATCAGGACAATAAAAATATTTTTGGTAATTTTCTTTGATTTTGTTTATTTTTGTTGTATTTTTGTGTATTTATATTTTTGTCAGGTTAAATGCTGTAATTACTTTCAAATGTGTGTGTAGACAATGATTTTAGTGCGAGGGGAGACAATGAAAGAGAGAGTAGGTGTCACAAAGATTCTAATGTTAGTGAAGAGGGTGAAGTTGGATTTAGGAGGTGATGTTATCAAGAAACAAAAATATTACACGTCTACGTCCACCTATCCTTCAGATGTTCGTGATGAGATTCCTTGGGAAGGGATTACTGAAACAATGACCCTTAAGCGATACTCAGGTGTTAAAAGTAGGTTGAAAAATGATTTGAGGATCTTGGATCTCCCCCAGGAAAGTAAACAAAGCTTGTAGATTGTTTTTCATTCATTGCAAAAATTTATGTATGCATATAAAAATATGGGGCCAACCACTGACAATTTTATCGATTTGATGAGGCGACGAAAGTTAGAGGTGATGGGCCCTGATAAACGAGGAACATTAAAAAATAAAGTTTCAAAAGAAAACTCAATTTCGATGTTCAATTTCAAAGATAGTCCAAAGCGAAATATGTTGAAGGTGCAATATTTTAAGCACTCCAACATAGTAGAACATTTGTATAACAATTTTTTTGCAACATATGAAAAATTGTCGTGGAACGATGAGGTTCCACATTATTTTGCTAGACACGTTTATGCAGAGTTTTTCATGGACATGCACCCTGATTATACTAGTTTACCATCCGATTGTCATGGGGCTGGTAAATGACAGACATATGATCGAAAAGTAGCATATCAAAATGTGACATTGTAGAGGCCTCCACGACCTTTAGTATCTCGCCCAACATGGGCATTTGCTTCACATTCAGAGTTGTGAGCTTTATCATAGGTTGAAAAAGAGGCTAGGAATGCAATGAGAGAAAAATTAGAATCGATTTTTTATGGTGCTGATGTTGGTTTGAACCGTCAGTGAGAGGAAACCAATTCTTGAGCCATTTTTGTTTATAAAACAAAAGTGAAGTTAGATACCATGTCATTAGAAGATCTTAAGGAGTATGCAAAAAATTTTCGTGATGGTTGGAAGGAGGTCATTCAAAATGATGAATCGAACAACAGATTGGTATGTGTTCTAGTTAGTAAAATTTTGACATATTTTATGATAGTTTACTTCTAATTCTAGATCTAGATATATGTCATTGTATCTATAGAAATAATTGATTTGTTATTGTCATTAATTGCAGTTTGGAGATATGTTAAATGAATCTCCAGTAAATAGGGGACTTGATTCCACAAGTTTAAATTTGGATGGGTTGAATCAGGTATGTGTTTTCTAATATCCACAGATGAACACTTTAGTTGTCAAATCTCCAATATTTTGAATAAGATCAACAAAATGAAATTTATAATTTTGTATGAATGTGAACACATTGAATCCTATATTTAGTTCTTAGTTTTGTTGTTCACATATCCTTATTCCATCTCCTACTACTTGGATAGACTTGTCTCATTTTTCATTGGGAGAGTTTGAAGAGGGTGGAAGTTCACATGTATCATTGCATGTTAAAAACAAATTTAGTTATATGTAAAAATTGCAAATTGACATTTAAATTATTAATTTAAAAGAATAATGTTTTAAATAACATTTAATTTATTGAATCATGGGTTGGCACATCATAGACATTATATGTTTCAAAATTTAAAATTACAATTTAATGTGTTAAAATCATTTAAATTTAATTTTAAAATTTTAAAATTTGAAATGTGTTATATATGATAATGTGGAGAAGAGAGTACCTGAGAGTGTGCTTGAATAAAATGTGGATAAAAGAGTGCAGGAGATTGAGATTGAGGAGGAAGCGAATGAAACATCCATACCTGGGAATGATGCATCCATTCATGATGATTCATACATGTATGTTCATTGCACATTAGTGAGCTTTAATTTGCTTTTATGTTGGGGTTTTATATAAAAGTGTTCAAGCTTATTTTTTTTGAATAAGTTTATACTTTTTGTTTTTTTTCAAATTTTTAGTTTATCCTTTCATAATCAATGCTTTGATCAATTATTTTGAAATATATAAAATCCCTATATAAGCTTATCGTTGTCTTAAATGGTACATTCAAACTTATTTATGTTTAGATCATGAGGAAGACCTAAATTTGAACTTGAACATTTGATTATTTGAGAACATACTCTATCCCACATCAGAAAAGGGGAAGTTTTTAAATTTTCTTCGATTGCATTCCTTCCATTCTTTTCCAAGAATGGCATAGTATGGACATTTGTGTTTTCTGCATACAATGAAGTGAATTCCTTATTTCCAGGGTATTGTCAAACTCTTAATTAAATTGGTTACTAACCACAAAAACCAACATTCAAGTAGATTTACAAATAAGATATGCATATGTATATCTGAGCTAGCACACCTATAGTATATGTGAGCTAGCTCACAAATATAGTATATGTGAGCTAGCTCACATATAGTATATCTGAGCTAACTCACAAATATAGTATATCTGAGCTAGCTCACATATAATTTCAAAGCACATTTGATTATACGAATATGGATACATCCCAAATATGAAAGATTTAAATGGTTTTTGAAGAATGACTTAATATATGTGCAGATTTGTGTTTTCTTCATGTACATGAAAGATTATATGAGAACATCTATTTCACTGCAGAAAGATGAGATAAGTATTTTCTGGAAGAATGATTTTTAAAATGGAGATTTGTGAACTTTCATAGATATAAGTAATTTCTTGTAAGAATGACTTAATATGGAGATTTATGACTCCTTTAGTTTGAAAGAGCATTATGGAATTTGATTATATGACCACTGCAGAAGATGAGAGAAGTATTTTACTGCTGAGAAGATTAATAGTTTATTGTTGAGTAAATAATATCAAATAAGATCACCTAGGATAAGAATTTCATCTAAAAGATTATGGACTTTATCCACAAGGAGATAAGTATTTCATTGGAAGAATGACTTAAGATGGAGATTTGTGAACATTCAACATACACAATTCTATATTTATTTTTAGATTATTATTTAACTTTGAACACAAAAATTTCTTACCAAGAACATAATTTTTCTCTTTAATTTTTTTTAAGATTTTAGATAAAATTTTACAAATTGTTTAAATCATGTATTCTTAATGTGGAGAGTAACTATTTTGGAAGTTTTGAAACTTTGTGATGAAAATTTGGTTTAAAAAAAGTGCCAAAAAAATGTAATAAAAAA
>ML778799.1:17876-32826 GCA_009831015.1 Picea engelmannii | reverse complement strand
TGTAGACATAATACTATTGATTTGGTTGATCACATTTAAGTTGAGGTTGGAGGAGGTATGGGAGTTATTGAAGAAAGGGATTTTGTTTTCATTATTTAATGCTAGAAACTGTAAGGATGGGCTTTTTTTAAGTTGATGGAAAAGTGTTTGGGTGCATAATGGAATTTTGTAGGGGAACATGGAGTTTTGTTAGATGAGGTAAATTGAGGGGAGTTCCATGTGGGTGGTTCCATGAACTTGTTGGCCAACTGGTGTAGTTGTGGATAATGGTGGAGTAGTATGGGAAAAATATTGGTGTTGAATATGATCAATTGGGAAATCCATGGGAAGACACTTTTCATTGGATGTTGTAAGTTGTCTATGTTTATTTAGGGCATCTTTGCGATGTGCATATTGTTTGTAGCGAGTCTCATTTTTTAGTGCATTTGGGGTATATGTAATCCTATTCATTTGGCTAGCTACATTGAAGTTGAGGTTGGAAAAGGTAAGGGAGTCATTTAAGAAAGGGATGGTGTTGTCAATATTTGCTGCTAGAAATGGTAATGATGGGTTTATTGTTGAAGTTCATGATATATTGTTTCTTTGAATAATGGTCTTTGTTGGGTGAACATGGATTTATTTTAGATAAGGTGAAACTATAGGGAACATATGTTGGCTTGGAGTGATTCCATGGAATTTTTGGCCAAATGGGAATTCCATTTGAAGACACTTTTCCTTGGATCTTGTAAGTTGTCTATATTGATTTAGTTTATCTTTGCAATGGGCATATTGTTTGCGACGCTTCTCATTTTTTAGTGCATTTGGGGTAAATGTACTACTATTGATTTGGTTGGTTGCATTCAACTTAAGGTTGGAGAAGGTAGGAGAGTCATTAAAGGAAGGGAATTTGTTTTCAATATTTGTTGATAGAAATGAGAAACATGGATTTATTGTTGAAGTTGATGATATAGTGGGTGGTTGCATAATGGTTTGTGTTGGGTAAACATAGATTTCTTTTAGAGTAGGAGAAATTATAAGGAACATATTTTAACTTTGAATAATTCCATGAACTTATTGACCAACTGGAACTAATGGATCTATGAGCTTTTCTATACTTGGATTGCAAATTGACCATACATATGTACAAAAAGAACAATCAATTTATAATAAATATAAGTATTTGTTTGAAAGGAATTTTGAATACTTGAAAATACTTATAATCACAGACATAAATAAACACATACAATATATATTAGCAAAAGAAACATTTTAATGATGTACGAAAAACTACAAATTATAAACGGACCAAAAAAATGAATACATATACATAGATCGAGGAAAAATAAAAAGTGTATAAGAAAAATAATAACATAGTAGATATTAATGGTAACATAGAATAACATTGTAGATATTAATGGTAATATAGTGTTTAAACAAAGTTTAAGAGTATATTAAACCCCTGTCTAGTAATATAGTGTTTAAACAAAGTTTAAGAGTATATTAAATCCCTTTCTTTTCATTATGAAAAGAAAATGATATTTATTAACATGTATTTATTTCATTTGTACATAGTTAAATCACAAATCACATCAAAGGCCCTTAAACACAAATGAGATAGTCTGTCATTTCCAAAAAAAAAAATGTGTTGGAACAGACTATATATTTATGAAATACATGAGATACAAAAATAAATGCCTCGTATACTTTGTATATAACAAAGTGTTGGAACACACTATATATTTATGAAATATATGAGCTACAAAAATAAATGCCTCATATAGTTTGTATATAACAAAGTAAGGCATTATGTTTAGTACTGTTCGAATAAAAGTGTAGGTATGAAATATATAATATTACAAAAATATGTCTAACATATGTTTTACAAGTAAGTAAGTACGTAAAGTGGTTTCATAACATGAAACATATTAAGGACATATTAAGGTTGTGTAAGTTGTAGTAAAACTTGTAATTAGGGGCATATTTTTTTTCCCTCTATCTTGGAGTCGATTTTGTCCGATGTAATGATAATGGATTGGACTTATGTGTCATTTCCAAATGTGTTTTCATGTACTAACAATTTGAAGATGTATTTATTACAAAATAAGTTGCCAAAAATCTCTATAGTCATAATATTGTTCACCTCCTCTGTGAGTGCATAAAGTTTCCTAGCAACGATTCCAAGAAGGTTTTCTGTTGCTTCTTGGAATGCGATAATATTGGTTGTCCCTGTATGGTCCTATATTTTGAAATGAAACATGTACCTATAATCACATTCATCAAAAGTTTGCTTTCATATTTGACAATTCCATTTTCCCTCTTCAGTAGCAATTGCTTTTTTCTTACAACAGTTGTCAAAAACAAGAGGGCAAGAAGCGTACCAACAATCATATCTATTTATAGAATATATGCTTGCCTCGACCATAATGAAATCTAGATGTTGATGAGCTCATCCAAGGCCTTCCTTTTCAATGTCAATAACATTCTTTTGAACAGAGGGGTGCCCAATCGAGGCACCGTGTGTAGATAAGGAGTGAGTTTAAAGGGATTCACCATTTTTTTCATACCAAGCTCTTAAAGCATGGAATTGTTTGAGGTCAGGATTTATGGAAATCTGGGATGTAAAAGTTGTACTAATTGATCTTCTATTGAAATCACTTGTTCTTCCTGCCTTTATAACGATGATTGGAAAGGAATTAAAAGAAGAATTTTGTTGTAGGCCATCTTTATTACAAAAAAACCCCCATGAGGTAAGCTCAACACTACATCCAGACATGTCCTTCAATTCAAGGCTTCTATGTTGGGTCTCAATTCCATTCTTCCTCAATATAGTCGTTGATAGGATAATAGATATAGCAACACCAAGGATATCAACACCAGAGTTGATAGGTAGGGCTGAGAGCTCGTTGATAAGAGTAAATTTGAAGTTGTGGTTTGCAATTAAATGATCATCCTCGAGGAAAGGTTCTATTACTGAGGTATTATCTAGAGTTATTTCCCAGTCATTTTCTAAATGATTTTATTCTTTGTTTACAGGTTTGATCAACCCTTTAGAGATTATGTACACTTTTCCAATTTGGATGGAAGACTGAAATTGGAGTGCTTGGATATTGAAACATGTAATGCATATCTCACTATTTTCTTGGTCAATAACATCAAAGATGAATACTTGGACAACCCCTTTGGAATTTGTGAAACTACGAAGGTCACATTTTGAAATGATTCTAACTTTGATTGTCCATGAATGTATGTATGCATTCAAGGAGTTGATAGGGAGTATGCTTGGATGTGTTTCATTTTTTTGTATTGATGCCATGGAAGAATGACATACATTTGTGTGTTGTTTTGGATCACCGAGAATGTCTTCTTTTAGAGATAACACCTCCATATCGGTAATAATAACCAACCTGAAAATAATAGATCAAATCATGGTAGTTAGTAAAAAAAAATGCTACAATATTCAGGAGTGAAAAACATGTTTATTTTTTTGTGTGTAAGAATGCATACTTGTTATATTGGGTATATCTACAAGTGAAGTTGTTAATTGAGATTGGTGAGCCATTTTGAATTTTCCTTGATTTGATTTAGTTCACAAGGCTAGAAGAAAATATGCTATGTATGACAGTAATTCCATTAGAAAGGAGAACACGATATCTTTCTGTTGAAATTTTCTTGAAATCTATAACTTATAGGATAGGCGCGAATCCTTCTTCACCATTTTGAATTTGTGTAACCGAATTTTCTGCTAAGATCGATGACATTATGCTGAAATGTTCTTCCTACAAGATATGCTATATGGTGTCAGTATTAGGGTGCCTACACCTTACTTTTTTACATCAAAATATAAGGACAATTATATAGAGAGGATATGAATTAAATCTAAGAAAGGAATTTATTGTGTACATAATTACCATTACCATTATGTAACAAGTTTCAATAAAAGTTATCTCTATAAACTTTGGTAAGGTAAATTGGTTTGATAATGTAAACCCATGAATGAATGACATAATATTCTAAAGCATTCTATTATCTATTAGTTTTTTTATTTTTAGATAAGGAGTAGTGCAAAATATTTTATTAAAATGATATAATTAACTAATGTATATTATGTAAAGAGGATTGCAAAATATAATAATAAAACCTAATATTCTTATGTTGACTATTTAAATAATATTTCAACTTAGAGTATCTAAGTGATATATTTTTATGTTACAGAATTTGTTTTATAGGGAAATATTAAAGAATAACAATTATAATATAGTGTGCAAGATATGGGTAACATATAATAAACAAATGTCATTGTAATTTAGAAATGTAAGAAATTGTTAGCACGTCGGCTTAATGGTTAAGAAATTAGTTTAAACATATTTAATTTGGTTAGTGTTATATATAAATAAAGTTGTTGTATTCATTTGAAACAAGAATTTTTTTTTTATTTTTTTTTATTTTGTTTTTTAATTTTTGTTTTTGTGTGTCAATGTTAAACATTTAGAAATATAATTAAATATAAATGATTGTAGTTTGTGTTAATGTTAGTAACATTTACTTGTCATTTTATATAATGTTAAAAGAATAAATATATGTTGATAGATTTAATTATAGCTTAATATATATATATAATTTAAACATATTTTTTTGGTTTTTTAAGTTAGAGTAATGTATTTATTCCTGTTAAAAAAAGTACATATGTTTAAGATGCAAACAAAAATGTGGTCGTAGTATCCAATTGGGAAACCACTGCATTAGATGGTCGCAAACTAGTATGGTCATATGTTCAAAAAATAGTATGACTCTGGTGCCGAGTTGGGAAACCATAATTGCCATAGACAATCTACTGTAAATAAACTATGCTGCTGGGCCATGCAAGGTCGAGGCACAAAATGACAGTGCATAGAGAGTCAAGAAAACAAGCAAATCCTAAAAACTTGGACGAAGACGCAGTCTTGCGAAGACCTGCTTTGCCGGTGCTTTGCCTTTCCCATGTTCCGTGATGGCCTACTGAAGATCTTGCATGAACATCATCATGGTGTCCACTCTTATCCAACAGTCTACTTCCCTGTTCTGTGCGTTGAGCGTTGCCATCTTGATCTCCTCCAAGTCTTTCTTCAGCAATTTGATATCCTCCAAGTGCTTTTTGATGGTGCACAGGTTGTGCAGGATTTTGGTTTGGTCTGCACACCTAGAACAGGAGGGGTTGGGGTAGGTGGAGAGCGGAGAGGAGGAGGAGGAGCCCGGGGGGGAGGTGAAAGGGAAACAAGGAGGAGATGGTGGGAATAATGGACGCGGAGGGGGGAGGGAGTGGCGGGGGGGGTGCAAAACTGAGTGAGTTCCCATGCGAATTGAACCACTCGACCCTACAACTGTAGGGGTTTGAGAGGGGGGAGAGGTCGCAAGGTGGTTGGTCGCAAGGTGGATGGTCGCAAGGTGGTTGGTTCTGGGTGGCCGCAAGGATAGGTGCAAGAGGAGGAGCCTCTTCAGGAGGAGGAGATGCAACAGGGGGAGGTATGTGAGGAGAGATTTAGGGACTGGGACTACCAGGGGTTCAACCTAGATTGCAGGTATTGTTGCGGGGAAAGCTTCAAGAGGGTCGACGAGTTTAGCTGGGATGTCTGAGGCTAATGGTTTTCTTCCACGGTCCAAGTACCAGGCTGCCCCCCTCTTTGGCTTTCCCCAACGTCTTGGAATCGTGAGAAACGACCTCCAAGACCAACAAGGAGCCCACAAAAAATTGCACCAGAGTTTGAAAGCGATATGGAGGGAGGTGAGAGATCTAGAATCCTAGCACTTCGAAATGGAAACAAGGAACTGTGGCTTCGAAGACCCCATGACGATAAAAATAAGAGAAAACTAGGGTTGGAGTTGAAGTGACGTGAAGGAGCGTCTGCACGATGTCATGAAGATGCACATGTTGCAGATCTCCCATGACAAGTGAACAACCGAATTTGAATGAAGAGTGGAGGGTGGCGGCAGGTAACATAGGGCCATGACATGACCGGGGAGGGGATGTAGTGAAGGGCATATCCTAGGTGGCTTAAAGAGTGGCCAAGTGGCGACTAGCCTAGGTGGAGCTATCATATCAAGGGAACACTCCATCTGGGGGTAGATCTTTGGAGTGAGTGATGTTTTTACAAGCAATGATTGCAGGGTGATTGAGATTGGTAGAAGGGGTGCCAGACAAGAAACCTTCTTTGAGCTCAACTCCGAAATTGACCAACCAATCACCTACTTGATTAGTTTAAACATATTTAATTTGGTTCAAGTGTTATATATAAATAAAATTATTGTATTCATTTAAAATAAGTATTTTTTTTTTTTTTTTTTTCAATGTTAAGCATTTAGAAACATAACTAAATATAAATGATTGTAGTTTGTGTTAATGTAAGTAACATTTACTTGTCATTTTATATAACGTTAAAAGAATAAATAGATGTTGTTAGATTTAATTATATCTTAAAGTTTATCATATGTAATTTTAATTAAAATACAATATGGATACATTAAATATTAATATAAAAAGTATAAAAATGAATGAATAAAAAAATTTAAGTATTAGCTTTAACATTGTTGTAATAACATGATAATATCATAAATTAAATGATTGTATTGGTAAAATAAAAGGTGTTAATAATAAAAATGCATAATAAAAAGATTTAAATATTAACTTCCATTATCTTTAAGATATCAAGGTTTTAATAGTATGATAATACAATAAACTAAATGAATGTATTGGTAAAATAGAAAGTAATAATATTAAATAGGTATTTATTTATGGAAAAATTAAAAATGAGATTTAACAACTTTATAATTACTAATGTGTTTAGAGAAAAATAAAAAAATAAGGCTAATAACTTTATCATATTTATAAACTTTATTTTGTTTTTAGAACATTGTATAAGAAGAAACTTTATTCTTTACTGTTAAGAGATGTAATATAACTAAGGAGATCAAGTAACAACATTAATATATTTGATAGATAAACACAAAATTAAAAATTATGCATACATACCATTTTTAAAATCTTGCTTATCTTCACAGAGTTGTTGGATATCTTTCATTCTATCTTCTCACTATGGTTCACATATAATAGTTTAAACATCATCGTGTTTATGAAATGTTATGCACAATCATTGTTTTCTACTGGAAGGTTATGGTAATAAACTATTCACCTCCTCTCATGTGTTCTTCGATATAACTACCACCGTTAGATTGCTCTCTTAGATATTTTAAGAAGTTTTAAAAAAGTACAAGTGTTGCATGGCAGCGTAGTCCCTGCCAGGTTGGAATGTGAATAAATGCATTGCTATGGAGGGACCGAGGGAGAAATAGAATCCCTAAACAACAGAGACACGTGGGAAGCAACTTGAAGTACAGGTGGTATCCATGTAGAGGATGACTCATACCAGTGTGTCACACGCCAGCCATAAGACATTGGGCTGGTAGATGACCCCCAAAGAACCTCCCAAATTAGTTAATCATAATATTATATAAATATGTGGTTAATATGTGAATGAGGATGTCAATCCTACTATGTTTTTTGTAGATGTGATACTCCTGTTTAAGTTTTTTCCTAGGGCCTGTATAGTTCAAATATGGGACTTGGAAAATTTCTGTCTCAATGACTTGAAATAAATGTTCCTGGAAAAAAGGACTAGGAATCACAGACATTAAACATTCAAATATAATAAACACAATTTCCTGACATCCAACATAGTTGAAGAAAAAAAAATTAGCATTCCGAAAGAAGCCCACAAGGCATTGTTGAAATTGTTCCCATATTAGTTTTCTTTGAAATTTATCAAAAAATAATAATTTTTGTTACATATTTCTGGAATTTGTTACATATTTATGGAAATTTAAATGTGTTTTTAATATAGACTGGGATTGGGGCTCCCATGGACCATAAAATAAATAAGTACAAGAAATAGGACTGTAGAAAGAAGAAGTGGGCAACGGTAGAGAGGAAGACCTAAAAGGAAGAAATTGGAAGTTATGAGTCTTTGGTTAGAGATTTATATTTAAAGAGGTAGAATAAATGGATTGATAAATAAATCAAGATGTGATCAGTATAGAATTACTATGAAGTTGATGCCTTTTTTTTGCTCTCGTCGACGACCACTGGAATCATGCCAACCAGTTTTTTCCCTTCGTTGGTGAGATTGTCCATTCTTCTTTGGAGCCATTCTTCAATGTAGCTTCTCATGTGGGCCACATTGATTTCATCCTAGATTTCTATGTTGAAAATATTTTTTTCTAATTTCCTTAGATCCATAGAAATACTATGCATAGCCTGTTCAATTTCTTCATTGTGTGCCGAATAGTCCACTAGCCAATTCTCGATGTCATCTTCACCATATTCAAGGATGTCGTAAAACTTTTCTAAAGAAAACCCCTTTAAAATATCAACTTGTTCATTGAAGGCTTGCTTGGTTGAGGACAAGGATCTGAGGATTAATTTTGGGTCTTGAACCTCATTGGTGCTTTCAGCTAAGTCTATTTGGGTCAGGTTTCTGAATAATTCTTCTTTCTATGATATTTCTTGTTCACATGATTCGACAATGAGCTGTAGGTTTTTAACTTTCTCTTTCCAGCATGATTTTAATTGTTTGATCCGTTTTGGGGGGGGCATATCCTCTTGTATTATTTTCATATCTAAGATGTTGATGACATGGTTGGAAAACTGGATCACTGTTTGTAGATAGAAACATTCTTCATTTTTAAAATTTGTCTGCAAATTTTCATGCAAATAATTTTCCCTCGTTCGAAAGGAAGCTATATTTTGTGATGTTTCCCAGGCTTCAATAATTAGTTGCATTATTTTATTGATATTCTTCTCTACATATACTCTACATGATGTGAGGAGGCTAGAGGATCCTTTTAACTTGGATGCAGGGGTGGCAGGCATGGGTTTTGCTAAAGGACTGACAAACACTGGGGTAGTAATCAAAGCCTCCTCCAATTCCTTGATTAGATCGTTCAGTATGGCATTCTCCACTTCAATTCCTCCAATGGAATCATCAAGAGCATCTACATTTGCGCGGTGAATTCAGAAGATTTGGGATGACTGCATTTTCCTAAGGTTAATCTCTGAACGATATTTCCCTTTCTTATTTGTTACATCTCTCTTTTCAATAATTAAATTTTTAGATTGGTTGTCAAAAAAAACTCTCTGGAATACGAAGGATTCATCTTTGTCAAAAATGTCAGTCTCAGCTATTTCCTTTGTCAAACTATGGTGCATCGCGTCCGCGGGTGGATCAACTTTGCGGAACACATCATCCACATAAGTTTCAAGTTGTATGTCCTCACTTTCAGTGTCGGGATATTCTTTCTGCCCTACAATGTTTTTTCTCTTCTTCATCACGGGGAGCTTGTGAGAACTATCAATTTTTCTGCGAGGAGGGTTCTTATCTCCTCCTCCGTTTGAATATTTCTAGGTTGCTTTCTTACTGGGGTGGGCCATTGAATTGATGCTCCGTGATGTCATGCTCTTGGGAGTGTTGGTCGGGGACTAGACACTCTTCTCACCATAGCCTTTTCCCTGTTGTTTGTACAATTAAGTTGCACTTTGCAATGTCTCTATGTCACCATCGTCAGTAGTAGGAGTGTTGTCGTCACTGTCTCTGTCTTCGGTGAGGCATCTATGGATAAAAGAGATGATAAATCCAACTGATAGTAAATTCTCTTGAAAACTCCCATTAGGGTTGAACCCTCTTATACTTTCAACATATTTTAGATTCAAGTTCTTGAAATGGCCTGCGAATTCGTCAATCTTGTTGACGTTTTTGAACACGAAGACCCTGACTTTCCAGGGCTAAGGAATGAACTGTTTTTTTCTCTTTCCATGGAAAAAATGAAACCAATAGTTGTATTTCCTTTCTATTTCTGTAACAAACATCTTTTACATGATGGGATATGGAAGGGAAGAAGGATTTTCCTTAGAGCCAAAGATCATTATTATGCTGTAATTTTCCTTTCGTTCAAGTGTCCCCTTCCTGTCCAAAAAATTGGTTACCTAGGGAAACATCCGGGGAGCATCCTTTCCTAATAATAAATCTTTGAAAACTGAGACAAAGTCATTAAAAACTTCATAAAAACAATGGGATGCCTTGTGCCTCCACAAGGCATGGTACTAGAATGTTACTGGGTTGAGTTCATAGTTTATTTTCTTGGACAGAGACAATTTTGGAAACAAACAACAATGTGCTATCGCGAAAATCAAGTAGGCTGACACATAAAATTTATTCTCTTCTTTGAATCGTGAAAGTTGGGTACAAATTTCAATGGAAATTAGCTTCCCCCAATAAAAAATGGATTGTTCCTTGAATGTGAAGTACAAAATATAAAGAACTATGAGTGAAATGATTTCCGTGGATTCCTGTCCCGTTATTCTTATAAACAACCAAGCAATTTACCAGAATGGATTTCTAAAGGAACTGACCTGCAAATTTGTGATATCTTCAGGAACTATTGTTGGGTCTTCAAGGAACCCAGGTAAGAGGTCCAACTTGTTATCATGTTTTTCTAGGAACTGCTTGCAGTCTTGTCCTCTGAAGGTCAATGTTGGCTCCAACAATCTTAACATCTTGCAGAAGACCTTAGGTGACAAAGAAACAAGAGAATGGTCGTGCAGTGGAATAATTATTTGGATTGAAATACATTTTTCGGTGCACCAAGAGACCACCTCCTTACAGTCAAAAACCTTAGGGACACAGCCTGGACGAGTGATTCCAGAGGTCCAACTCAATTCGTTCTGGGCAAAACATGATGAATAGTAAGATTATTTCCTAGAACATTGGAAGTTCCGGTCCTCACGTCTGAAGATATTCACTGTATCTCCATAGAACTGCTTCTTGATGATTAAAATCACAACGATTTTTTTCCCGCAAAGAGTTTGTAAAGCCTATTATTATAAAGCTAAATAATACTAGTAGGTGGGACCCCTTGTGGATTGGAGATCAGATCTGGTTCTTATTTGATGTTGTGCTACTGTTCGACACTACTTACATGGTTGATGAGATCTTTTTTTTATTGGCGATGGATTGGTCTTATTATGTGTTGGTTCTATGTGCGACAAGTAAATGACGAATAAGGCATGTTATGTTCTAAGCTCTAATTTTATGTTAAAACAACCTACGTTATTCATTGATACCATTGATATCTATTCTTGGGACACCTACACAACAAACATGTTAGTAACAAGACATAAGGAGTTGTTGGAAAAATGCAAAAGCAATATAACAAATTCAAAAGGAATGAATCTAACCATGCAAATATACTACAATACATGCATCGAAATTTAATGGATTGTTGTTATCCTAGCTACTAAGTTAATATCTATGCGATTTATTGAGTTATATAGTCGATATGCATTATAATTATGTTATGGAATAAGTGGATATGGGTCACGCTATTGGTTTTAATGGTTGATGGTTTCGATACATGGTTTAATTAATCGAGTTAATGGAATCTTGCTGGCGTGTACTAAGGAATTAATGGATTGGGGATGGAGACGACATGCATTTACTACACATCACCCTTACTCCTTCCATCATTCGCCACCCTAGTCGGGCTATTGTTCGAACTGTGTTGATGTGGTTAGGCTTCGACTTTCAAGCAGAGAGGAACCGCTCGGCCAACTCGCGTTTTAAGGTGTTTTGATTACAGGTATGTATTTTTTTTTCCATCCATGAGTTTGCTCTGGTTATGAAATGGATATTGGCTCGGATGTATGGGTTTTTGTTTTTCCTTAAAGTATGGATACTGTGTAAAATTGTGATTTTTCTGGAATGAATCATTGGTGGTGGATTTATCTGCGATAATGTCTACATTTACAGTGTATTTGGTCGTCCTGAGTGTTAGCAACCATAAAGGCTCTCTTTCATCCTTGCTGGTTTAGTTGGAGGGTTTCGTTGGTCTAGAATGACTGGCTGTCTTCATGCATTCGTATCCCATACCAAGTCTTGGATTTTATGGGGTTTAATGGGTTTGAAATGCTTGGTCTCACTGCACATTATTTACTTGGGCATTGGGTTGTTCATGCTACTATTGGTCGTGTAGTGGTTTATATTGCTTCTTCTTGGGTCTGCTTCATCCCATCGTTGTTAGTTGGTTGGCTAGGAGAGCCCTGAGGGTTATACCCTATGTGTGCTGAGTATCGTTACAAGGCCCAAATGGAGCCTTTCTCCTCTGTTCATAGCTTCTCCTGTCATGGGATTTTTCACCTTATCCACGAAGTCAATTATGGTATTTCCTGTGTGTGGACCATTGGTCTTAGAGTTTTTCATCATCAAGAAGAGTCGACTCTAGCTTCCTTGTGTTGGTCCACAAAGCAAACCCTTGCTTCCTCATGTTTGAGTGTTGATAGAGGAGACCATTATGGCCTGTCGGGTGTACTGTTGGTAGTTATGGATTGGTGGTATTTTTTTGACATAGTGGATTACTGGCTCACCCCATTGATAATAAGACAATGGTTTTGGTTTTGGTATCTAGTCACTGCAATTGTTATTCTAATTGGGTGGATAAGCTCAACGCAGTTAATTGGAATGAGTTGTTAAATCAAATACACAGTTGTTTTCCTTGTGTTTATTGAATTGATAACCCAACACTGCTTTTAATTGATTAATGCACAATGATGCTTCACACTTGATGCATTGGTATGAGTGGCGTTCCTATAAGCATGAATCAATGATTACTGTAATTGTGTATTTTTAATGGCCAAATGATTATTTCAATTGGGGTGTTATGGCATTTCCATCCACTATATATATTGTTGGCATATTTATTACGGGCAGACAGAAGGCAGAGTATTTGTTTGTCATTGATGGCAAGCTCAGCCCGACGATGATGAACAAGAGAAAGTGGCAAGACCAACAGTGCAACGATGATCGCATGGCAAGATCAGAACCATAAACTCCAGGAGTCAAGGAATAAACTCACGGTAGAAAATCCTAAAATGCGATAGATCAGAGCATGTCAAAGACTCCATTTTAGAGTTTTGCAGACCGGGAAATCAAAGTTTCCGATACCGGGAGTTGGAGGAGTCAAGAGTCGAGACTCTTCATCACAGGATTCCTGAAGTCGCGAAATGAGAAATGCCGAAATCCCGAAACAGGAACATCAACAAACGGTTTCGCAGACCAGGAAATAACTCCATTTCAGAGTTCCAGATACCGGGAGTTGGAGGATTCAAGAGTTGAGACTCTTCATTACAGGAGTCCTGAAGTCACAAAATGCGAAATGACGAAATCCTGAAACAGACACATCAACAAAGATTTTCGCAGACCGAGAAATAACTCCATTTCAAAGTTCCAGATACTGGGAGTTGGAGTGTCGAAACACTTCACCATAGGAATGCTGAAATGTGAAAAACACATTTTGGTGTAGGTTTCAGTTACCGAGAGTTGGAGAGTCGAAACACTTCACCACAGAAATCACGAAATGCTGAAATGTGAAATTGCGACATGGAGTTTCGGGGATCGCGACATGAAGTTTCAGAGTTTCGGGGATTGCGACATGGATTGTCAAGATATCTCATCACAAGAATTGCCGAAATCGTGAAATGCCGAAATGCGAAATTGCAACATGGAGTTTTGGGGATCACAACATGGAGTTTCAGGAATTTGCGACATGCGAAATCGCGAAATGCCAAAAGGGACTATTGTGAGTCTCGAAGACTCGAAGGGAAAAACGCCGAAATACTGTCAACCGTTCGATTAGGAAAAGAAGGGATCAGATTATGAAGTTTTTTGGACCATTGATATGGATCCATTTTGGGGATCGCGACTTGGAGAGTCGATATGCTTCGCAACAGGAATTCACGACATGCGAAATCGCGACTTGCCGAAATATGAAATGTGAAAGAAGTTTTGTTTCTTGTAATCCAATTGTGCAGGTGAATTCGTATATGATCGGATGGATACTATTTCACCTCACAGTTAATTGATCAGTTACGATTCAGTTAGCAAAACTGATTCATGATTCTTGATCGGTTGGCGATTCAATTGCTTAGGTGTGTGTGAATAAAAGAAGATATGATATGACTGTGCATGGTTGGTCGTTTTGAGTTAAAAATGAGTTGAACTGTAAGAAAGGGAAAATTACAGTATGCGCAGTGTGGGACTGACAGTATATGCAGTGTGAGATAAAACTCAAAGATGAGTAACATATGAGGAATAGACAGAAGCAAGAGCAGAATTGCAGAACAACTTGAAGCAAAGCATAATTGTAGAACAGATAGAGGAAGAGAAGAATTGCAGAATAGTTAGAAGCAGACCAGATTTACAGAACAAAGAAGAAGTGGTAAGAATCAATTTATCTATGTTGTTGGTTATTCAATCATTTATTTATAATCAGGGAGGTAGGGTGGTGCTAGGGAGGACTATTTTCCTTAGAGGCTCAAGTGGGTGCTTGAACACAAAGAGTTGTAGCTTCCATATGGTTGCAGCTAGAAAAACCAGGGTGGCAGGGTGGTGCAAGGGAGAACAATTGTTCTCTATTATACAGGTTGGTGCCTGTGTGACTGGAAGTTGGTGCTGGAACACTTAGGGAGTTGTTGCTTCCTTCTAGTGGGTTCTAGAGAAACCAGAGAGTTGGTTCTCTCAAACAAGTTGGAGCTTGTAAAATAGAGGTAGTAGCCTCACATTGAGTTGGTGCTCAATTATAGATGATGTACATAACTTAAAAGACCGCCTATCATTTCGAAGAAGAAGAGGTTTTCTCCCTTTATGGGTTTCCTCATGAAAATATGTCTATGTGTATATCTTATGTGTGAGTTATGCTCATTATTTATGTTGTCCATATGTAGTATAATATTGATGGTCACTTGGAGAAAGATTAGAAATGGTTTAATTGAATTAATATTGTTTAAGCACAATAACAACTGATTCACCCCCCCTCTCAGTTGTCTTAGTAATTTCAACAATTGGTATCAGAGCAGGTTCCTTTTATTTAAAGGTAGATCTGTAAGCTTAAACAT
>ML778798.1:825988-897913 GCA_009831015.1 Picea engelmannii | reverse complement strand
CTGAGAAACTAGGGGGTTGGAGCCTCCTTCCAGTTGCAGCTGGAAAACGAAAGAAGTTGGTGCTTCCAATGAATGTAATTCTTCAAGACATATCAGAAAAAGAATTTTGTGGTTTTCTCTCGATTTGAGTTTCCATGTAAAACACTGGTGTACTATGTATGTGTGTGATTGCTTATTTCTTACTGCTCATTATTGGATAATAATTCTACATTGATATAACATTTGAAGAAAAAGGATTATAATTATGCTATTACTGATTCACCCCCCTTCTCAGTAATCCAACATGTGCCTGATACTTGACTAGACTGGCACTTAATTGTTGCAACATAGCCCAAGATTTGATTGGGTGTTCCATAAATTGTCGCACCTAACCTGGCTCTGTGTCCGTCACCTTTGCTAGTCTTTCAGCCCACGATGAATCTTGCTTGGTGTGCGATCTGACTATGTTGCGCAAGTCGACAAATTCATCGGGTGTGTTGAACTCGGGAAGTCTGATATCTTTCATCACCCGATTGATATTAATCCAGTGTTTCTCTCACTTGGTCCATTTCTCTTGAATTTCTCGGTGTGGTTCTCGAGAAATTTTTTCCCAATACTCGGTTAATTTCTTTATGCGATCAAGATTTCTTTTGTTCAACACTCGAATGTCTTGTTCTTATTTAGCTCGGCCTTGTTGGACTGCACCAATGTAGTCGACTCTCTCCACGACTTGCTACACTTTTTCATACCACCGCTCCATATCCTTGCACGTCACGAGTGCCATGAGATTATCTTCCTGGAGATCGTCTATCCATTTAGTGAATAGGTGTTGCTCATATGTGAACTTTCTATAGGCCTCCTTAAATTCACTCCTTACGTACACCACGACCTCTGTTGTGTCCTGATAGTACTTAGCCAAGTGGCACAAATGTTCTAGTTCTTCCAGGGTGGTGGCCATCTCTTTTTCATCTCTATTATCTCTATCGAGGGTGGCATCTATGATTTCCATCCATGCACCAATGAGATTGAACGTCTTAGCACGTTTTGTGTCGATCAAATGTTCCTTTGTAGTGACAAGGATGGAGCGATCTAAAGTAATCCTCCTTTTCTTGGTGGTTTGTTGGAAAATATCCTTCCTCTTCCTGTCATAAGCTATGGCGTGTATGTCGGCTACTTCATCCACAGGTTCAAGGATTTGTTGATCCCCCCAGGTGAATGTATTTCCCGGACTGAATAGTAGTATATACTTGTTCAAGATTGGGTTCTTGAACTTCCTAGTTGTGCTCCAAAGGCCCAGCTTATGTTTGTCGCTCATCAGGGGTTTGAGTACCGATTGAAATAGAGGCGTCAGGAATAGACTTGATACTTACTTGTTCATCGGCTGTTGAAATGTTGATTTCCTTCTGTGGGGCTCCTTCCTCTGGCTCGTCCAACCTCTACTCGCTCCTCGAACTGTCTGCTTAGGTTTCTGGTGCGTCGGGCAGCTTAGTGTCTGGGACACTCTTGGCTTCCTTTTCTTTTTGTGGGACCTCCTGGGTTTGGACATCGGGAATAGGAGAGGATGTCTTCTCATATCCCTTTTTTTCTTTGATATGCATAGGGGTCCCACGAGATACCTATGGGATTTCATCATCGTCATATATCTTTATAAACTCGCTCAAGGGTTTTGATGCGTCAGTCCTCTACAATGCTTCGACGATCTCTAGTTGAGTCAAAACACCTGTCGGCGATCTGACCGGTGGCATTGTGAATTCAGGGTCGTCTAACCCGGTAATTTCATCAAGGTCTATAAATTCAAGGCCTCTTGGGCCCTCTCGGCTTCCTTCTAGGTTATCTAGCGGGGATCTTGTGATTTCTTCGATGTCTGGATCATCTTGCAACTGATCAATCATCCACTACGCTTGATCTAGCATGGACAATCCTCTTTCTCGCGCGTCCAGTTCCATAGGAAAACCTATTCCTTGTACCGAGATTGCTTGGGGAATATATGTTGTTTTGGTGGCTATCATTTCTTCCCTGGCCCTGAGGGCTCCTTGAGCCAATTGTTCTAGGGTTGCCACTTGTTCATCTAGGCTCATGGATTTGAACTTGGTCATCCTAGGATCAACCATCCTTGCCACAACTTCATCCCAATCCTGAGCATTTTCTATGATGATTGCATCTTCAAACCTATCATGGGTGTATGGCCAACAGGATGATACCTGCAATGTGTGCTTCAAGACTAGACCCTTTGGGTCGTGCTTGTGAAAATGGCCAGTCTGGAATTGGAAATCCAATTGGCTCAACCCTTATTTCTTGGCTTGAGCAGTGTCTTTTACCATGTAGAAACCTATATGGAATCCATAAGGTATGAATGCCCACTTCTTATATTTTACCAGAGTAGCATTGTAACCTTGCAGGATGGTCTGGTAACAAATTTTCCCTACTACTAGTTGATCAGGGACATACACAGGTAACAGTTGTGGTGCTCCCATGGATCCAAAAACCCTGATGTAGGTATCGCGCTCATCCAGATGCTAGTGGATAACCTTTGATATAATTTTTTTGGCTATAGCCGACAGTCTTGGACACTCTTTCTTGAAAAGAATAAAATGAATGTGCACAATGAATTGATCGTAGATGATGGAGTGGGATTTCTTGTACCTGTTCTCCCATAAGATGTTGAAATATACATGGACTGGGAATTTTGAGGCATGCCAGCTCAAGTTCATTCTGGCAAAGACAATTCTGGCGCAGATGACGTCCAATTAATAAGAATCCATGTAGAAGGATGGGGTCTCTGCTTCTTTCGGCGTCTGAGCCTATTGAATGAAAATGCTCAGCTACTTGGAAATGATGGCACCCCAGTTAAAACCTCTCCCAGAGATGGCTACCATGTAATCTAGAGGCATCCATGCCTCTGAAAACCTAGAACAATCTTTCTCCCCATACAACCGGAAGATGAGGGTCATTAGATAGATATACAACTCTCTTAAGTTGGTCGTTGGGTACCATCCGGAGGTCCGATTGGTGTACTATTTATCCTCTCTCCACCATGAAGCCATCACCTGCTTGGTGTCATGTTTCTCATATAATTTTATAACAAAATTGGTGTTCAGCTGCTCCTCTAGGTCTCTGAGCTTGTAGTAATTATGCACCTCCACCGGAAGGAAGACCCTAACACACTCGCCATTGTCGTAATTGATCAAACATTTTTGTGTGTTTGTGTGGTCAATTATCCACTTCAAGAGTTCTATACAAGGGAATACTGGAGTTCTGATCACTACCATATGCAGGTACGATCTTCAGATATTCAGAAAAACTTCATCGTCGAGCTTTCTCATATCGAGGTCGATGTGCGTGGTATATTCAGGGAATTATTCTCGCTTGATCTTCTTGAAGAGTTCTCCCCAATGCGAGAGTACTGCCTCAGTCCCTATACTTTCTTCTATGTCTCCAAAGGCCAGAGGCTGAGTGAAAATATTCTTGGTGGATGTACTGATGACTGGTTCCGGCCTTGGAGCGAATTCTAATTGCTTTGTTGGTCCTGGGGACGAGCCTTCTCCTACCTCTTATTCTTTCATCTTGGGAGACCTCGACGATCGCCTAGTACTTGGTTTCTTTGGAGGCATTGTTCCTGCAACATAAATCAATCTTTTAGGGCATGTGTACAGAGTAACACCGGATAAAACATGTATGAAGTGAAGCATAAAAAATCCACAGACTGGTACATACTTGTAACGCTTGCTAAACCTGTTGTTTAATACTCACGGGATATTGGAAGCCTTTTCCGAATTGCTCGTCTCGCTCCTGTGGATGCTTTGAACTTCTTCGCACAACGATGATCTTGTTTACGAACAGCTCGAAATAATTTAAACGGGGAAGAAACTACCGTGTCATATCAACCAATTAACTCGGGTTATGAGTGAAAATCAAACGAAATATGTCGTTGAATATCTGCAATTCAATTCATCATGGGCTGATGGCGGAGGCGCGGAGGGTGGTGCACATCTATTTGTAATTTCAAACTATTGATTTGATCTTCACATGAAGTAATAACTAATGCGATATTTGGAATTAATTAGTTCTGTAAATGCTCCGAATCTAAACGTATCTTAGCGTTAAAACGTCCCATCGTGTCTCTTTCTTAGTGGGCAGATCAGGGATCGGCGATACGTGGTGAATGTTTTCGTTTCTATCCTCATGTTAATAACTTTTGATGCTGATTTATTTCTTTGTACGGTGCTGACGTGGAAAAACTGGCTCAAGGTGCGACTTGGGCCTCGGGAACCGATAACGACTCAGGGTAAAACTAGATCGTATGTGTATCCAATATGAAAATGACATGTGGCAGACGAGGACAGGTGGTTTGATCATGTACATTAATCAAAATCAGGGTCTGTCAACAAGATGTGCGTGTTAAAATAAACCTGGGATTGTCGATGCCCAAAAGGTATCGGGGGTCGGTGATCAGGGAAAACTATTACGTTTTCTACGGACTTACTTTCTAACAAACTCATCAATGCCGAAATGCTTCGAGGATCGGCTATCAGCGATATCCTTGTGTAATTCTTCCTGCGAAAGAAAGCGTCCTTTTTTCGATGTCGATGAAGATCGGCACTCGGCAACTGCGGTTTTCTCGAGTGATTTTCTTGTATCCTTTACTTCCTTTCGATGTCGAATTTGGACGCATCGGGTGAAACTTTTTTTAGCTGTTGATTCTTATTAAAAAGTTAAGCCTTTTAAGTTGTGGGTTTTCATAGATTCAAGCAAACTTTTAAATACTTAATGGGAGCCAAGATGATAAGAAAACGCAACATTTTTCACAATGAAGACGAATCGGACAGTGCAAAAAGATCAAGTGGTACCCAAAAAGTAAAATTTGACATAGAATTTTTAAGGTGTGTTGAGTGCTCAACAAATGGCGACTTACTGGGTGAAATCAGAATCTTTATTCCTCCTTCAGGTTCTATTGATGAAGAAGTTGGTGGAGAACTTAACTGGTTTTTAGATCAAAGCCTCTTTTTACCTTTGCATTTGAAATTATCCAGTTGATGCTTTCGGGTCTACCTATGGGGTTTTCAAACTTTATTCCTCCTTTGTTTCCCTGAACCCTGACTCATGCCCGTTTTACAAAAATCTAGTAAAGAATTCACTAGCATGGATCCTTTAGTTACCTTTACTCACTTGCTACGGTGTTTCTCCGCTGCCAGCGAACGTCCATAGACAAGGCGGAGTCACCCCGACATCACAGACCTTGCTCTTCTTCCAACGAGCATCCATAGCCCTGACGGAGTTATCTTCATACCCTTTTCTACTGTTCACTCATTTGATAAACTCAATTTTATTTCGGCAAAATTCCCTGAGCGAGTGGGAGAGGATGACGTCTATTTATTTTGCAAAAATGAGATGGCTAAGGTGAATCCTTTGCTATCTTTGTCTTCAGGGTTCATGTAGTCCTTTTCAGCTTACCATCTTTCCCTTAAGGTTTCACCAGACCACTAGTCAGACACTTCTGCATTTTTCCAAAGTTGTTCATTTGCGCAGGTTAGACAGAGGACCCCTTGGGACAGCCGTGGGTTCCCAGTGTTATTGTGTTGTATGTGAGTGATGAGTTAGGAGCAGAGTTTTCCATGTCGCATGATTCGAGTTCAACCATTGTCTTTCCAGACACAACCTTCAAAAGTACATGAAAATAAAACAACAAAATAAGGAAAAAAATGCATTTCACAATTGACCTAGCTAAAACCAAAATCACGAAAACATGCACACAAAACATAAAAATAATAAAAAAAAAAATTATTGGTTTAATGGAAATATTGTTTTAGGGCCTGGACATTTACTGGGAGGGCGTTAGGTTCCCCCCTCATATTCTATAACTGATAAGTGCCTGCCCCAATCTTCTCGGCCACCTAAAAAGGTCTGACCCATAGATTCTGAAACTTAGAATGTTTGCCTTTAGGCTCGTTTTCTCTGTGCCATTTTAGGACTAAGTCTCCTACTTCAAAATTCTTCTCTTTAGCCTTATGCTTGTCAAACCATCTTTTAACGATTTGTTGGTGGTCTATGAATTTTGATTTATCTTTTTCGCTTTCTTCTTCCAGCATGATTAGGGTGACAATTCTTTGTTGTAAGGTTGATGAGGGATGCCCTCTAGACTCCTGAGCAAGTTGAAGAGATGGGAGATATAGTCGGTTTGGGAGAATGGCTTCTTGTCCGTATACTAGAAAGTATGGGGAATTTCTTATAGCTTCCTTGAGTGTAACTCTATCTTCCCATAAGGCGTTATGGAGTAGATTATGCCAATTCCTTTGGTTGTCCGCAATTGTTTTATTCAATATCCTCACTAGGTTCTTATTAGTTGATTCTACCACTTTGTTTCCCTGTGGATAATAATTTGCAGAGTATCTAATTATGATTCCTTTGTCTAGGGAAAACTCTTTTAATAAGGTGGAAGAAAAATAAGTTGCATTATCAAAAAAAAGAACAGATGAGACACCGAACCTCATGATTAGTTGTTGTTCTATGAATTGGATTGCCACCTTCTCGTTTACATGAGTCAGAGGAATGGATTCTGCCCATTTTGTGAAGTAATCGGTGGTAGTAAGAATGTACTTGTGTTGTTTTAAAGAGCTTGGTGTAATCTCTCCTATGATATCTAACCCCCATTTCTCAAAAGGCCTGGAAACGGTTACCGATTGGAGTGGGATCGCTGCTCTCTTCTCTCTCCCAACACTTATTTGACAAGTTTTACAGTTTCTATCATATGTGTGAGTGTCATTGACAAAGTGGGCCAATAATATCCATCTCTCAGTATCTTATGAGCGGTAGTGTCTCCTGCAAAATGTCCACTTGCAGGACCATCATGGAGCTCCTTCGAAACTTTGTCTTCATCTTCACGTTCGAGGCATCTTAAAAGTACCCCATCATAATTAACCTAGAAGAGTACCGAATTTATGAGGCGATATTGTGCAGATTTTAACCTGAGAGCTCTCCTTTCCTTGGGGTTTAGGTATTCTGGGAAAGTCCCATGATGCAGGAGATAAGTCAATTTCTCATACCAAGACTCTTGCCCTGGGGAAATGTATGAAGCTTCACCACACCACAATGCCATTTCATTCTCCCATCCGGGGTCTTCATTTACTTTGTCCTGGGCCTCATCTGCCAGTTTGCATAATCCTTGTCCCTTAACTAGTTTATCAGGTTTTATATCTAGATCAAATTCTTGGACTACTGCCATCCAGTTCCCTCTTATTTCCCCCATCTCTTGTTGAGTAAATAGGGATCAGACTGTGGGGTGAGGCACGATTACTTTCGTATGGTTCTTGTGGATGTAAGATCTAAAATGTTTTACTGCTTTATAAACTGCATAAGCATGTTTATCTATAGCATCATAATTTAGTTTGGCTCCTTGGAGGTTAGTGCTCATGAATGACACCTAGGCCTCGTTGTTGTCATCATCCTTTTGATTCAATACTGCGGCTAACGATTGGTCAGAGGCGAAGGTATAGAGGAAGAAATATCTATTAAAATCGAGAATTTGTAACACTGGGGATTGAGATATAGAAATTTTAATATTGCTGAAAGCATCCTTTCATTCAGTGTTCCACTTAAATTCAGCATCTTTGTGAATCATTCTTTGTAACGGTCTGATAGTCTCGATGAAATCGGGTGTGAATTTTCTTACAAAATTAATTTCCTCGAAGAAAGATTGCATTGTCTTTTTGTTGTGAGGTAATGAGAGTTGAGTTATAGATTTGACTCTCTTAGGGTCTATGCAAATGCCTGCTTGGGATATAATATGACCTAATAGATTTCCTTCTTCCACACCAAAGATAGTTTTCTTAGGGTTTAAAGATATATTGTGTTTCTTAGGGTTTAAAGATATATTGTGTTTTCTAGGGATGGATGGTACTTTTGGAGCTTCTATAGGAAGAGTTTCACTTCAGGTTTTAACAAGATAATGCGTTGAATGATATGGGTATTGTAAGTTTTTAGATCTCAGTAGGACCATGCAAAGACATCTTGATATTGTCTGAAGAGTTTGAGATAGGCCTTTCTTTCCTCCTTAGATATTGTCTTACCGAGATTTACATTCTTGGGGTTTTCTGGGGTTCCTATATTTATAGTTTCACGCATGGGATAGGAACTACCGGTCTTCGCATTTTTGGGTCCCTTAAATCATTCTTTCAAGTCAAAAAGATTTTCTAAATTAGCTATCCCCTTCATGATTGTGTGAGACTTCGATTTGTCAGTTGGTTGACCTGTCTGAGGATTAGGGTCTATTGATTATTCCTGGAATACTTCATCACCAATAGCCAAGTCTTTGAAACTATCTTGTTTAGTGAGAAATTTTATGATCTACTCATCCCCTTCAAAGACCTTCCAATTAGAAATGGTGTTAGGCACCGATGGTTTGTAGAGTAGTTCCACAGTGAACCGGGAGGCTTCATAATCTTCTAAAGGTGACAGCCTTGAAGTAGTTGTGGCCAGGGAATCAGCAAGGATATTCTTTTCTCTAGGGATCGTTGTAATATTGAAAGTTTCAAAATGCTCTATTAACCTATGCACTTCCTATTGATAACTCTTTAGGTGTGGGGCATTGCAATGTATAGTATTCCTTACTTGTCTAACGATAATCTCAGAATCTTTGAAAACCTTCAATTCCTTGATGTTTAAGTCTATGGCTTTCTTTAACCCCTGTACTAGAGCTTCATACTCGACAGTGTTGTTTGTGCATTCGAACTCAAGTCTACAGGATAGGAAATGGCATTTACCCTTTCAATCAATGAGGATGCACCTTGTCGCAGACACTTCCTATGATTTAGATCCATCAAAGTATATGGTCCAAATTTGTGAGCAAACATTATCTGTTGTTTCTCTCTTATCACGTTCTTTCTCTCTTATCTTTTGTTCTGTGATTTATAGAGGGTTTCCTCTGTCGGTATCGGTGATTTATCTTGAAACACCATTTCAAAATTTTGAGTGAGAGGTACATCAGATGAGAGGGGGGAGAAGTTTTCGAAGTGGGAATCACAAGAATAATTGCCTAAAACAGGGAAATTTGTCGATGAAGGTTCATTTAGGGTTTCTATATCAGTGACCATATGTTTCAGATATCTTTCCCTATCAATTATAATCATATTTTTGTGCCCCTTTAATGGTAACCAAAGGTGTGCCCAATCTGTACTAAAGTATTTGTTTAACTTCTCAGACCAATCTCGGCTTAGTAGTAACCCATAAGCTTCTGAGATGTCTACTATAATGATGTCAACCACTTGCACAAACTTAGGATGCATCGTTATTCTGATCATTACATCTTTGAGTTCTCCCATGACCTTCACCTGGGTTTTGTCTAGTTGTATCACATGTTTATCACTCTTGAGAGGAACTGTGTTTAGTTTTTTACAGATAGACAGTGGTGTTATCACCAATTCTTACAAAGGGAGAGTTTTTCTTTGAATTCGGGCCCTTGGTGTAAAATGCGAGAAAATGGGGCTTTAAAAAACCTATCAAATGCATTTTATTCAACGGCCGCAGTCAGAAGTGTCAGGCACAGCACATAGAAGAAGTCCATTTCGTTCTTAAAATCAAGCGAGCGGGAAAATATCACCATTCAACGGCGAGGATCCATTGTCATGGAAGATCAACAATCATCGGGAAAACGTGATCGAAGGAGTTGTGCGAGGTTGAGTGCAAGAGGTAGTGCCCTTTTGTCATCAAAGGTCATCGCATTCGTCCAACCAAAGGGACACATGGCGTGCGATTAAGTCCAGTCGCTATTTCAACTACCGGGATTTTGAAAGACTAAGGGCCACTCCTCCATTGCATTAAGAATTGTGGAAGCCTAAAATGTGAAATCCCTAGCGGTTGGGCACACAATCCTAGCACCCAGTAACAAAAGAAGCAAGCCTAAGGAAAGGGTGCTAGCATTTATCGTGTGGCAAGGCAGGTACCGAAATGCCGAAATCATCGGAGCCGTTGAGTCGAGGAATGATCTCAGTCGTCTGATCTAGCAGGGACACGTGGAAATTAGTCATCATTTCGACTATCGGGACTTCAAAAGTCAGGGGGTCACTCATCCCTTGCATTTGGATTCGCCGAAATGTGAAAAGAGAAAATGCCTTTGAGTTGGGCCTACGGTCTCGATGCCTAGTCACAAGGAACCAAGGCTGGAAAGGTGAGGCCTGAAGAAGGGGGTGTTTTCCCTAAGAAGTGACCCCTTTGGAAAGAAAATGACAAGAAGTGGGTTTAATACCCACTTATCCAAAGTTTTGAAGATGGGCGCATTATTTTAAAGAGTGCATAGATCTGGGTGGCCGAGATCTGCGCACCCAAATCTGCGGTCGAGGTCCCATTTCGGACCCCCTCTGTCGTTCTACCTTTTAACGGGAGGGGGGGGTCTGGAATTCACACTAAACAGCGAGCATATCTGGGCGGACATACTCTGCATGCCAAGATCCATGGCCAAGGATAAATTCTGGACCCCCCCCCCACCTTTCTGCGCTTAGCGGGAGGGGGGGGTATGGAATGAGGTGGCTTCAAATGTGGGGCCCTTGCTATCATGGCACTCTCTCATGAGGTCGGGCCCTCTCTCACCTTAAACCGATTACTGCCTTTGATTACCACCCTCTCCTCCTACTGCCACTTATGTTCCACTCCCTGCCTCATGTCGTTCCCCTTCCCGCCTCCACCTCTCACCTCCCGCCATCTGTCTCCCTTGTCACCTCCATCTACATTCCTCACTCTTGCCTACTACTGTATCCACTCCTTTGCCTCCATGTCCCTCTCTTCCACCACATCACCTCCACCCCATCACACCTTAGTCCCCCGCAATTTCTACCCAGTAGCGTGCCCCACCACATTTTCCCTTTTCGCCTCCACATCCTCTCTCTTTGTGCCTCGTCTCCCCTCCACACCTGCATACTTTAGCGCCATCATTCCCGATGCCCACTCATACCCAGTCACCTATCATGCCCAGGGTCTTGTCCACGATCGCCTTCTGGATCTCCTTGTAACAGTCCAGTGAAGCAGCAGCAGCCAAGGAAGAGTCGCCATCTTGTCGGAGTGCAGAGTTGATCGGGCCATACCTAATCCCAAGAAATCAGTTATTGAGGTAGTTGATGGTGGTTGAATGTCGTCTCCTTCCATAAATAGAAGGCCAAAAAGGACAAGGCGCAAAGGCGGACTGTCAGTCTATCCTGAAAAAGATCGCTTCTGACAGATGATTGCATGGGTAGTCTTCCCAACGTCTTCATGCACACTATGACCTAAGTGACTTGGGAGTCATGCCATGGAAGCCAGAGAAAGTTCCTGCTATGAAATTTTTGAGTATATGTAGGCATTAGAGCCATTTTGTAAAGGATCGATGGTTGATCTATGCTCCTGACTGTAAAGTTTCTGAGGAAGCTCTGGTTATGTATTTTGATTTGAGACTGTCAAGTTAATGGAAGTCAGTTTCTCTTTCTTTCATTGTGTCTGTCAAGCTGTTTAAAACACTCGAAATTGGAATATCCAGTCGAGGGTCATGATATTGTAGGATGATGTATGGTTGATCACTGTAATCTTTGCACCAATCTTAAGCAGTCTCCCGTGTTATCTTTTTCCTCTTGTACTGAATGATTCAGAATTGGAGGATCCAGTCGAATGGTTGTGGTTGCATAGTATGATGTAGGTTTGATCGGTGTGCAGTTATGACTATGTCGTTTAGGCACATTTCAGTGTCCTGTTTTTCTTCCTCGAGATGTTGGAAGGCCTGATGCCCAGAGCAGTCTCCTCCACCTTTATTCCAAGTCTTCACTCTACTCTCTCTTTAACTCAAATTCCTGACTGAAGTTAGTTGTGGCCCTCACTTCCATGTGCATTTATGGCCTATTTTTCAGAGTTAAACGATGTTGTTCTAAGTTTACTCCCATCTGATCACCCCTTTAAACAAATATGTGAAAGCAACATGATGGGCATCGGGATCTTCTCCTGCTGCAATCCAAGAGTGATTTCTGACGCTAACATTTATGGCACCGTTGTCGAGGACGAAGTTGAATATTTTCTCTGGGTAGAATGACAAAGCTTACTAGTTCTGAGGTTGCATCAGAACCTAGTATATCGATGATTGCAACTGTGCACCTGGAGAATCCATTGTGGTGACTCCAATGTTTCCACTTCACTGTTTCAGCTGTGGCTACTTTAGTGCACCTGAAAGCTAACCCAGAGGAGCTTTCTCAAGGAGGTTTCAGCAGTTGCTTTCTCAGCCTGAGAAGTTTCCTGGGAGGACACAACATTAATATATGGCCTTTGATGGTGAACAAAGACCAGACACATTCAAAGTTATGAATCTTTCACCTAGCAACTCCATGATTCGAGGATCGATCGACGACTCCACTGGTTCGATATGGAAAAAATCCTAGCTCGGAGGTTTTCCCTTTTGATTTCTCTGTTGCTCCTGGTTTTCCTAATGTTGTCCCTTCTCTAAATGAATGGCATGATTATTTACCCATATTTAGAGAGCGTAAAGAGGACAACCCTGCTCAGCATCTCCGTGAGTTTCATGAACTCATGCATCAATGGGAGATACATCATGAGGATGTATTATTGAAAATGTTCATGTTCTCGTTGGTAGGAGATGCCTGTGAGTGGTATTTCTCCTTACCCCCTGCCAACATCTCTTCCCTGGAAGAATTTCATGTAGTTTTCAATAGGCGCTGCCAAAAAATTTGTCCCTCCGTGTTTATCTGTCATAACTGTTGTGAGGAATGTAAGGACAATGAGCAAGACATGGATGTGTCTTATGAAGGCTGGAATGATGAGGAAATATGTAGGGATGAGAACCATGAAGAGGATGATGCTCTGAGTGAGATGATGGAACTATTAAAATCTCTCTATAGAGATAGAAGAGTTAAACGCAGATCATGATTACTGCCTTTTTGAAGAAAATGTTGAGGATTTTTCGGTTCTTCAAGAGGATGCTCTTGGAAGATCTACTATGGATGATGATGAAGATTTCATGACTATAGGGTCTCTGCATTTTTCTCCTAAGGTTCCTGTTGTCCCTAGATTTGACAACTATTCAGTTGAGGAGCAGTAGAGCCCCACATCACAGGTTGATAACCAGAGGAGCAGCCATCCTGTGTATGACAGCTCTGAATCAAGTTATGAGATGGATATGCAAGATTTCTAAGAATAGATAGCAAAGCCCTGTCCTCTATTCATTAAAGAATATTATCATGAGGAAATGAACCATCCTTGGCCTGCAGAAGACACTGAGCAACAGATTGAAGAGTAGAACTTTCCCACAGATCCTATCTATGATGATTATGACTCTGGCCCTTGGGAGAGCCAAGAAGAGGAACCAGAAGAGCAGACTGTGGAGCCTTTTCCTCTGTTCACAAGTGAAGAACATTGTGAGGAAATCATCCTCCCTGAGAAACATGATGAGGAGTAGAGATTTCCCACGGGTCTTGTTTATGACCATTATGATTTTGACCCATGGGAGAGCCAAGAGGAAGAACTAGAAGAGCAGCAATAGGGGTAGTTTATCCCCTTTCTGGAGCCTACCAGTGAGCAGCCACCGCCTGAGATCAGTCAACCCACACTAGCCTCTCACCCACCTGAGCTTACCAGAGGGATTCAACCATGTGTGAGCAGTTGCATAGTAGAGGAGGTTGCCCATCACCCATTCTCTGGAGTTTTCCATTGGTCCTATGAGACTGTGAAGGAATACATGGAGTTGTATTTCCTTCATGATTTGCAGCTTCCCAGCTTCATCCTAACCTCGGCCTTAGGATGGAAGCTGAAGGATGTAATCATTCTTTTGTCACAGTTACATCATCCACTGGTGATCATCGACAGAATGAAGGAGATTCCATTCAGGAAGTTACTTGATTGGTTATGGTGGAAATTTCCTTTCACCTAGCCCCATGTAAAGGATTTTTATTAGTTTAGGACAGTACATAAATAAGCTCCTTGGATCATTTGTTTTTGTTATGTTTTTACTTTTCGTCCTGTATTTTCAGCAGGGTGTTTTGAGCTCAACTCCATAGCCCAACAAAAGGCAACTAGAACTACAGAAGGAATTCTTAGAGCATCGTAGGGATGACTCTATCCCCCATGGAGCCTAATGTTATCACCAATTCTTGCAAAGGGGGATTTTTTCTCTGAATTCAGGCCCTTGGTGTAAAATGCGAGAAAATGGGGCTTTAAAAAACCTATCAAATGCATTTTATTCAAAGGCCGCAGTCAAAAGCGTCGGGCACAACACACAAAAGAAGTTCATTTTGAGCTTAAAATCAAGCAAGCGGGAAAAGATCGCATTTCAATGGCGAGGATCCATCGTCATGGAAGATCAACGATCATCGGGAAATTGTGATCGAAGGAGTTGCACGAGGTTTATCGCAAGAGGTAACGCCCTTTTTCCATCAAAGGTCATCGTAGTCGTCCAGCCAAAGGGACACATGGGGTGCAATTAAGTCTGGTCACTATTTCGGCTACCGGGATTTTGAAAGACTAGGGGTCGCCCCTCCACTGCATTAAGAATCACCGAATCCTGAAATGTGAAAGCCCCAGAGGTTGGGCCCACGGTCCTGGCGCCCGGTCACAAAAGAAGAAGGCCTGAGGAAAGGGTGCTAGCATTTATCGTGTGGCAAGGCGGGTCTCGAAATGTCGAAATCATTGGAGTCATTGAGTCAAGGAACGATCTCAGTCATTCGATCCAGTAGGGGTAGCTGGCAGTTAGTCACAATTTCAGCTACTGGGACTTCGAAAGTCAGGGGGTCACTCATCCCTTGCATTTGGATTCACCGAAATGCGAAAAGCGAAAGCGCTTTTGAGTTGGGCCTACGAGCTCGGCGCATGGTCACAAGGAAGCAAGGCTAGAAAGGCGGGGCATGAAGAAGGGGGTGTTTTCCCTAAGAAGTGACCCCTTTGGCAAGAAAATGACAAGAAGCGGGTTTAATACCCACTTATCCAAAGTTTTGAATATGGGCGCATTATTTTAAAGGGCGCATAGATCTAAGTGACCGAGATCTGCACGCCCAAATCTACGACCGAGGTCCCATTCCAGACCCCCCCTGTCGTTCTACCTTTTAACGGGAGAAGGGGGTCTGGAATTCATGCTAAACAGCAAGTAGATCTGGGCGGCCATAGTCTGTGTGCCCAGATCCACAGCTGAGGATAAATTCTAGACACCCCCCCTGCCTTTTTGCTTTTAGCAGGAGGGGGGGGTCCGGAATGAGGTGGTTTCAAATGCGGGGCCCTTGCTATCATGGCGCTCTCTCGCGAGTTCGGGCCCTCTCTCACCTTAAACCACTTACCACCTCTACTTACCACACTCTCCTCCTGTTGCCACCTGTATTCCACTCCCCGCCTCCTGTCGCTCCCCTTCTCGCCTCCACCTCTCACCTCCCGCCATATGTCTCCCTTGTCTCCTCCATCTACATTCCTCACTCCACCCTACTACCGTATCCACTCCTTCACCTCCAAGTCCCTCTCTTCCACCACATCACCTTCTCCCTATCACACCTTAGTCCCCCGCAGCTTCTAGCCAGTTGCGTGCCCCACCACATTTTCCCTTTTCGCCTCCACGTCCTCTCTATCTGCGGATCGTCTCCCCTCCACACCTGCATACTTTAGCGCTAGCATTCCTGGTGCCCACTCATACTCAGTCACCTATCATGCCCAGGGTCTCATCCACGACCGCCTTTTGGGTCTCCTTGTAACAGTCCAGCGAAGCAGCAGCAACCAAGGAAGAGTCACCACATTGTCCGAGTGCAGAGTTAACCGAGCCTTACCTAATCCCAAGAAATCATTTATTGAGGTAGTTGACGGTGGTTGAACATCGTCTCCTTCCATAAATAGAAGGCCAGAAAGGAAAAGGTGCAAAGACGGACTGTCAGTCTATCCTAACAAAGATTGCGTCTGACAAATGACTACATGGGCAATCTGCCCAACGTATGCATGCACACTCTGACCGAAGTGACCTGGGTGTCATGCCATGGAAGCCCGAGCAAGTTCCTTCTACAAATTTTTTGAGTATATGTAGGCATTAGAGCCATTTTGTACAGGATCGATGGTTGAGCTATGCTCCTGACTGTAAAGTTTCTGAGGAATCTTTGGTTATGTATTTTGATTTGAGACTGTCAAGTTAATGGAAGTCAGTTTCTCTTTCTTTCATTTTGTCTATCAAGCTATTTAAAACACTCGGAATTGGAAGATCCACTCGAGGGTCGCGATACTGTAGGATGATGTACGATTGATCACTGCAATCTTTGCACCAGTCTTAAGCAGTCTCCCGTGTTATCTTTTTCCTCTCGTACTGAATGATTCAGAATTGGAGGATCTAGTCGAATGGTTGTGGCTACATAGTATGATGTAGGTGTGATCAGTGTGTAGTTATGACTGTGTCATTGAGGCACATTTTCATGTCCTGTTTTTCTTCCTCGAGCTGCTGGAAGGCATGATGCCCAGAGTAGTCTCCTCCACCTTTCTTCCAAGTCTTCACTCTACTCTCGCTTTAACTCAAATTCCTGACTGAAGTTAGTTGTGGCCCCCACTTCCCTGTGCATTTATGGCCTAGTTTTCTTATTTAAACGATGTTGTTCTAAGTTTACTCCCATCCGATCACCCATTTAAACAAATATGTGACATAAAATTGATGGGCATAGGGCTCTACTCTTGTTGCAATCCAGGAGTGACTTCTGACACTAACAAGTGGCATAACGTTAGAGGATGCTCCCAAATCTACCAAACAGTTATGGAGGTTTCTGTTGAAGACTTCAAATGTTAAAAGGAAAGGTGGGACAAAAGGTCTTCCCTTCTTATCTTTAGAGAAAGTGTTCACAGTTGGTTTATTCCCTAGTTCTGTGGGGATTGGATTTCTTGTTGGGTCGGTGCTTGTCATAGAATTTTATATTGATTTAAAAGCCTGTAACAAGAAGTCCTTTTGCTGAGGGATCCTAAAAATGTCCATGACAGTAATATTATCCTTCAACTTCTTCAAATCTTCAACTATGTTGTAATCCAGCTTGGGCGATTCTCGTGTATGGATATTTATATGGTTTCTTTGGGGAGTGAAAGGTGATTTCAGGTGGTCGGGGGTTGTCTTTCCCCATGAATCTTGGGTAGTAGCAAGATATTTTGAGATAGGTGGACCATTACTGTGTGTTTGCACCACCAAGACCTCTACGGGTGGTTCTTGAGACTCAAATAAGTCATCGGAAGGCATGATTAGGTCAGGATCCCATATCAGCATGGTTGTATCTTCTGGTGTATCAATCTCTTCCTGATCAACAACATTCATGACTGCACCACTTGGTTGTTTGTTTAGGGAGACTTCATATAGAAACTGATTGGACATCAAATTCATTACATGCACCCATTGAGGGCAGTCTCTTTCAGAGTGGCTTTCCTAATGATAAGTACTTAAAGAATCAGATGCTACATTTCCTAAATCGATATTTAAGTTAGCTAGGGGAGGTTCAATTGCTTTAAATGGTGGGTTCCTTTTAAAGAAGGGATTATAGGGCCTTTGGTCTTGGTTTCCCTCCCCTGCACTTCTTTTCATGTCTATGATCTCATTTGATAACTTCTTGACCATGTATTTTAGTTCTTCTATGTCTCCATTATCCTTTTTGGGAACTTGTTCTGCTTGTTTCCCTGGAAGTCTAGTCAAAAGGAGTCATCTCCTGGGAGGAAGTTGGGCTTATTTTTTAGATAACTACACCTGAAATTCTTTACACCCTTTCATATGGAACTCTATCGTTTTGGCTTCTTCAAAATTCTCAGCCAGGGTTCGTTTGGCAGCCCTCTTCACAAACATGGAAATAGAAGTTGGGAGGGCATTAGTGTATACTTTGATTTGCAACTCCTGGGTAGGTTTAGCTTCAGGATAGAATTTGTTCAATATAGTTGTGAATATTTGATTGAAATCTTTAACCCTTTCTTTCAAACTTATGGTGGCGGCAAACAATTCATCCATCAAAGCTCCTGTAGTAGTTTCTTCTGCAAATTTATCCAGAAAATCCTTTTGAAATTTCGTCCAACTAGTTATGGATCCTACAGGTAAGTTAAAATACCACGTGGAATTTGAATTCTTGAAAGTGTAGGGAAACAACCTTCAAACCACATCTTCATGTTGGACATTCATCAGTCTAATAGCCAGTATGAATTTCTTGATATGGTCTTCAAGAAATCCTGAGGTCTCGGGATCAAACTTAGGAAGTAACTTCTCTGGATGTCGGGGAAGGTTATGGACTCACCTTGGGATGGCCAAAGAGCCTCTGGCAAACCAAGGTTGATTTTTCTGAGGTGGGTTTCCCCTTTCTTCATCATGGTCGTTGTTGTCGTCCATATCTTCGGATCGTGAGTTAAACTCTTCCTCTTTCGAAAAATTGTCTGGTTTAGAGACATTATCGGTTGGAGTTTCAGAGATCAAATTAAGAGGATGTTCTATTTCAGTGATTGAGAAATATATTAGGTCTTCTACTATGTGCACAAAAACCTAGTCGACCACTGGTCTACTTATTTTTTGTCTTCGAGGAAGTATCGGATCTAAGGATAGCACACCGATCTATTAGGTGTATTCTCTAGTGATTCTTCTAAATTGATTTAATTCCTCGTGAGGAAGATGTAAGGTATGTCAAGGAACAAGTGTTCTTCTTCAGGATGGGGTGAGTTACTTGTTTCAGGAGAACTCAGTGTGTGTGGGTTTTCTTGGGAATGACTAGCCATGCATGTGGTTTGTTATGAATCTACAAGTTGTTTCAAATATTATGTGAAATATGTATTCAGCCATTCATTCTCTAGCCCTCCTTCTAGAGCCAATTCTGTTGATGGGTCCTATATCCCTTTACTCAATAGTAGGAACCAAACCTGTCGACGAGGCCCAATTAGACTCTCCATCGTTTAATAGTGGAATGGTTCTCCAGATCTTGTGATCCACCCAGTTAATCAATGAGATTTACGTTTTCTTGTGAAGGCGTCTCCTTTAGTTTGGACTTTCTCTTTTTTTTATTTTCTCTTAGGTGGGACCGATATAAGATGGAAATCCAATATAAACCAACTAGGTAACAAAACAGGAATAAGTTTAACTACTGGAGAAGAGGCTGAGCTTGGGATAACCCGCTACTCAAGCATGCAGACAACAATTCCATACCATAGGCCTAGTACTAATACGTTAACCATGTGAGTATCCAATTACTGACTGAGATACAAATCATCAGAAATAAAACACATATGCGATAAATAATGGCGAGTAAAATAATTCACTTAAATCTAATCATCCATCACATAATAACACAAGGATTCATCTTCATCATTAAAGAAAATAACTGTAAAACATTGTGTCAGATAACTTAACAATAGATTTAATATCTCTTACTCGTTATAGCGTCCATCCATGAGATGAGATAGGAAATAGTTCTTCTCCATGTCCAATCATACATGCATTTGATGAAAACATAAACTTGTCTCTGGTCCAGAAGGACTTCTCAATTAAAAGTAGCTCCAAAATAATTCTTAACAAAACCATAAATGAGAGCTTCTTGCAACAACCATCGAGCTCTTACTAATCGGTCAATGATCTTATTTATAACATAAAATTAACTAAAAATAACGAATAAAGAGAAGATAAGTAAAACAGAATTTGCTACATGTCATTCTCTCCTAACAATTTGTCTAAGAGTCCTCTCAAGATATCACTTTAAAAGGGTGACTCTTCTCGTAATCCGACCAGTTGATGAATATCTCCTCGCAAGTGTTGGCGTATGGAAATATATGTTGTTCCATCAGGGCCATGTAAATCTCTCTTATCTCTACCGCATGTGCCTGATACTTGACTAGAATGGCACTTAACTGTTGCAGCATAGCCCGAGCTTTGATCGGGTGTTCCATAAATTGTCACACCTGACCTGGCGTTGTTTCTGTCACCTTTGCCAGTATTTCGGCCCATGATGAATCCTTCTTGGTGTGCGATCTGAATATGTCGCAAAAGTGGACAAAGTCATCAGGTGTGTAGAACTCGAGAAGTCTGATATCTTTCATCACCTGATTGATCTTAATCCAGTGTTTCTCTCACTTGGCCCATTTCTCTTGAATTTCTCGGTGTGGTTCCCAAGACATTTTTTCCCAATACTCGTTTGATTTATTTATGTGATCAAGACTACTTTCATTCAACACCCAAATGTCGTGTTCTTCTTTATCTCGGCCTTGTTGGACTGCACCAATGTAGTCGACTCTCTCCACGGCTTGCTTCACTTTTTCGTACCATCGCTCCATATCCTTGCATGTCATGAGTGCCATGAGAGTATCTTCTTGGAGCTCATCTATCCCTTTAGTGAATAGGTATCGCTCGTCTGTGAACTTTCTATAGGCCTCCTTGAATTCACTCCTTAGGTACACCATGGCCTGTGTGGTGTCCTGATAGTACTTATCCAAGTGGCGCAAATGTTCTAGTTCTTCCAGGGTGGCAGCCAACTCTTTTTCATCTTTTTTAGCTCTGTCCAGGGTGGCATATGTGATTTCCATCCCTGTGTCAATGAGCTCTAACATCTTAACACGTTCTGTGTTGATCATATGTTCCTCTGTAGTGATGAGGATGGAGCGATATAAAGTAATCCTCCTTTTCTTGGTGGTCAACTCGATGATAGCCTTCCTTTTCCTATCATAAGCTATGGCGTGTATGTCAACTACTTCATCCACAGGTTCAGGGATTTGTTGATCCCCCCAGGCGAGTGTAATTCCTAGACTTCCGGTGGTATATACTTGTTCAATATTGGGTTCTTGAACTTCCTCGTTGTGCTCCGAAGTCCCGACTTTTGTTTGTCGCTCAACAAGGGTTTGAGTACCGATGGAAATAGAGGTGTCAGGAATAGACTCAATACTTACTTGTTCATTGGCCATTTAAATGTTGATTTCTTGCTGCGGAGCTCCTTCCTCTGGCTCGTCCGACCTCATCTCACTCCTCAGACTATCTGATTGGGTTTTCGACGCATCAGGCATCTTAGTGTCTGGGACACTCTCGAATTCCTTTTATTTCTACAGGACCTCCTAGGTTTGGATGTCGGGAATAGGAGAGGATGTCTTCTTAGATCCATTTTCTTCATTGACATGCACAGGGTTCCCAAGAGATACCTTTGGGCTTTCATCATCATGATATATATTTATAAAATCACTCAAGGGGTTTGATGCATCGGTCCTTTGTGATGCTTCGACGGTCTCTAGCTGATCTGAAACACCTGTTGGTGATCCGACTGGTGGCATTCTGAATTCAGGGTCGTCTAACCCGGTAATTTCATCACGTTCTATAAATTCAGGGTCGCTTGGGCCTGCTCAGCTTCTGTCTAGGTTATCTACCAGGGATCCTGTGGTTTCTGTGATGTCTGGATCATCCTGCAACTAATCAATCATCTATTGTGCTTGATCTAACATGAACAATCCCCTTTCCCACATGTCTAGTGCCATAGGAAAACCTCTTCCTTGTATCGAGACTGCTTGGGGAATCTATGTTGTTTCGATGGCTATCATTTCTTCCCTAGCCCTAAGGGTTCCTTGAGACGATTGTTCTAGGGTTTCCACTTGTTCATCTAGGCTCATGGATTTGAACCTGATCATCCTAGGATCGGCCATACTTGCCACAACTTCATCCCAATCCTGATAATTTTTCGTGGAGATCTCATCTTCAAACCTATCATGGGTGTATGGCTAGCAGGATGATACTTGCGATGTGTGCTTCAAGACTAGACCCTTTGGTTCGTTCTTGCGAAAATGGCCATTCTGGAATCAGAACTCCAATTTGCTCAGCCCTTCTTTCTTGTCTTGAGTGATGTATTTTACCATGTAGAAACCTATATGGAATCCATAAGGTATAAATGTTTGCTTCTTATCTTTTACCAGAGTAGCATTGTAACCTTGTAGGATGGTCTGGTAGCAGATTTCCCCTACTACTAGTCGATCAAGAATATACACCAGTAACAGGTGTGGTGCTCTGATGGCTCTAAAAACCATGATGTAGGTATCGCGCTCATCTAGATACTAGTGGCCAACCTTTGATATCATCGTTTTGGCTGTAGTCGACAGTCTTGGACACTCTTTCTTGAAAAGCATAAAATGAATGCGTGCAATGAATTGATCGCAAATGATAGAGTAGGATTTCTTGTACATGTTCTCCCATAAGACGTCGAAATATACATGGACTGAGAGTTCGTAGGCATGTCATCTCAATTTTATTCCGGCAAAGACATTTCTGGAGCAAATGATGTCCAATAAATAAGAATCAATGTGGAAGGATGGGGTCTCTCCTTATTTCGGCGTCTGAGCCTGTTGAATGAAAATGCTCAACTACTTGGAAATGATGGAACCCTAGTTAAAACCTCTCCTAGAACTGGCTATCGTGTAATCTAGAGGCATCCATGCCTCTGAAAACCTGGAGGAATCTTTCTCCCCATACAACCGGTAGATGAGGGCCATTAGATAGATATATGGCTCTCTTAAGTTGGTCATCGGGTTCTAGTCGGAGGTCCAATTGGTGTACTTTTTATCCTCTCTCCACCATGAAGCCTTCACCTGGCTGGTGTTGTGTTTCTCATAGAATTTTATAACAAAATCGGTGTTCATCCACTCCTCCAAGTCTCTGAGCTTGTAGTAATTCAGCACCTCCACCAGAAGGAAGACCCCGACACACTCGCCATTGTCGGAATTAATCAAATAGTTTTGTGTGTTCTTGTGGTCGATAAGCCACTTTAGGAGTTCTATGCAAGGGAATATTGGAGTTCTTATCGCTACCATATGCAGGTACAATCTTCGAATATTCGAAAAAACTTCATTGTCGATCTTTCTCATATCGGGGTCATTGTGTGGGGTATATTCGGGGAATTCTTCCCACTTGATATTCTTGAATATTTCTCCCTAATGCGGGAGTACTACCTTGGTCCCTATGCTTGCTTATGTGTCTCCAAAGGCTGGAGGATGAGTGAAAATCTTCTTGGTGGATGTCCTAATGACTGGTTCTGGCCTTGGAGCAAATTCTAATTGCTTTGCTAGTCCTGGGGACAAGCCTTCTCCTACCTCTGATTCTTTCAGCTTGGGTGCCCTCGGCGATCGCCTAGTACTTGGTTTCTTTGGAGGCATTGTTCCTACAACTAAAATCAATCTTTTAGGGCATGCGTACAGAGTAACACTAGATAAAACATATATGAAGTGAAGCATAAAAAATCCACAAACTGGTACATACCTGTAACGATTTCTAAACCTGTTGTTTAATAATCACGGGATCTTGGAAGCCTTTTCCGAATTTCTCGTCTCACTCCTCTGGATGCTCTGAACTTCTTTGCACAATGATGATCTTGTTTATGAACAGATCGAAATAATTTAAACGGGGAAGAAACTATTGTTTTGTATCAACCAATTAACTTGGGTTATGAGTGAAAATCAAATGAAATCTATCGTCAAATATCTACAATTCAATTCATCATGGGTTGACGGTGGAGGCGCGGAGGGTGGTGCACTCTATTTGTAATTTCAAATGGCTACTTTGATCTACACATGAAGTAATAACTAATGTGAGATTTGGAATTAATTAGTTCTTTAAATGTTTTGAATCTAAACGTATCTTAGCGTTAAAACATCCTATCGCGTTGCTTTCTTAGTGGGCAGATCAGAGATTGGCGATACATGGTGAATGTTTTCATTGGTATCCTCCTATTAAGAAATTCCGACGTCGATTGATTTTGTCGTACGACACTGACGTGGAAAAACTGACTCGGGGTGTGAATTGGGCCTTGGGAACCGATAACGACTTAGGGGAAAACTAGATCGTATGTTTATCCAATCTAACAAAGACATGTGGTAGATGAGGATAGGTGGTTTGATCGTGTACATTAATCAGAATTAGGATTTTTCAACAATATGTGCGTGTTAAAATAAACCTGGGATTGTCGATTCTCAAAAGGTATCAGGGGTCGAGGATCGGGGAAAACTATTACGTTTTCTACGGACTTACTTTCTAACAAACTTGTCGATGCCGAAATGCTTCAAGGATCGGCTATCGGCGATATCCTTGTGTAATGCTTGCCGCAAAATAAATCTTCCTTTTTCCGATGTCGATGAATATCGATGCTCGACGAATATGGTTTTCTCAAGTGATTTTCTTTTATCCTTTACTTCCTTCTGATGCCGAATTTGGATGCATCGGGTGAAACGTTTTTTAGGTGTTGATTCTTATTAAAAAGTTAAGCCTTTTGAGTCGTGGGTTTTCATAGATTCAATAAAACATTTAAAGACTTAATGAGAGTCAAGATGGTAATCAAACGCAACATTTTTCACAATCAGGACGAATTAGACAGTGCAAAAAGATCAAGTGGTAACAGAAAAGTAAAATTTGACATAGACTTTTTAGGGTGTGTTGAGTGCTCAACACTAAGTTCTATTCATTTTTTGAAATCGATTAGTAGAATATTATGAGTTGTTTATGGATGTGATTGCAAGGACATACCCAGTACTATTTGCATACAATTTTTTTCATGTTTATGTAAACTTAATATGTTAATCAGGTTTATTCTATGGAATATGAATTCATGTTTACAACAATTTAACTTTATGCTTACAATAATTTTTTTGTTACTATTAGATTAGGATCCAACGTAGGCTAGAATAAGACTACATATTTATGATATATTAGGAATGTATTTAGGAATTTAGAGATATTAAATGTAAAAGTGTCATTTTTGGGAGAAATCAATTTTGTTGGCGGAAACTGGGCCCACATACTAGAAGAGATTTCCATACCAAACAAGAGCAGGTCTAATTGAGACCTACCATCGGTAAATTATCATTATTGTTGGAATCAGAATCTTTCCCATGTCAACAAAATGGTGCTAGAAGGAGGGACGATGACAATATGATGTTTTGGAGTCATTATTTTTGAATTCGTTTAACTGATAATGGCTCCTATCCTTATCCATGTGTAGGAACATGATTATATTTCTCTCTGAATATAAAGTAACGTTCCCACAAAGATAGTTGATATCTTCTTAAAGATTTAATTGTTGTTTATTGTATCTTTGGGACGTATTCCCACAAGAGGTCGGGGTGTCAGGAATGTGGGAATCTTCATTGGCACCAGATCAGTCTTTCAGTTTAGTGAAATCGACCCCAGAATGAGGCTAGGGCCTCATGGGAAAGTTGGTGGGCTTTGTGGGATTGTAATGGGGTGTCACACCCACAAAGAAGAATAAAATATTATAACTAATTATTGATTTTATAAGGGGTACCTAAACTCACTCATTGGACTTGTATATAAAGGAGAGAGTTCATTGTAACATTTTCTCATTGTGTAAGGAGGAAGTTAGCATAAGTGAGTTTGCACTTGTACTAGGAGGCTTGGTGATTTTCAGCAAAGGGAAATTTTGCATGGTGAAAAATATGGCCTAGGGTTGAGGACTCTCTATTTTTTGTTCATGGAAAAGCACACCACAAGTGTGGGAGAGAGAGGAAGTCGTAGAAGGAAGAAACTATACGAGTGGATTGAATCGTACAGAAGTGTTCATGCAGGTTTGTGTGCATGTACATGGGTTTCAAAGGGAACAGTCGCATACGTACACGGGTTGCAGTGGGAACAATCATGTATGTATGCAGGTTGTAGTGGGAACAATTGCATACATCTGTACTAAGATTTCTCTAGGTAGGTGCATGTCCATAAAGGATGATAGGTGATGTCAACATGTTATACAAGGGATCTGCAACATATTTGTGGGTGGAAGATATTTCTAGGATATTTGATAAGGTGTGGTTTTTCTGATTTGTATGGTTACTGGAGGACAAGGTTGTTCTCATATTTTGGTAAAATTGTAGTGACTGAGAGGACGGGTGTTGTCCTCATATTTGGTGATATTTTTATTGGTTGGGAGGTATGATTTTTCCCTCGAGATTTATGAACTTGGTAAGGTTACAAGAATAGAAATATTGGGTTTCATATGTGTTGATGATTCATCTCTAATCTTTTATGTTTCCACTACATATAATTTCAGTCAATAGTTTTCAGTGTAAAACTGTTCAATGATAACAGCTAGGGTTTTACTGTTAGACCACTAGGAAGCAATTTTTATATCTAAAAAATTAGTCACATAGAGTTTCATGTGAAAATTGACATGAATTTGATGGTGAAGGTGGTATATATGCTTCTGAACATCTTAGGAATTTCATTTGTAATTGTGTGTGTGTGTACTTTTAAAGTGTATATCGACTTACATATGACTAAGCATTGGTTGAATTAATTTGATCCTCCAAAATTTCCAACTAACTCAATTACGAATTGAAACCAAATCATGGGTAGAAATGTCAAAATATTCAGAAACCCTATTTTAAGTCTGCCAAAGGTGTGAGATCATTTTAATAAGTCTAGCTAAGTCTATAAATAGTATTAATTGAGACGAAAATAAATAAATAAATTCATCCAGCATGACCATTATGCATGAAGATGATAAAAGCGACATTTTTCATGATGGAACAAGATTCATATTCAATATTTCATATTGAAATATCACTATGTGAAACTCTTCTTCAATAAATCTATTCATTAGAATATTATCATAGGTTTTTGTCACATCATTGTGAAGAAAAAATCCAATTATATTTGATCTCATAATCCTCCATGTCTTCCATGTCTTCCATAAGTGCAAGCTCTCCTTCACCACCTCTTGTTTTATCTCTAGATAGAGAACGAGACAAAGAAAATCATTCAAGGAAACCAAGCAAGGTAATAAAATTGCATAATCATAATATCAATGCAAGGAACAAAAATCAAATCATCAATCAAAATCAAAGTAGGCATGAATCATCAAGGAATTCAAGTCATAAACAGGTTCAAGCATTAATTCATCAGACCAAAATAAGGATATGCTTAAGAGGCATGTGAAAAAATCAAATAAAATGACATAAATCATCAAGGACATGAATGTAATATACCAGATATAAAAAGTATGCAGAATAGAAATAAAATGCTAGAAATGGCAGAATAACAGCAATATAACCAGAACAATCACCACAATAACACTGAAATGATATATGAATAGCAACAGAAATAACACTTTGATTCTGAGAGCAATGTTCACGGGCCTCTTCGAGGGGGAAACCTCCACTCGAGCAGAGCTCTATTACAATAATATCCAAGCTAGGGTTCCCATACCCTCTACTCCTATTTATACTAAATATGTCTATCAAAAGAAGCATCTAGAGGAAGATCCTTCTAGAGGTGAAAGATTCTATTAGGTCTTCTTACATTCGACTTATTCTATTTTATTGAAAGGCCTTATTAATATTGACCTTTATTACATTCGAATATATTGTTCTACCTATGTGCAGGTTAGGACCCTAACATGTCCGCCCCCTTAAAAACAACCTTGTCCTCAAGGCTTGAGATGTGGAAATTGTTGCAGAATCGTAGTTGGTTCCCAAGTGGCATTTGTTGGAGTTGTATCTTTCCACTAGACTAACACTTCCTTTATGGTTCTCTGACGTAGGTGATGCTCACGCTAGTCCAAAACTTCTTGTGGTTGTAGCCAAATGGATACTTCTTCATCTAACTTAGGAAGGTTGGTTTGAATTTGGCACTTAGTTCCAATCACCTTATTTAAGCATGAAACATGAAAAATAGGATGTAGCTTAGAATGACTGGACAAAGCTAACTGATAGGCCACCTGTCCCACACACTTGAGAATTGTATAAGGACCATAAAATTTGGGCACTAGCTTCTGACAATGCTCGGCCTTGATGGAATTTTGCTTGTAAGGTTGCAGTTGAAGAAACACTTGATCCCCTTCTGCAAATTGACATTCAGAGTGACCTTGATCTGCTTGTTGCTTCATGCGATTTTGTTCCATGACCAAATTCTCTTTGAGGGTATGGAGAATATCCTCTTGAACTGTAATTGTTTGGTCAACCACCTGGACCTTCGAGACACCAGGTAAGTATGAGAGAAATGAAGGTGGATTTTTTCCATATACCGCTTCAAAAGGAGTCATGCGTGTAGTTGTATGGTACAAAGTGTTGTACCACCATTCAGCTAGGGGTAACCATTGAGCCCACCGATTTTTCTTTTTCAAGGAAAAACACCTCAAATATGTTTCCAAACACTTGTTGACAACTTCCGTTTGACCATCAATCTGGGGATGATAAGTTGTGTTGAGATGCAATTGGGTGCCTTGTAGCTTGAACAGTTCTTACCAAAAATTTCTAATGAAAGTTGGGTCACGATCAGAAACAATAGAATGTGGCATGCCATGAAGCTTGATCCATGAAAATTTGAGCCACCATGGATGTTGTAAATGGGTGTTGAAGAGCACAGAAATGAGCATACTTGGAAAGGCGATCAACAACCACCATGATGACTGATTTATTTCCTGATTTGGGTAAGCCTATAATAAAATCCATAGAGATATCCCTCCAAATAGCAGGTGGAATCAGAAGCGGTTGTAGTGTGCCCGGAGATTTGACTGTTTCTCCCTTGTTGCATTGACACACATCACATTGAGCGACAAAATTATGAATGTCTCGTTTCATGTCATCCCAGAAAAAAGAGTGTTTGACCCTGTCATAGGTTTTGGTAAACCCAGAGTGCCTAGCTGTGGGTGTAGCATGAAGCTCAGAAAGTATCGTGGATTTAAGTTTTTATTGTTTACTTAAATACAAACGGCCTTTGTATTGAATCTCATCATGGAGCCAAGAGTACCTTGGGGAAGCTGGAGCATTGGACTGCAATTGTTGGATCAGCTGTGAACTTTTGGGATCTTGTAGCCATTCCTAACAAATGGCTTGGAGCCAATCTGGTACAATAAAGGAAAGAGAAAAAATGGATCCTTCATCTTCATATTTTCGGGAAAGTGCATCCACAACCGCATTGTCTTTTCCTTTCTTGTAAATGATCTCATAATCATATCCAAAGAGCTTGGTCACCCACTTTTGTTGCTCTAGGGAGGAAATGTGTTGTTCCAGAAAATACTTGAGGCTTTGATGGTCTGTCGTAATTTGGAAGCATTGCCCCAATAGATAAGGGCACCACATATCAACGACATGTAGAATAGCCAACATTTCCTTTGCATAGATTGATTTGCCCAGATTTCTTTCAGACAGTTGCTTGCTGGTAAAGGACAAAGGTCGACCCTCTTACATAAGGACAACACCAATTCCTTTCCCTGAAGCATCACATTCCAAGACAAAGGTCTTTGTGAAATCAGGAAGGGCCAGGACTGGAGTGGTTCACATGGCCATCTTCAAGGTTTGAAAATCTTGAGCAGTTGTTGGAGTCCAAGTGAAAGAGTTATTTTCGAGGAGTGCAGTGAGAGGTGCTGCAATATTTCCATAATTCTTAACAAACTTGCGATAATAACATATTAAGCCCAGAAATCCACGCAAGCTTTTGAGAGTCTTTGGGTGAGGCCAGTCTTTCATAGCTTCAATATTTTTAGGATCCACCCTAACACTGTCATTTCCAACTAGATGACCCAAGTACTTGACTTCTGAGTCGCCAAAATCACATTTAGACTGTTTTAGGAAAATTTGGTGCTGAGAGAGTAGATGGAGAACTCGATCCACATGGGCAATATGGTTTGTCTAGGTTTTTCTATAGATGAGGATATCATCAAAGAAAACTAAGAAAAAATGACGAAGAAAAGGACGGAAGACATGATTCATGAGGCTTTGGAAGGTGGAGGGGGCATTACACAAGCCAAAGGGCATGACCAAAAACTCATAGTGACCCTCATGAGTTATAAAGGCAGTCTTGGGAATGTCTACCTCTTTCATGCATATTTGGTGGTAGCCAGAATGAAGATCAAGTTTAGTAAAGAACTGGGCACCACTCGATTCATCCAAGAGGTCATCAATGACAGGAATGGAAAATTTGTCTTTAATGGTAAGTTTGTTGAGGGCACGGAAGTCAGGACACATTCGCCAAGAACCTTCTTTCTTCAGTACCATGACCACATGAGAAGAATAGGGGCTTGTACTAGGGTGGATAACGTCTGCATTAAGGAGTTCCTAGACCATTTTCTCAATTTCATTTTTTTGGCAAAAGGGGTGACGATATGGACGGATATTGGGAGGAAGGCTTCCTAGTACAAGGGGAATGGAATGATCATGAACACCATGAGAAGGAGGGAGTCCCTGGAGGGTGGAAAATACCACTTGATGTTTAGAAAGGATGGATTGGAGGTCTTTCAGCACTGAGGGTGTCTCTTTTGCTTGTATGGCATGGAGTTGGGCAATAACACCAGAATGACCTTTTTTGAGCAACTTTTCCATGCGATGGGAACTAATGATCTCAGGTGAACCAGTGGTGATGCCTTGGAACTTATATTGTTGGCCCACCTGGTCAAATTGCATGGTTAATTCCTTAAAATCAATGAGAATGGGACCCAAATTCCTTAGCCAATCTCCACCCAACACAATGTCACAACTGCCCATGTCGGTAGCAAACATATGGGATTTCAAGTGGTAGTCACCAATTTGGAGATGCGCATTTTCACAATGCCCTCCACATTTCATGGAGCCACCATTGGCAATCATGATTTGGAAATTATTGACGGCATGGATGTAGCAATGAGTTTCTTGGGCAATGCGGCAATGAATAAAATTATGGGTGCTTCCACTATCAACCAGAATGATGACCTTCCTATGCTTGATGTAATCGATTATCTTGAGGGTTTGGGGAGCAGAGAAGCCAATGAGAGCATTGAGGGAAATGACCGGTTCTACTTCGGGAGGGTCTAAGGGAGGGGTTATGTCAGTGGTTTCAGGTGAGTCAGACACAAGGGGAGTTTCAACATCCTCTTATGAAATATCCTCCGAGATGGCCATAAAAAGATTTTGTCCTTTACACTTGTGGCCTGGGAAGTATTTGTCATCACAATTATAACAAAGGCCTTTGAGTTGGCATTCAACCATTTCATCCCTGGTAAATTTTTGGATCTTTAGTGGAGCGGAGGGAGTAGTGGGATTTACGGATTTAGTGTGAGGGATAAAGGAGGGTTTCCAGTTTTGATAAGATACAACTTGTTGTGCTTCTTTAGCTCTTTTAGTAGCCTCCACCCAAATTTGAGGCTGAGCCATGAGGACATGGGCCCGAATCTCATCCTTGAGGCCACTGATAAAACACTCTCATTAAAAGGCATCAGACATGCCCTCTATCCGAAAAGCCAGGCACTCAAAAGTAGTTATAAAGTCTTCCATTGTTCCTGATTTTTTCAACTTTGTCAAACGGCCCAAATGGTTGGTGTCAGTGTCAAAGAGTTCATAAATATCTTCCACAAATTGTGTCCAAGAAATATACCCTTGACGAGATTTTTTTCTCCATTGCCACCATTGCCAACGTTCTTGATCTAGATAGAGAACACCATACCAGATTTTGGCCACATCATCTGTAATGTCGTATAAAGAGAAATAATGTTCCATTTGGGTTACCCAACCAGTGGAATCTGAGCCATCAAATTTGGTCACATCCACCCATGGAAGGTGTAGGTCACGTTGAAAGTGATGGTGCTGAAAGTTAGAGGAATGTTCAGCTTTAGTATCTAAAGGTGGGTTAGATAAAGGGTTATCTGTAGGGATATGCATCTTGGTGCAGAGCATCAAAACGACAGATTCAAGTTGGGTAGTCAGGTCTTGTTTGATTTCCTCCATTGAGGACTGCATGGTTGTATTGATGGCAGCAACATTGGCACTGATTTGTTTCACTTCTTGTTGGGTCTCAATGAAATTAGATTGAAAGGTTTGAAGTGATCTTCCAGGTCTTGGCTATGGGTATGGGCCATGATGATGAGGGAACCGAAATGGGGCAGGTGGGATCAAAAATTTTGCAGAAAAATGATATGTATTAATGTGATAAGGGAGAAGAGATGAATCCAATGGAATAGGTCTCAAATAATGGTGCAATACTCTGGTATGAAGAATATTGTAGTGATGAAATGCCCAAATTCTTAACCAGGAATAAATTTGTAGTGATTTGGCAATCCAAACACAGTTGCGCAGCAATAGATCTTGTCTATTTTAATTTGTTTCTGTTTCTGTCCCCAAGGGTTAGGTATTCAAGGGTTCTACAGACAAGGTTTTGTCCTGTGCTATAGCTCTCTGATATATGTGCGGGGTCCAACAGTAGTACTCAGCCCAATATCTCAGGGCACTAACTAAGGAGGTTAGACCGTACCCTTAGCCGTACTACCCGACTACCCAGGTACTAGAGAGTATATTCCCAAGTGTTGTTCTCGGTGGCACTATAGCAGTCAGGTGGCTGATCAATTTATCTAAAGAGGGCTTCATGTAATCTAGGTCGATCCGTACACAGATGTTGTCTGATGCGCTACCACTCAAAGGGGTACCAACAAGGTTTACAAGGGTGGCCAACAGATATGCGCTTAAGTACCACTTGTATTTCCTGCATGTATGAATCCCTCAACCGCAGGTTTATGCGTGTAACGACATATCTATGCGGCTTAAATATGTTGGAATACATCTCTACCCTAAAAAAAAAATTAACCCACAATTTTTATCGAGGAAAGTGCTCTGATACCACTTGTAATATACCAGATATAAAAAGTATGCAGGACAGAAATAAAATGCTAGAAATAGTAGATTAACAACAATATAACCAGAACAATCACCACAATAACACTGAAATGATATATGAATAACAACAGAAATAACACTTTGATTCTAAGAGCAATGTTCATGGGCCTCTTCACGGGGGCAACCTCCAGTTGAGTAGATCTCTATTACAATAATATCCAAGCTAGGATTCTCATACCCTCAACTCCTATTTATACTAAATATGTCTATCAAAAGAAGCATCTAGAGGAAGATCCTTCTAGAATCAAAAGCTTCTATTAGGTCTTCTTACATTCGAATTATTCTATTTTATTGAAAGGCCTTATTAATATTGACCTTTATTACATCCAAATATATTTTTCTACCTATGTGTGGGTTAGGACCCTAACAATGAATCAAGACATCTATTCTCAATGAATAAGAATGAGACAAATACACCCCACTATCAAAAATGATTCATAAGAACCCATCATAAAAGTAATAAAAACCTAAAGGGCAATGAAGAAACCAATAACAATCATAGGTCATGATAAAAATATAGTAACCAGCTTAAACATAGAACCCTAAACCAAGACTAAGAAGCACAAAATAGGATCTAACAATAAAATAGGCAGCAGGTTCAAATTTTAATAGGGGGGACTTTATTTTTTTTTCTTAAAAAATGAAGGGGGAGTTGTTGTGGGCACAATAGTAGGGATCACTCAATTCCACATGCTATGCTATTGATATAATTCCATTCAAGTATTGAAATATTTATTTACTCTTGTATCACACATTTTGATTCCTTGGGAGAATCACACAAGAGAAGGACCTAAAGAGTCCTATTTTTTTAATATTCTCTTCACCTTATGCTCATAAGCGATCTTGGTGAATCAAAAATAGTGAAGAGCTCTAAAATACATCCTTCATCACACCTTAATCCAACATAAATTGGATCGTGACCCCAGTTTGAGCCCTTAAAAAATGACTCTACTAAATCAACACACTTTATTCCTCCTTCATGAGGTCACAAAATAATTAATAGTTTTGGATAGGATTTTAGGGATATGCATCCAAATAACTCTGTTATAATTTCTCATAAGAAACATAAAAGTTTTCTTGGGGATCTTTAAATTCCTTCCCTTCAAGTATGCATGAAGCCAAGACAAGGATATACCCTATGGGGTCATATGATAAGGTTTAGTTGTTCCTACAAGTCTCCTTGAGATACCCATATATTTTTTTATTATGGCCTATGACTACTCAAAGATAAGAGTCTCTTTCCCACACTTGACAAAAGTAACCTAGTGGACAAAACCTAGGATTTCCACATAGGCGGAATTTGTGGGTTGCATTTGCACCCAAGGAAAATAGTGTTGATTGTTGGGAAGTGAAGAAAATTCCATTAGTACATACCTCAAATACCCCTCTATAACTAACTCGTTCACACCTTCACTAGTTCTCTTCTATGGATTTAGACCCAATTGTTGAAACTTTTGGAAGGTGCAGTGTTATTTAACCAAAAGGAAGTTGTGTCTCATAGGACACATGTGTTTTTTTTTCACACCATTGTGTTAAATTCATCCTATAAAAACATATTTCTTTAAAGTGAAATATGGATATTGTTTCATCACTAGCTCAATTGTTTCATTTTTAATTCACATATTTTTCTTTGACATGGCCATTGTTTGGAAAAACATAAGTTAACAACCATCCACTTGAAGTTCACACACAACTTGAAAGTTAGGAACCATAGGAGACCCCTTGGAACAATATCATTCTCTATGCTTGCAAGGCCTTCCACTATTGTTGGGAGGTGTCCTTGGTATTTTTGCATCACTAGTTAGACCACCCCCACATTCACCTTTGAGTGCATCTTTGTTTGGATAATCCTTACTCGATCCATCCTTTCTAAGATCAAATTCTCATAGAAACCCTCTTGGAAGCTAATCCTCAACAGAAGATAGCTCCCAATAGTCATTAACAATGGCAGGTGTTCCACCACTACCCCCTCATATTCCCAATCTGTCATATATGGCTTCACTCAATCTTTCAAATTTCACAAATCTCACCAATGGACCCATTTTACATGATTCCACTTGTCCACCAATTCCAACCAAAATGCCCTCAAATATCCCAAAATTTGAGGGGAAGCCAACCATTGACCATTTTCCAATTATGAGTTCTCCATGACAATGGTCTTGAAATTCTTACTAATTTCCAAAAAACCACTTCAATTCACATCAAGAATCGCATCCACAAGTGGCATCGACGACATAGTTTATGAAAAATTGAGGTTAAGGATAATCTCCTCCTAGACTAGTTCTCAAAATCCATTTTGCCTCTAATTGTCAAAGTTGTGGCCACAACCACCTTTAATAGAAGAGGAGGTCATCCTCAAACCCCAACACTTTGACTTGATCTACACTCAATATGGGTACCTTTACATAGTCATCACATATTCCCCTTTCCCTCAACCATTTGAACGATAAAATTTGGCGACATCCCATTCCACGAATGGGTTGATTGAGTTCATGGCTCACTTCAACCAACCTTACAGACCCCCCATCCACATATGGAACTATAAACTATGGGATCCATCATGGTGGAGCCCCCACACAACAAAATATTGTTGGAACATAATATGTTCCCAATAGTATTCCACACAAACCTCCTTCCCAAATGCAAGGTGGACATAACCCATCACATCTGAGGACTAGAATGCCCCCCCAAGGCATGCATGCTACCCCACACATGCATGGTCCCTCCTAAAATAGTCATAAATATAGCAGAGGGACATATACCTCATACTACAAATATGGTAATCCTACATAGAATAACATGTACTATCCATTCCCTAGACCCCTACAAGCTAGTGCTACACCACCATTTTCTTAGTAGCACGAAATCATAAATTTTGTTCAACCTTCACCATCTCAGTAGGTTCAAGAATTCGAACAGTTGAATTTGGTCAACCCTACTACCACACAAAACAATGGGAAAAGAAAAGGAAAGAATAAACACATATCCAACCAAGGATAGGGGGGAAATACCCTTAACCAAAACAACAATGCTAGGGGAAATTCTAATGTTTGTAGCTAGAACCATAATCATGGAAACAAGAAAAATAACTAGTAAAAACAATGGAAGAACAATAATCTTTGAACCAACTTCCCTTGTGCATTTTATGTTGAGTATGGTCACTATACTCACCACTTCCCCCAAATTGTGGATTTCAAAATGATGAAGGAATGAATTTCCAATCAAGGTCTTATCACCCTGCAATGCATAGAACCTCCCAAAAAAACTTCCCTCAACCATTGCAACTAGTACTTTTACACAAACCCTTCCCTCAATAGGGATTTGTTTCTACCTAGTAGGAAATAGGTACCTCCACCTAGTCCTCGGAAAAATATTATCCTTTAGGTCAAGCTCAACCTAGAGATCCTACCTTTTGTAATATCTACATTAACTCAATAGATATTCACCTCCAAACATATAAATGTTAGTACGATATGCATACTAACTTCACTCCAACCATCTCATAAACCACCAAATTGCCAGCAAGCACACATTTGATGATCCCATGTCCTAGTGGAAACCATACTCCTCCTATATTGAATGCACCTCCTAAGTGTACTAATTATAACCCTCATGCAATGGTTTCTCATAGCTACAACATAGTCGACAACCTGGATCAGTATCCTATAACCATGTCAATGCTAGAGATCCTACAGACCTATCCTTCACAAAAGAAATCTCTAATATTAGCATTGAGGGTAATCAACCCCTTTGATTCATGCCTCATCACATTTAATTTGGACAAATATAGACCAATAATCCCATATATGATATCATTCCAAATTCCTATGAAAATCATAAATTCACCATTCATGGATGCATTGTAGATGGATTTTCTACTTGCATCATGTCCAAGAATGTATGGAAAAGGTTGATCTCTCATAAGCTTATTGTATCTTCTATCACCCTTCAATATTATGATGGTTTCCCATCTCAACCTAAATGTCTTTACCAAAATTTCCCAGTCAAGATAGTGGGAAAAACTATCTTGATCGATATTGAATCAATAAACGTGTCATTGGATTACAACATCCTTTTAGGACATAGTTGCATGTATGTTATGAAATAATTTTCCTCTTAAATGTTTTTAATGATGATTTTCCCCCATAATGGGAAGGTCATCACTATTTACTATTTTACACACTATGAGCCCCAACCAACACCCAACTTGGGCAACATTCTTCCCATCATTGGGGCCAAGCAAGAGTTCTCATCATACATATAAATGGGTCTTGGGATCTTCAAATCCTCCACACTTCCTGGCACTTATCAAGGTGACCCACCATAGATTTCACCAATATATTTTACCAAAGTTTGTACCATCACATCAGTCATGATGGAATCATCTTCCCCTTCATTTATCCCGGGATCGTCATCCATGTATGATGAACCACCTTCCACAGAAGTAGAAACTAACCCCATCACTCAAATTACATTCTTCTTCCCACCACCAAGAGTTTTGGAACATCCAATGATATCCATCCTAACTCTCCCAAACCTTATTTTAGGGATACCTATGTAGTACCTCGAACCTTCGGCCATAGCAGTAGTGCTTACAAAAAAACCTCACATTGTTTTACAGCCTATGGAACCCACTATCAAATGCACACAGATAAGGACTAGAAACATAGCTAGGGGAAATAATAATGTAGATAGGGTAAAGAAAAATAAAGTAGGAAGAAACAATCCAACCACTCCCTGTGTACCTAAACCTTGTGCTCTTTGTGACACCTTGCAACACCCCATGAATCTATGACCCATTCTTCCTAAACTAAGACACCTTCTCCATACACCTAAAACATCACCATTTATTCCTACCCCTTATACTATGGGTAGTTCCATATCCCCCGTGAAGGATCTCTCCTTAGTTCACAACAAGACATTGCGTACAAACCACCCTTGCACCATATTCTCAGCATATAGACATTACACTCACTATTATCTAGATCTTGTTCATTTTCAAACTATGTTGGATGCATTGCATCAAACACCTCGTCCAATGCCATCCAACCCCCCTCTACAACTAATATCATAGCTACCACCAGTCAGTGAAACTAGATTCCCCACTATTTACTAGGTGTCCACATCAGTGAACTCGCTAGATAGTATCTCATTCAGGAGCTCAGAAGCTCCATTTTATACACCATTTGTGTCATTGGAATCATGGCATATCCACCCATAACAACATATGCTCCATTCATTTCCACAAAAAAAATCATTTAGGGGTCATTTTCCCCACCAAATTTCAACAGAAAGGTATGTGATCTCAATTTATCTACTTTTTACATCATTTTCACCATCATATTTCTTATCATGATCACTTTCACACTAGGTATTCACTTTCATGTGTGTAATTATTTGTTGGGAGGCCCTTTTTGTCTCCTTGATGCACACAACATGGTTATTTTCCCTATCCCTTCCATATCCCTTCAAGTATATACTTCTTCACATTATCATGTATATACTCCCTACGATATCATGCATTTCCCAATATCACTCCCTCTGAATATGCCTTTAGGTTTTCTTCCCCTTGTCAGTAGGAAACTTCACCTAGTTCCACATGCATTTAGTTGTTGTTGGCTGGTGGCACTCCACCCTCTTGATGTTCCTTCATTTTAGCACCCCTTGCATCATAAACAACCAATTTTATTTTCCCATAAGGTAGGATTCCAAATATTCTACATATCAAAGAACAATTTGCATACCTCTTTCTCATAATTATGCTTATCCATTCCTTTGAACTATGTTTTTTTATGGTTTTTTATGTTGAATTATTTACTACATTTTCATTGGCCTCTCATCTCCCCCGATATTAGTATACCATATTCATTCCAATTCATCATTCATATACCCCCAAGGATACCCATTCAAGGGTACCCCTCCATGTTCCTCTCACTACTCTCGCCACATATAGTTGAGTTGTTTGATCACATGACTAGGGCACCCATCCCCTTGTTTGTAAATTGTCCAATTTTTTACATTCTTATATTTATTGGTAATTGTAAAAAGAACATTTTTTACAAGGGAAGCACCAACACATGTACCATCATGTCTAATGGAATCTCTTTCAAACATGGTGGCATTCCTAGTCCCCCTTAGTTCGATCATCTGCATTGAGTCATATATGCCTACAATGATTCTAGTTGCTTGCGACACCTCACATAACCTAGTATCCATCACTGTGATCCCAAAAAATTTCATCAAATGTCTATTCATCTACATTCACTAATACTAAATCCCAGTTTGGCATACCCTTAGTTCATTTGATTTCCCCCCTAACAATAGATCACCCTATGTCTAGTTAGTTATTTGACTGTCGTGATTGTCAATTTTCATTTGTGCTCTACTCAAGGGAATTATTGTGTCATCCTCATTGAACACCTCATCCAAAGTTATCAAAATAATCCCTTGTTATAGTATTAGCAGCTGGTTTATCCTCAATCAATTTCAAGGGACCCTTTGTCCTTTGTCGTCACATCTTCATTCATGTCAACATCAAATCATATTTTTCTAGGAATGTTGAGGTATATTGGTTTTCATTTCCATCAATAATGTTGAACCATGGATGAGACAAAGAGAGTCATCATTGGTCTTTCATTTTGTTGGCCCCCTTAATGTTTGGCTTAATCTCATTTACACATCAAGGTTCATACATTGTGATAGTTGTAGCTTACAAATCTAGTTGAATAACCCTAGTATTATCATGATATCAATGCCCCTAAGATAAAGCACTTATCATATTTACTCCCTTTAGGTTATAGGGACCCCTCTCATCAAAGTAGTTTTTTACTTATTATCGGCACCCCTAAGGGCAATGCATATTTCTACTTCACAGAGTCTCTAGCTGAAACATCATGCACTATCTCTCAAAAAGTTCAGCATGTTCAGACATGCACCCATACATACATGTCTTCTTTTGTAATATTTTGATAGTTTCATGATCATTTGAAATTCCCTCCTCATTCGTATAAAGAAATTGCATGTTTGATGTTGTTTGTTTCATTTGCAGGTGGGTTTGTTTCATGCACTTAAGTGACCTACCACATTGACTTTTGTGCAACTTACATAGATTTTCCTTCGAAATATGCACAAGTCTAAAATATTTCCAAGATCACCCTTAATGTTGAAATTAATGTGGCATGGACCTTGAGTATTTTATGCATTCATGATGGGTCTCTTCCAAACAAAAGGGAACTCGATCCAAGACATTCCCTTCACACCCAAAACCAGTTAATTGAAGGTGACAAGATTCACTACAAATAAGAGGTCGGGAATAGCATTGAAAAAGAGTATATCAATGCATCATTATGCTATTGAGTTAATTGTTGAGGTTATTTCTCTCATGCCTATCCTCACAGTCCATAAACATTGTTGGAATCATTATTGTCATTGATGTCAAATACAGGGGAGAATATAGATCTTCAAGATAAATATTGCAAGATGGATATTGTTGGCTTGATTTGGATACCCTATATTTGAAATCCTTTTTAATCTAAATATCTAGTTCAAATGGGAGCATAGGATATATGGTTGAAAATTTTATTCTGATACCTTTCTAACGGTATATGGCACTCCCTCTAAATCCATAGGAATGAGGAGATATGAAATATTTTGTCAGGATGGCCCGACCAAAAAGAACATGTCATCCTAGCCATTTTTACAAGTTGGCCCCATAAGTGAACATTCAAACATTATAAATGTAGGATAGATGTGTGCATTTGAAGAGTATCCAAGTAATAATAGAAAGTACAAGTGCACAAAAAATATCTGAGGTGTGAAAGAGGAGTTGGTGAGTATAATTGGGGTCTAAAGGTGTGTAATAGGAGTTTTCGTGGAGTTTTCTTGGATTTTTAAAAGTGTGTTAGAAAGGACTAAGTTCTATGATGTTGCAAAGTGCAATGTTTAGAGGTTGTGATGCTGCAATCTAGAATTATATTCTGTGAATGATGATATTAGGTTCTCTAGGGAATGAAGGATAAATATGACTAGGGTTTGAAGCTATGTATGGGGTGATGGGCTCTTGAAATGGAATATTTTTATACCATATTTTCCCTACTTTTAACCCCTTTCTTCTTACATAGACCTTGTATCAATCCAGTATTGTGCGGGATTTAGACTTAATGTGTTTCCATTAAATTTCTTTAGTACTTTACATGAATTTATGATTAAACATTAGAAGAAGATAATATTTGCATTTATCTTTGAGTTCATTTGCAAAGACGATGTGCCATATTGTAACACCCATGTTTCCCCCAAATTGTAAATATTATTATTACTATGAACAAAACTATAGACAGATATGTCATATGAATGTTGGATAGACAATGAACCCTACCATGGAAATTAATGTATATATTTTGTTATTAAATGAAAGGAAATTAGTGGCATGACTATTTAAATAGGGTTTCCAGATAGATCATGATGCATGAGAAGGGATGGTAGGGGAACCAGTAATGGTGAGTTGACCCCTGCTAGGATGTTACCTTGTTGGATATAAATGTGTAGCTCCAAAAAAATATTCTAGCCAGAAAAACTTAATTACCAGTCAAGCTCGTAGTTTGGAAGTATTCCCTCAACAGTGAATGAGGGATATGGACAAAGTACCATCTGAAACTTCCTGACTTGACCAATGAAATATTGTTGGAAAAAAGAAATAAAAAGAGAGGAAAACTTGTGGGAAGAGGTGAGAAGGATAGAGAGAATACACACGAATGGTCTAGAGAACCAATAGATAAGAAGAGGAGTGCACAAGGCTCTCTAGTTTTGTGGAAGGGAACTGTGAATAAAAAAATTTGGTTACAGGAGTGCTTGGATAGTGTTTTCTAATCAAGCTGATAAATGAAGTGGTAGTGATTGAGTGAGAAATCACAGCAGACTCCCTTGCTTGGTGGATAGAAAATTGGATTGTCAAGTTCCTATGGGAAAAGAAGAGTAACCTTTGTCCCTTGTTTTTGTTGAGATCAAGCATAATCCCTCTCATGACATCATTATATATCTAGGGGGTGGGCAGTTGAGGAATACTCCAAGAACAACTGTGCCTATGGTTGGGTAGAAAAGGGAACCCCTTTCATCACTTGCCAACTAAATTCCAAAGTTTCATATAAGTGTGACTCTGAATTTTATTTTACCTTGATTGTTTTGTTGTAATATGTAATTCTTGATGGTTTGACCAGCAACTGGCGGTCTCATACTCATTATCAGGGTATTCGCCTTATCGTTAAACACCTATCATATTTTGAGCGTGGGTATTCACATCATCATTGATCATGATCACAAATCAACGGCATGATCCTCGTCCTCGTACTCTTATGGGTTCAACAGTGAGGATGTTACCCGAAAATTCCACTTGATTGGATGGCTAGCGGGAGTTCACGACTCCGTGACTTCACGACTCTTGCAAGCTCCCATCCTTTCAACCTTTTGGAGTGTTACCAACCAAAGTGGTCATGAGAGAGTGGCTACCTTTTGCTACCAATTCTTACAACCGCTTATTCTATCCTTCCACTACCCTCGATCTGGCACTTGAGAAGGATCTCGAAGGATCTTAGATCGATGGTTTGTGGAACTTCAGGAATTTTGGAACTTCGGGAGTTTGCAGTAGAACATAATCGAGGATTTGACCCGAAGGAAAGATATTAATTACTCAGGGAGATTAAATAAATATCATGATAAACCTTAATTTAAGAGTGTGTGTGGGACCCTCTTCGGGAATCTGAAACTTGAGGACTTCATGACTCTCGGGCTCCGTGAGATTTGAGGATAGTAGGGTGTGGTGAACATTGAAGCGTCGAAACGTAGAACTCCCTCATTGAAGTGTCAAGACCTCATTAGGTGGGCTCGCATACGCCATGATGGTGTGGCATGACCAGGTAGGTCCACGTGGCACTATGGCATGGGGCATGAGTCAAGGTGGGACCCACTTTCCCCTTTCCAACTTTAGACTATGGGTAAGTGTGGGTAGATTCCAACTGTTAGATTTAAGGGTTGATAGGACTCCACCATAGATCCTGGAGTGGTGAGAGACTTTGGTACTTCGAGTCTCTGGGAATTTTTAGACCTGCATTTGAATGTCGAAGGGATGAAGGCTCGATATCTGTGAAGACATGGAGATACTCCCTACAACCAGTGGCCACGTCACTACCAGGGATGGTGACCCAGGTCACAACAGTGCCATGTCAGATGGTACGGGTGGAGTAAGGCCACATGAAATCAATGTGGAAAAGAGAATGCTCATTGGTTAATGACATCCCGAAAACTTTGGAGGACCATAACTTTTAAACCAGAGCTCGAGTTCAGAAAAGGTTATAGTTGTTGGAAATCTCTTGGTGAGCACAAGGAGATGGAAACCTTTTTTGAAGGATTCAGAGAGTTGGAGGAAAGAAAAAATGTATGCCCCATCCCTTAAAAGGATACTTAGGGGGTCGGTTGTGTGACAGATTTGTATCATAGTATGCAACAACACTCGTCTTTCTTGGGCTCATGAAAGAGCGGAACAAAATTTGATAGGATACCTTAAGAGGAAGGTCACTCTACCCTACCCACCTGTAAGAGTTTACTTAAGTCTTACTACTAAAAAGAATGAAACCTTATGTTGTTTACATGTTCTAAATATGAGTTGCATATTATTGCTATATGTGGAATATTAAAGATAATTTTACCTTACAAAAATTTTTACCTATGATGTTCATGAAATTTGAGGATAATTGACTAACAGAAAATGTTATTATCAACACTTAAACAACCAGTGGATAGAAAGGAAACTACAGTGAAAATAATGGTGACACACCATGATTGGGAGGGAATCTCCCACAATATAGAATAATATTTTGTTGAGATGAGGGTGGTGGAAACCCCTCCAGATTTAGTTGAAATTGTAAGAAGCCTTCTGACCAAATTACAAAGCTTTAAAGAAGACAACGAGAGACTCATGAGAGAATAAGAAAAAAAAAATTGAAATAAAGTAGTCTTGTTGCAAATCCTATCAGACATACAGAGGAAATTGCAACATGGATCGATGGCCAATAATGTGGATAGACATAATACTAAGAAAACCCAAAGTTCACCTGAGATACAAAAGCATGGCCATGAAAATAAAAACACAAGAAGAAGCACCTCAAAGAAGGCCCAACATGGATCCAAGAGGCATGATGACTTCAAGGATTCAATTGAAGAATCCTCTAGTGAGGGCACTGACAACTCTAAGCAATTTTCTAGCAGTGAGACCAGTTTACCTTCTCAGAGGAGAAGAAAGAGGAGGAATAATTCCAGAAGCCATGACCCTGAAGAGTTTAAGAAATCCAAACCACCCACTTTTGATGGAGAGATTAATAAGGGGGAAGAAGTATAATCTTGGCTACTTGGCCTAAATAAGTATTTCAAAGTTCATGACTACTCTGAAAATTTAAAGGCTCGAATAGCCATTTTCAAATTGGTTGAAAAGGCCTCCATATGGTGCGAGGACCTTAGGAACATGATAGGAATTCATGATAAGGAGTTATCATGAAAACAATTTGAGAAATAATTTAATAAAAAGTACATATTTGAGAGGTATTATGATGAAAAGACTAAGGAGTTCTATGATCTCAACTTAGGAAATCTTACCATAGATGAATATGTCAGTAAATTCCTTGATCTTATGAGGTATGTGCCTTATATCAAGGATGAAAAGATGAAGACACAGTAGTTCACCAGTGGACTACCTCAATCCTTTCAAGACAGGATTGAGTTTGATGAACCTAAGACCTTAGAAGACACCATTAGGAAGTCAAGGTACTGATATGAGAAATTCAAGCACAAGGCGAAACCTCCTAAGGATTGGAAAAGGAGAGAAAATTGGGATTCAAGAAGAAGGGGTTTAAACCCTCAAGATTTAAGAACCATGGGAAAGGCTCTAAGATGATCCTTCCTTCTAAAATTGTGTATCAACAAAATTTTCTATCTCTAAGTGGAAATAAACCCTTTGGATCAGTCCTAGGAAAGACAAAAGAGAAAACGAGAGAACCATTGAAATGTTGGGGATGCAGAGAGGAACATTTGTTGAGGGACTGCCCCCATAGGAAGAAATACAATAGGAGTGTCTACAACATCCGGGAAGATACCATAGTCAATGATGTGGCTAGTAGCATGCCATAAATTTATGCAGCCCTAGATAATCGGCAAGCGGGTCACCAAGCTTAAATGTTGGAGATGGAAGGTAAGATTTCCAACCATCTTGTTTCTATTTGGATTGACCCTGGTTCTAATATGACTTATGTGGCCCCTAAAACTGTTGATAAATGTAAATTGTAGTTAGTAAAACATGATAAATCATGGTTGGTACAACTAGCCACTGGAAAAAAAAAGAGAGAGAGAGAGAGATAACAGAGATCTTACCACCATGCCAACTTATTGTGAATGGGCTAGCCACTCAAACAATTCTAAACATACTTCCTTTAGGATATTATGACATTTTGATTGGCATGGACTAGTTGGATACCCATAAATCCAAATTGGACTGTTATAATAAAACATTGGAGTGTGAAGATGAGGAAGGGAGGAAAAGAACCCTACAAGGAATTCAAAATCTTGTCTCAGTGAGACAAATATCAGCACTCCAAGTGAAGAAGTATTGTAGAAAAGGATGTCCTTTGTATGCAATACAAGTATTTAACTTTTTTGAGGACAATAAACCAATCCTAAGGGACCATCCTATATTAATAGAGTATAAATATGTATTTCCATAAGAGGTACTAGGTCTACCTCCAAGAAGAGATATTGATTTTTCAATAGAACATGTACCTAAGGAAATGTCAATGTCTAGAGAAACCTATAGAATGAGTACAACAGATCTAGTTGAACTCAAACTGTAGCTGAAGGAGATGTTAGAAAATGGTTACATATGGCCTAGTGTGTCTCCTTGGGGAGCACCAGCCTTGTTTGTGAAAAATAAGGATGGCACACTCATATTGTGCATAGACTACCGACATCTCAACAAGATCACCATTAAGAATAAGTATCCCTTGCCGAGAATTGATGACATGTTTGACTAGTTGAGGGTTTCTACAATATTTTCCAAGATTGACTTAAGATCTGGACACCATCAAGTCCAAATTACCAATATGGTGCCATTTGGGCTTACCAATGCACCAGCCACCTTTATGTGCATGATGAATAATGTACTCAATAAGTTATTGGATAGATTTTTGTTGGTCTTCATAGATTACATTATGATCTATTCTAAGAGTGGAGAAGAGAATGAACAAGACCTCAATTCAGTGCTTCAAGTGCTAAGAGAGCATAAGCTCTATGCCAAGTTTAGTAAGTGTGATTTATTTTCTAAAGGAGTTAATTACTTAGGCCATGTCATCACTAAGGAAGGAGTGGTAGTTGACCCTGACAAGATCAGATCCATCATGGATTGGCCTACACCAAGGGATGAATATGATATCATATCCTTTATGGGCCTAGCAGGATACTGTAGGAGGTTCATAAAGGGGTTTTCCAAGATTGGTTGTCCAATCACCTCCCTACAAAAAAAGGGAGTTAAATTCATTTGGATAGCAAAGTGTGAGGATATTTTTCACCAACTTAAACACCTTTTAACTAATGCACGAGTGATGAAAATTGTAGACCCAAACAAAGACCTCCTCATGTGTACAGATGTCATCAAAGAAGGACTCGAAGGAGTCCTCATGCAAGAAGGGCATGTAATCTGTTATGAATATAGAAAATTAAATGAACATGAAATCAATTATGTGACACATGAATTGGAATTGGTTGTCATAGTACATGCTTTAAAAATGTGGAGGCATTACCTCCTAGGAAAAATATTTGTGTTGATGACAGACCATAATGGGTTGAGATACTTGTTTGACTAGCCCAAACTCAATGCTAGGCAAGCTAGGTGGATGTCTCTCCTTAGTGAATTTGATTTTGAAATCAAACATATTAAGGGAAATGAAAACAAAGTGGATGATGCCCTCGGTAGAAGTATGAAATTAATTCACCTGGTATTTGTGAGGACCTATAAGACAGATATCAAGGATAGAGTCAAAAGTACACAAGAAGTGGATGATTTCTTCAAAACTATGAAAGTGTGCCTAGAGTAAGAGCCCACAGGGATAAAATATGAGGGATATTGGTTGTTGAATGATGGCATGGTAACATAAAAATGTAGGTTGTATATTCCAAATTGTGACAACTTGAATAGGTTCATAATGGATGAACTACATAAAATACCATACATTGGACACCCTGGTTATCATAAAATGATCACTACCATCAAAAAACTATTTTATTGGTTGAGAATGAAGAAGGACATAGATGACTACTTGGATAAATGCTTAGAATGTCAGCAAGTTAAGGTGGAGCATTGGAATCATGCAGGGTTGTTGCATCCCTTACCAATTCAAGAGTGGAAATGGGAAACCATATCCATGGATTTTATTACCGGATTGCCTAAATCAACCAAGCAGAATGATGTCATTATGGTAGTTGTGGATAAGTTGAGAAAGGTTTCCCACTTTACCCCTATAAAATCAACTTGGAAGGCAATAGATATTGTTAACAGCTTCATGAAAGAAACATTTAGACTACATGGCATGCCTAAGGAAATCATATCGAACAGAGATACCAAATTTACTTCAAATTTTTGGAAATCTTTGTTTTCTAGTTTTGAAACTAAATTACCATTTAGTACATCCTATCACCCTTAAAATGATGGAAAAACAGAAAGGGTAAATCAAGTATTAGAGGATATGTTAAGGATGCATGTTATGCATCAGCCCAGGAAGTGAGAATACTACCTACCACTGGTAGAATTTTCTTATAACAATGGCTATCATGAGTCATTGAAGATGAGCCCTTTTGAAGCTCTCTATGGTAGACAATGTAACATTCCAATCAGTCGGAATAACCCAGTAGATAGAATAACCCTTAGACCAAAACTATTAAAAGTAATGGAACAACAAATAATTCAAATAAAACAGAATTTGAAGGTGACTCAAGACCGGTAGAAGAGCTATGCAAACAAAAATAGGACTCCTAGGGAGTTCAAAGTAGGGGATCATGTGTATCTTCGGATTAGACCCAGAAGAAGTTCCTTGAGAATATGAACTTGTGCCAATATGGCAACTCATTTTTGTGGACCCTTTGAAATTTTGGATAGAGTGGGACCTGTAGCATATAGACTAGCACTTCCTCCCATAGTAAAAGCACATAATGTTGTCCATGTTTCGTTATTGAATAAATATGTACATGATTCTAATCATATAATTGACTAGTTTGTGATCCAGGTGGAACTAGAGGGAGAATTCCTTCTAGAACCACAATGCATTCTAGACAAGAAAGAGATCCCACTTAGAAACAAAATCATTGCCCAGGTCAAGGTGTAGTCGAAACACTTTGGTCCAGATGAAGCCACATGGGAATTGGAGGACGCCATGAAACATGCATACCCATTTTTTTTCATTGTTGTACATAAAAACCACAGAGTTAGGTAGAACACCAGGGTGGTGTTCCTTTTAAGGGAGAGGGGATTTTAACACCCATGTTTCCCCCAAATTGTAAATATTATTATTATTGCGAACAAAACTATAGACAGATATGCCATATGAATGTTGGATAGACAATGAACCCTATCATGGAAATTAATGTATATATTTTGTTATTAAATGAAAGGAAATTAGTGGCATGACTCCTGAAAGAGGGTTTCCAGATAGATCATGATGCATGACAAGGGATGGTGGGGGAACTAGTAATGGTGAGTTGACCCCTACCAAACCGATACCATGTTGGATATAAATGTGCAGCTCTAGATTAGTATTCTAGCCAGAAAAAATTAATTACCATTCAGGCTGGTAGTTCGGAAGTATTCCCTCAATATTCAATGAGGGAGATGGGTAGAGTACCATCTAAAACTTCCTTACCTAACCCATGAAATATTGCTAGAAAAATGAAATAAAAGAGAGGAAAAATCGTCAATAGAGGTGATAAGGATAGAGAGAAGACACATGAATGGTCTAGAGGACCAATAGAGAAGAATAGGAGTGTGAGAGTCTCTCTGGTTCTATGGAAGGGAGCTCTGAATAAACTGTTCTGGTTATCAGAGTGCTTGGACAGTTTTTCTAATCAAGTTGATAAAAGGAGTGGAAATGATTGAGTGAGAAATCATAGTAGACTCCCTTGCTTGGTGGATAGAAAACTGGATTGTCAGGTTCCTCTGGGAAAAGGAGAGTAACATTTGTCCCTTGTTATTGTTTAGATCAAGAAGAATATCTCTCATGGCATCATGATCTAGCTAGGGGGTGGCCAGTTGAGGAATACTCCAAGAAAAATTGTGCCTATGGTTGGGTGGAAAAGGGAATCTCTTTCAGCAGTTGCCAACTAAATTCCAAAGTTTCAGATAAGTGTGACTCTAAGTTTTATTTTACCTTGATTGTTTTGTTGTAATATGTAATTCATGAGCTAGATGATGGCATGATTGTCTATCTCGTTGAAGGGTAGAGTTTGTGGCTCTGATGGCCTATCGGTCTAGGAAGCTTGAAGTAGAAGTTAAATCTCATGTTCTATCAATAACTTCTTGTTTAATCATATTTAGCAAAGGATACTTGGGATTAATGGGTTTCAAAAGTAATTGGCCAGAAGGTGATTTGGACTTTGTTTGAATATGCATATGCACTAATTTCCCCAATGGAATGACCCGGGAATCGAATCCAAAAATCCAAAGTCGGGATGGACTCTACAGGATGGTCTTGAACTCGTCAATCCCTCAATATTTCCTTCCCTACTACAGATTCCAAGTCTTGTATGCGAAAGGAACTTCCTTCAAACCATTCTTCTGAGTGACCCCAGGCTCAAGTTTGTGTGCTTAATAAAATCTCAAATATGATTCGAGAGTGTATCTCTTGAGACTTGTTGAGTCCCATATAACCAAGACCTGGAACCCTTTGCTACGCCCAAAAGGAGCTAAGACCTTCAGTCTTAGAGACTTCAGGGGTCAGGGGCTTCGGGAAGTTGGGACCTCACAACATCCACTTTTTGTTGAAGACAACCTGTTGGAATGGTGATTGGATGGTTTGACTAGAAATTGGCGATCTTGTACCCATTATCAGGTATTTACCTTATCATTAAACACCTACCATCTTTTGACCACGGGTATTCCCATCATCGTTGATCATGATCATAGATCAAAGGTGTGATCCTCATCATTATACTCTTATGGGTTCAATGGTGAGGATGCTACATCAAAATGCCACTTGATCAGACAGCTAGAGAGAGTTTGTGACTCTATGACTTTACGACTCTTACAAGCTCCCAACCTTTCAACCTTCTGGAGTGTTACTGGTTGAAGTGGTCACGAGAGAGTCGCTACATTTTGTTGTCAGTTATTACACCCACTTATTCTATCCTTCCACTACCCTCATTTGAGCGGTTGAGAAGGATTCTAAAGGATCTTAAATCGATGATCTGTGGAATGTCAGGGATTCTCGGACTTCGGGATTTCAAGACTTCGCGGTAGAATGTAACCAAGGTGGTGCAGACCCCCTTCCCTCCAAAGGGTTTCTCAACCTCCCGGTCTTGGATCGGTTAAAATACTGAGTCATAGCGACTCTTTAGGTCCATTTTTCCTCCTGGTGACCACGGATATGACCATAATTCTATCCCTTTGCAATTCAGGCTTCGGGGATATCCCGAACTCTTGCTTTAACTTCTCCTGAAACACGCTTCTCAGAGTCTTCAATTTTCTGACACATGTCTCTTCAATTTTTTTATCTCCGCAATGGTTTGGGTTTCGTGACTTCACGAAACTCTAGGTATCTCACCCGCAAACCCCCAGACTTATGACTCCCGAACTCCTTAATTTATTTCCACATGCCCCTTTCGTGATCAACGACTGAGATCCGTTCGCGACTTTGGACTTCACGATTCTCCTTTCGACAAGACTCTAAGCTTCCCTAAATCCAAAGTGTCAAACACCTTATGGATATCCTCCGCGTAGCTTTCCCAGATCATATGGTCTGGAATCGATCGTCTCCCTCCGAGACGAATCTCTTCAACTCATTTCAGTGAAGACTCCAGGGACTTTTGTCCTTGAATTATTTCCACTGCTCTCCCTACTTCTTCGGTTTTCCTTGGTTCCTCTGAACATCTCCTTCGACACTTAGTCAAAATTTGATCTTTGCACGCCTTGCAACAGATTATCTTCCACAGTCGAGTCCTATGTGGATGACTTTGCACTCCTTGCAATTGTTCTCCAACCGCTTTTGTCTCTCATGACTGGAATCACACTACCTCTCTTGATCTTTCGAGTCTGAAAACTCTGTCACACACTCCTTGCGGACATCAATGCACTCCTTGCATACATAATTTTTGTTATCCCTTCTGATATTTTGAGTCGAAACAAAATCAATCACACACTCATTGCGGACACTATGCACGCCTTGCAGTCACTCAATGAAGAGAAACAATTGAAACTTCTCCACTCTTCACAGTGACTCATACATTCAACAATGCAAATGCAGTCAAGGATTCAAGAACAAGAAATAACAGAGAATTTAAAAATAATAGAAAGTCTACCATTCACTCATTCAAATAGACACAACAACCACACACCTTTGGGACAACATTCCTTTGTTATATTCATTCAACTAAAACTTACATACATTCATACATTGTTCTTCACTACTCCTTAACATATACATTGTGAATCTCTATCTTCTATCAGTAGCCTTCCAACAACAAAGGCAACAACCCCCACTACTGGGCAATATTACAAAGATTTATACAAAGGGATTCTCTTCGAGCCTTTCCCTCCAACTACTCTACGCTATCTTATTGGAATTAAATGCTATGAACTACTTAACATCTATTACAATAAATATTGAGTCAGATAGATAAGAGTGTAAGCTCCAAATCTATACTGCGATTTGTCTCATAAAAAAAAATACATTCCCCATCGATCTTACACAATGGCTCAACCTCCGATCATTAAAGAAGTTCGTAACTCAAAAAAAAAACTTTGTCAGATGTTACATTAATACATTGATCTTTGAAATTCAAAATATTTTCAAATATGCGCTAGTGTGCCTAGCTGTCTCCCACTTATGCTTTGTTGGCGATGCTCCTGCATCATACTCCCTTGGCTGAAAAATTCATGGACTCCTATCCATGAGCTCTTGCACTGATATTCCATGCTTCTGGATCTCTGCTTCACCAACCCAACTGCATCTTCTACTGGTCGTCCTTTACACTTAACCAAATATTCAAAATATGTCTTCCTTCTGGTCTTCTTACCAACTCGTCAATCTATGATCTTTTCCATCTGCAGCTTCTTTGTTACAGGCATTTTCTTTCTCCACTAGATCTCTCCTCAATATCCTAACTCTCCAGTTCTATCTTCCCTGTACGAATACAGATATGAAATGTTGAGTATGGGTGATATACCCACATCTTCTAGCAGCTCTAACTCATAAGCATTTTCACCAGATCTCCTCAGGATTTTACATGGTCCTATCTTTTTATACTTCAGCTTATTGTATGTTCCCCTCAGGAATATTTCCTTCCTTATATATGCTAGGACTTGATCTCCAACTTAAAATTCAAGCTTTCTTCTGTGTTGATCAGCTCTGTGCATGTACTCATTGTTGCTCCTTTTCAACTGCTCCTTGATCTGATTGTGAAGTTCTTGCATTTCTGCAGCGAAGTCTTTGGCTCCAGCACTCCTACATTCGCTTTGCTTCAGATCTCTTAATTCTGACACTCCTCTCGGATTTACTCCATACATGATTTGAAATGGATTTTTCCCAGTGCTTATGTTCATTGAGTCATTATATTCAAACTCGGATTGTGCTAGAATCTAATCCCATTGACTATGGTGTTCAATAACCAAACTCCTCAAAAAATCTCCCAAACTTTTATTCACCACTTCAGTTTGTCCATTCGTTTGCGGATGATATGCAGAACTAAAAGATAGCTTTGTCCCCAATTTTTTCCACAACGCCCTCCAGAAATGACCAACAAATTTGGTATCCCTGTCTAAAACTATACTCCTGGGCAATCCATGGAGTCTCACAACTTCTCTGGAAAAAAAATTCGCAACATACATTGCATCATTGGTCTTCTGGCATGGGATAAAGTGTGTCATCTTCAAAAATTTATCCACACCAAAAATATGGAATCACTTCCTATGTGTTTCCTTGGCAACCCCAACACAAAATCCATGCTTATTTCATCCCAAGGCATCTCTAGAATAGGCAATGGCTGATACAACCCAGTGTTTTGCTTCTTCCCCCTGGCATACTGACAAATCTTACAATTGTTCACAAATCTCTTCACCTCTGCTCTCATACCCGGCCAATAATATGAAATATTTAATTGGGAAAATGTTTTTTCATGGCCGAAGTGTCTGGCTAGACCTCCACGATGCTTTTCCCTCAGCAAATTATCCATCATCAATCATCTTGGTATGCACAATTGGCACCCTTTGAATAGCAACCCATCCTGAATCAAATATTCGGCCCACTGGCTTCTGTCTCTGAGCACAGGATTCTCACACGCTTCATATGCCTCTCCAAACTCTAGATCATTGTGGCACATTTCCTTAAGGTGTTCAAACCCCAAGGTCTTGACTTGAAATTCCTGTAGAATCAAAATCCTCCTGCTCAATGCATCAGCAACCTTGTTAGCATTTCCAGAAATATGTTTAATGACAAAAGTGAAATTTTGCATAAAATTTATACACTTGGCATGTATTTGGTTTAACTTCTCTTGTCTGGTTATGAATTGCAAAGCTTGATTGTCACTATACAAAACAAAATCCTTCGGTATGAGATAGTGCCTCCACTTCTTCAAGGCTTGAATTATGGCATTGAATTCTTTGTCGTATATGGAGTACTTATTTTTAGCTTCATTCATTTTCTCACTGAAATATGCAACATGTCTATTGTCGTGACTTAAGACCACTCCAATTGCAACTCCACTCGCATAACATCTCACCTGAAATGTCTTCCTGAAATCTGGTAAAACCATAATCGGTTGTTCAGTTATTTTCTGCTTCAATATGTTGAAGCTCCTCTCAGCCTCTTATGTCCATTTGAAATACTTGTGTCTTTTCTTCACTGTATCCATCATTTGACTGCTAATCCCGCTAAAATTCATGATGAACTTTCGATAGAAACTTGTTAATCCATGGAATCTTATTACCTCAAAGATATTCTTCGGTGACGGCCATTCTCTGATTTCTTTCACCTTTTTGGGATCCATCTTCAATTCATTTGAAGAAATCACAAAACCCAAATATATGAGTTATGTCTTCATGAAAGAGGACTTTTTCAGATTAATCAACATCTTCTCTTGCTGCAACCTCCTCATCACCAATGTCAAATGCCTCAAGTGCTCCTCCTTAGTCATGCTAAATACCAGTATATCATCCAGATATACAATCACAAACTTACCAATGAAATATTTTAACACTTCATTCATCAGCCTCCTAAAAGTACTCAGGGCATTTGTTAAGCCAAACGGCATAACAAGCCATTCATATAACCCCTCATTTGTTTTGAATGATGTTTTCCACTCATCACCTTCCCTCATCCTTATCTGGTGATATCCACTTTTCAAATCTATTTTTGAAAAATATTTATCTACACTTAGGCAATCCATCAAATCATCCATCCTTGGTAATGGAAATATGTATTTGATGGTGATCTTGTTTATGGCCCTCGAGTCCGTACACATTTTCCATCCTCCATATTTCTTTGGACTTAATACAGTCGGCACTGCACATGGACTCGAGATTTCTCTGACCAACCCTTTGTCTAATAGATCCTGAACCTATCTCTTCACCTCCTCATTCTCTTGAGGTTTCAACTTGTATGTTGCTTTATTCGGAAGGCTTGCTCCTGGTATCAAGTCAATGTGATGGCTGATACTTCTAATAGGTGGCAATGAGTTTGGCAAATCATCCACTACAATGTCAGCAAAATTATATAACAGTTCCTAAACTTCCTCAGGAAAATATTCCATTGAAGCACTATTAAGGATAACCCTCGGCTTCCTCACTACAACAAACTGCATCTCTTGTTCCTTATTTACTTCATTTAGGATTTCCTTCCCACTCATGAGAAGTATGCTCGCGCTAGATTCATCATTCACCTCCTTTTCTTCAATTGGCAGCAACATGTGTGTCCTACCATTCTTCTATAAGGTGTATGTATTCTTCCTCCCATCGTGAATAACATTCATGTCATACTCCCATGGTATTCCCAAAAAAACATGATAGACATCCATGGGAATCACATCACATAGAATCTCATCTCTATATCCTCCTATTTTAAATTCAACCAGGAATTGTTGAGTGAATGTTACCTGATGACCTTTCTGCAACCATGAGACCTTATATGGTGTTGGATGTGTAGTTTTCTCCAGCTCTAGATTCTCCACCATCTCCATGGATACTAAGTTTTTAGTGCTTCCACTTTCAATTATCACCTTGCAAACTCTATCCTTTGTTTTCCAAGTTGTCCTGAACAAATTGTTCCTCTGTTCTGGTTTTTCAGTTTCTGGCTCTTGCTTCAAAAGAACCTTCTTCATCATCAAGGATTTCCCATCATCTGCACCTTCTTCCTCAACATCTCACCTCTACTCTTCCGAAATGTGAGCTTCACCTCCTTTCTTCCCCTCGAGACAATCCTAAGACATGTGTCTTGTTTTTCCATAGGCATAACATCTCACTTCTCATCCTCTGCCTCTTACTCTTCCTCTGGGAAAAGAGTTTCTACCACCACCCTGTCTTCCTCGGGAACTTTCTCCTCTCTCGGAGTAACTATGTGGTTCCTCTGCCTCATCTTTGGGCTTCTGTGCTTTCTCCTGGGAAACTCCTATGCCTCTGTTCAAGCTTCGACCTCTATTTTGTTGACTATGTTTTCTGGCCAACTTCTCTTCTAGTTTCAGTGCAATTTGATATGCATCCTCCACTGTCCTGACTGTTGTCATAATGATTTTTTCCTAGATATCATACCTTAGGCCATTAATGTATCTGGAAACTTTTTCTTTGTCCCTCTCTCTTTGTCCAGATCTAATGTTCAATTTGTAGAAATCCTTTGTGTACTCCTTCACAATCAATCATCTATGTCTCAAGTTCTGCATCCTCCTGAAAAGACTTATCTAGTAATCCTTGGACATGAATTTTGCCTTCCACTTAGCTACCATTTGATCCCAACTCTTGATATTTTTTTTTCCCTTGCTCCTTATGTCGACCTGCAGTTCATCCCACCATAGTGTTGCATGTCCTTTCAACCTAGTGACAGCATGTCTTACCTTTTTCTCTTCTTCGACATCCTCATAGTTGAAATACTTGTCCATTTCTTGTATCCAATCAAGCAATTATTCTGTGTATAAATTTCCTTCATACATAGGGATGTCAATATTTTCTCTAGCTCCCAATTTGAGAACCGCTTTCAGCAAGTGTTCCTCCACAGCATCCTTAGCTACAGCTTCTTCAACTTCTACTTCTTCAATTTTTTCCTTGCTGATGTCTCTAGCATCAAGCGCTCTCCTTTGTGTCGTATCCATGGCATCCAGCCTCACACATAATTCTCTCATATCCCTTTCCATATCTCTATTGGCTACAGGAGGCTCAACACATCTTCTAGGTGGGATTGTGTTGACGCTTTTGATACCCCTCATTGATATCAGTGTACCTTTCTCCCTACATAAGTCAATTATGTACTCTCATTGATACCACTCCTAGCGCAAACCCCCTTCCTTCCAAAGGGCTACTCGACCTCCTGGTCTTGGATCGGTTAAAATAATGAGTCATAGTGACTCTTTGGGTCCCTTTTTCCTCCTAGTGACCACGACTATGACCGTGGATCTATCCCTTCTCAATTCAGGCTTTGGGGATATCCCAAACTCTTGCTTTAACTTCTCCTGAAACACGCTTTTCCGAGTCTTCGGGTTTCTAACACATGTCTCTTCAAATTTTTTGGCTCCACAATGGTTTGGGTTTCGCGAATTCACGAAACTCCAGGTCTCTCACCCGCGAACCCCCAGACTTCCGACTCCCGAACTCATTAATTTGTTTCCATGTTCCCCTTTCGCGATCAACGGTTGAGACTCGTTCGTGACTTCGGACTTCGTGATTCTCCTTTTGGAAAGACTCTAAGATTCCCAAACTCTAAAGTGTCAAACACCTTACATCTATCCTCCACGTATATTTCCCAGATCAGATGGTCTAGAATTGTTCATCTACCTCCGACACGAATCTCGCCCACTGATTTCAGTGAAGAGTCTAGGGACTTCTGTGCTTGAAGAATTTTCGTTGCTCTCCCTCCTGAGATTTACTTCTTCAGTTTCCCCTGGTTTCTCTAAACACCTCCTTCGAAAGTTTGATATGTGCATTCCTTGCAACATATTCTCTTCCACAGTCGACTCCTCTCTGGATGACTTTGAAATCCTTGCAATTTTTCTCCAACCGCTTTTGTCTCTCGTGACTAGAATCACACTACCTTTCTTGATCTTTCGAGTATGAAAAATATTTCATGCACTCCTTGCAGACATCAATGCACTCCTTGCAGACGTCAATGCACTCCTTTCATACATAAGTTTCATTATCCCTTCTGATCTTTCGAGTCGAAATAGACTCAGTCACGCACTCCTTGCGAACATTGTGCACGCCTTCCAGTCACTCAATGAAGAGAAACAATTGAAACTTATTCACTCTTCATAGTGACTCATACATTCAAAAATGCAAATGCAATCAGGGATTCAAGAACAAGAAATAACAAAGAATTTAAAAATAACAAAAAGTCTACCATTCACTCATTCAAATAGACACAACAACCACACACCTTTGGGACAATATTCCTCTGTTATATTCATCCAACTAAAACTTACATACATTCATACATTGTTCTTCACTACTCCTTAACATATACACTGTGAATCACTATCTTCTATCAGCAGCCTTCCAACAACAAAGGAAACAACCCCCACTACTGGGAAATATTACAAATCTTTATACAAAGGGGTGCTCTTCGAGCCTTTCCCTCCAACTACTCTATGTTATCTTATTGGAATTAAATTCTATCAACTACTTAACATCTATTACAATAAATATTGAGTCAAACAGATAAGAGCGCAAGCTCCAAATCTGTACTGCGATCCATCTCATAAAATAAAATACATTCCCCATCGATATTATGCGATGGCTCAGCCTCCGATCATTAAATAAGTTCATAACTCAAAAAAACTCTTTGTCGGATGTTACATTAATACATTGATCTTTGAAATTCAAAATATTTCAAAATACGTGCTAGTGCACCCAGCTGTCTCCCACTTGTGCTTTGTTGGCAATGCTCCTGCATCACGAGGCTTTGGCCCGAAGGCTAAAAATTAATTACTCGGTGGGATTAAATAAATCCCATGATAAAACTTAAGTTAAGCGCATGTGTGGGACCCTCTCCGGGAGTCTGGAACTTCAGGACTTCAGGACTCCATGGCTCTGAGAGATTTGAAGATAGGAGGATGTGGTGAATGTCGAAGCGCAGAAAATCCAAAACTCCCTCATTGAAGTGTCAAGCCCTAATTGGGTGGGCCCACATATGCCATGATGGTGTGGCATGACCAGGAAGGTCCACGTGGCATCGTGGAATGGGGCGCGAGTCAAGGTGGGACCCACTTTCACCTTGCCAACTTTAGGCTATGGGTAAGTGCAGGTAGATTCCAACTGTTATATCTAAGGGTTGATAGAAATCCACCATAGATCATGGAGTGGTGAGATACTTCGGGACTTCGTCTCTCCAGGAATTTTTAGACCTACGTATGAATGTCGAAGGGCCGAAGGACCGATATCCGTGAAGATAGAGAGATACTCCCTACAACTAGCGGCCACATCATTGCTAGGGATGGTGACCCAGGTCACGGCAGTTCCATGTCATATGGTATGGGGGGAGTAAGGCCATGTGGATTCCACGTGGCAAAGAGGATGGCCATTGGTTAATGACGTCCTGAAAAATTCGGAGGACCATAACTTTTAAACTAGAGCTCGAGTTCAAACAAGTCCATAGTCGTTGGAAAGCTCTCGATGAGCACAAGGAGATGACAGCCTCATTCAAAGGATTTAGGGAGTTGTAGAAAAGAGAAAATGTATGCCCCATCCCTTAAAAGGATACTTAGGGGGTCAGGTGTGTGACACAGATAGGTTGTTGTGTAGATTTTGATATAGCCATAGGATGTATTTTGGCTCAATAGTTGTTGAAACTCCCACGTAGTTGTTGCAACTTGTTAGGGAACTATTCTATGTTGCAACTCCTTACAGCAGTTGCTACAACTCGCAAGGGAGCTACTCTACGTTGCAACTCCTTATAGCAATTGTTGCAACTCGTTAGGGAACTATTCTATGTTAAAAATCTCGTTGATGCAACTCTCATTCTTTCAACTCCACCTATGTTGCAACTCACTTGAAGTATAGTTGCTACAACTCTCGTTGTTCCAGCTCCACTTGTGTTGAAAATCACCTGAAGTGCAGTTGTTGCAACTCTGCATGTGCTACAACTCGTCCAAGAAACCTTGAGTCGTTGGAACTATGAGCCATGTTGTCACATATTTTTCATTTATGGATTTATGCAACAATAATGTTAATCCAGGAAAATCAAAGATACAGAGATAATTTTGCAAATCCAAGACAAAATATTAGTTTGAGTGGTTAACCAAGATTCTTGGAATTCTTGGGAAAAATGTCTTGGAGTTATTCATTATTTTCTAATTGTTAGCAAAATACCTTGGAGTTATTCATTAATTGATAATTGTTAGTTGGAAACTAATTACTATTTGGGAAATTGTTGTAACCACTATGTATTTATTAAACCCATAAGTGGGTTTATTTAATACACGTTATTTCTAGTTTCCATTAAATTTATGTATAAAAGAGAGCACTCTCTCCATTATTTGGGGAGAACTCTTAGAGAAATGTCTAAATGACAATGGAATAATTCATTGAGTTTTATTTCAATTGTAGTTTTATAATTTCTGTAGTGTGTGATTTAATTAATTCGATTTATTTTCCTTACATATTTATAATAGATTGATTTCTTTTGATTAGCTTAATTAATTTAATTGATTTATATTGATATAGAGTGTCGTGTAACTTAGATGGTTTCTTTGATTTCCTGTTGCATAATTTAATTATGTATTCACGTAGGATTTATTTTATTTAATTTTGTAATTAGTTTATTAATTCAATTTGTTCATGTAATTTGATTACTTGTGTGAGGTTGTGTTTATATACATTTATACAATTAAGTATTCATGTCGGATTTCATTTGTTTATAAATTCATTTTAGATTGGATTGTGTTATTTTATGCCATTGAATAATTATGCTTGACACAGTGACTATATTTGTTGGTCTAGGTAATCACAGGGATCATCTTGGCAAGGATTAGGCTATGAATTCGAGGACTTGGTTAATTTATTTTCCAGCAAGTAATTGATCAATTTCCTTTAAGCATGTGTGGTTTATTTTCATCAAGCGTGGTGTGTTATTTCAATTCTGCAAGAGTGATTTAGTATTTCAATTCTTCCATTAGTTTTACTGCACATAGTTGGGGTTTCTTTGGGAGATAGTTGATTCATAATCATGATACCTACACCTGTGATTTTATTTTGAAGCAAGTGTGTGTTCCTAGAATTAGATTGTTGGGGTTGCTTCGGGAGATATTTGATTCATGCTACTAATACCTACAACTAGTGTGTTTCATTTCTAGCATGTTTGTTTCCTTTTCAAAACGTGTGACATTTAATTTCCTGCAAGTGTGATCTTTACTTTTCTGCAAAAGTGTGCTTTCAATTCCTGCAAGTGTGGATTTCTGTAGAGCCTTTCCAGAGCTTGATAATTTTCTATACTCTAACTACAAAAGTAATCATTGATACTATGACTACAACACATGGAAATAATATGTGTTCCTACATATACAGTGCATGACAGTTCGCAAGTTCTATACGAGACCCAGATTGATAATTAAATGCATAGTCTTTCTAACTATCTTCTTCAGAAATCAAGGAGGTGATTAAAAAGACCCATCATTGGGTATGAAGCAAGGAGAGGCAACGGAGCATGAAAGTTAATGGTATGATGATGTTGTGAAATGCATGAAGTATGAAGCATTCAGGTGAAGTCAGAAGTAATTCGTGTATGAATATTTTATATTGGTGCCTATATAGGTCTGACCAAGTTGGTTCTTAGCTGAGGAGATTAGTGTCTCCAGTAAGTCGATGCCTACACAATATATTTCTAATTTGGTGCTCAGCTGAAGATATTGGTGTCTCTAGTAGGTTGGTGCCTACACAATATCTTTTTGAGTTGGTGCTTAGTTGAATATATTGGTGTCTCTAGTAGGTTGGTGCCCACAAGCTTTGTAACAGTAGGTTGGTTCCTACAGTATCTTATACTAATTTTCCCCCCCTCTATCAGTATAAGAATAAGTTCAACAATTGGTATCATATAAGGTTCCTTTGGAAATATTCTAACCACTGAAAGGAAGATCTTGGGAGAAAACATGGTTAGTCAAGAAGGTTTCTCCACAAACAGGGCTCCATTATTTGAGAGAAAAAACTGCGCCTTCTAAAGGATAAGGATGTTAACATATATAATGGATCTTAGTTTCGATATTTGGAAATCATTTGTTATTGGTTAAATATCCCCAACAAATCCACCAAAAAATGGGATCGGGAAGAATCGTAGTGAAAATAATGCAAAATCCATGAATGACATCTTGCCTGGTCTATCAAAATTCAAGTTTGTCAAGGTGATGCATTGCAGATCAGCAAAAGAAATTTGTGACAAGCTTCAAAATATCTATGAAGGTGATGACAAGGTTAATAAGGCAAAGCTCCAAACTCATAGAATATAGTTTGAGAGCCTAAAAATAAAAGATGAATAGAATATTGTATCATATCTTCTTTGTGTTGATGAAATTTTCAACACCGGCAAAGGACTTAGTGAATAGGTTGAAGAACCGATGATTGTACAAAAGGTCTTAAGGTCACTCCCCTTAAAATTTGATGTCAAATTTTTCGCCATTAAAGAAATGAAGTATCTTGATTCATTAACAATGGATGAATTTCATGGGATTCTCACTGCATATGACATAAGGACAAAAAAATAAAATACAAAATTGAAGGAAGAATATTTCAAAGCATTAAAGAAGACAAAATGACACAAATCCTATGATTTTTATAGCCATGAATCAAATACAGAAGAAACACAATTTGTGAGTGTTACGGAATTTTTCCCCTATGACTTTGGGTCATTATCACAATAGAGCTTGACCATATACAAAAGAATAGAACCTACCCTCACATACAAAACTTGTAATGAAATAACTACCTAAGGATAGAGGAGAAAGAATGTCACACCTTGTATCCTATCGGTTAATGTCATTCCTCTCTCTCGAACCTCAATCTGCTCATGATCCCTCCCTGAACTAATCTACAAAAGGAGATCAAGAAAATTTTGCAACAAGGTAGTTATAGGATCAAATTATACATGTAATATATGGATAAATTCAAATATGTGAAACAAATTGCCATACATAATTAAACTGAATAATATCACATAAGTATGGAGGGAAAGAGAACTCTTTTATTAGAAATGGTAGAAATAAGTGGTTACAACCTAACTCCAACCGTCAGCACTACCTTGAAGCCAATCGCCCAGGTTCCTCCAATGGTCCTTCAAGCATCAACTCAGCAGGATTTCCCTTCCTCATATGACTCAATATGGATAGGAACACACCCTATAGTCACATATGAGAGAGAAAGGAGTACTAGAAAGAAAGTTCCAAAATCAAGGGGATGTTACTCAGAGGATACGGGAGATAGGGAAGCTTACAAATTCTTCATCATAACTTCGCACCTTGGTTGTCCCCCTCATCCATGCCCCCAAATGTGCCTTTATACCATCCTCAATGAGTTAAGGTGGTTAAATTATGTTGTGTACGAGCTCAGGGGAGGTTAGTAACAAGCCCAACTGAAAACCCCACCCAAAAAAAGTGGAATTATTTTATTTTTCACATTTTTTAGGGCATCTATGAGTTACACACTAGCAAAGAACAAACACTTGTGGTTTTCACACTAGTGACTTGCGGATGGCAACAAAAATGTTGTTTTTTTAGATTATTTGATGCAGGAGGATGGGATTTACATTTGCAAGCTAGGGAAAAATGACTGGAGCCATCCCATAAATGCAATGGTGTGGAAACTTATGGTATAACATATGCCCCTTAATGTGTGAGGTCAGAAGGGAAAATGATGGATGAAATACATTATAAATTTGAGAGGTGAGGATGCATTGAAGTAGATCCAATGAAGGTTCTCGAAGAGTTGATCCAAGAATAGAAACGGTTAGCAGAGATCAAGTAAGAGTATTATCTTCCCAAGTCAAGCATACACATGCTCAGGAGTGATGTAAGCATGGCTTCCAAATCAAGTACAATGTGGATCCATAGTATATATAAAATAATGACTAATTTCCATGGCCATGACCAATACATAGTGGATCCATGTGATATATAAAGTAGCAATCATGGCCACAAGGAATACACAGTGGATCCATGCAAAAATAGATCATAGCCACGAATAGATACACAGTGGAGCTATGTCTCAAAATAAAAATCAGAGGATATATGGAGTCAATGGAGTGAACAATATTATCCTCTGCAAGTGCCAATGTATGAGGGGTGGTACAATATGTCGGGTAGGAGCATAAAAAATGTGATGCTTGTACTTCACCCGAAGTCTTCAAAATGATCTGTCGTGGTACTAGTCTACACCATGTGAATAGATGTGTTGGGGTCAAACATAGTGAGACATCGTTTGATTACCAATCATTGATGTATATCATTAAAAAACGTGAGATGACCCATCGATGATGATAATGGGCGTCAAGGTACCATGGTACAATCTAACAAGTGTGAAAAAATGAGTTGATGTTGAACACCTGGTAGAATCTATCGATCACGGGACATTGATGTATTCCCACTGTCAATAGCGAGGGAACCTACCACTGATGATTGCAATCCCCAAGGTACCACAAATAACTCTAGATCCTTGCCCCAGAGCAAGATGCATTGAATTCAATAGGAAGATATCTGCTGGAATAAAGGCATTAAGGCATCCTCCATCATCCAACACGAGGGGTAGAAGAAAGCCAAATATTTGGAAGGACTTGGACGAACAGATTGTAAGGACCACACTGAGGTATGAATCTAGCATGTAGCATATGGAATAGTGCATGATAGAGACTCTCTGAATAGTATCCAATAATGGAGACTACTAACAAAGACTAGGAATCCACCAATGGGGTCAAATGGAAATCAAGGTACCACATGAATACCTATGCGTGATGATTGTTGTTGATGTTAAACATAATGGAAATCGCTCAGTCAGCAACCAATGATGGTTTGTCATATGTTGAGCACAAGGTCACCTATAAATAATGGAAATAGGCCCAAGGTACAACTCTAGTTCATACTCTCAAAGTAATGTGTTAGAGTCGATAAGATCAGACCCACTAGCAAGAAGTCAATGGGGACCTTCTATACTAGCACGAGTGAGATACAAAGATTCTTTTGATGATGAGATGTACTTGACTGACACAAGAAGGCCAACTTGAAAGGTCAGAGACTTTCTACAGAATGGCCGACTCAAGATGAAACTTCTCTTGAACAAAATCATGACACATTATGTGACGTAGGTAGCATGGATTATAAACTAGGATACATTCGTGATACAAGAGGTATCAAAAAATGATCCATATGGTTGGAAGAATAACCAACCAGAGGAAATTATACTCAAAAACAAGAAAAGTATCCTAAAGCCATACTAAACCCAAAATATTGAGACACTAACTCAAATATTGTTTCTTTTTCAAGGGCGAAAAGACTATTTCCAATAAAAGAGATAGATGCTTTCCCCCCTTCTTTTTCGTTATTTTTTTTTTTTTTTTCATATTATTAATGCTTGGAAAAGAGTAAAATAACGCTATAGAATAGTGGAGTAAATGAGTGTCACGAGCAAGAAAACTAGTTCCAAAGCGCAAGAAACATACATATGCTCAATGCAAGGAAGAATGTGCAGGATAGGACACTCGGGGGAATGTCTCCTCCAGGGATAAAGGTGTCGAGTCACAAAGGCATAAATTGCAAGGCTAGCAACTGGTAGGAATACATAAGAAAATGGTTCAACAATAGCAAGTTGAAGCCATCATTAGGCATAAAATTATGAGCGGTTAATATGCAATGTAATTACAACTCAACAAAAGTTTGGAATCCTCGTTGGTGAATTATCCAGAAATAGATTGAGAGGAAATCATGAGGCTTCAATTCAAATACATGGTAGGACTATAGAGGGATTCCGAGCCTACAGAAAATATTGCAGCATGGGTGTCAAAATTTTCAGTGAGGTACTAACTAGAACACCCATGGAGAGTTAATCTCTATCATTCGTAATGACACCTTTAAAGTAGCTTGAAGGTATGATGTCAAAAACAAATGGGGTGGATCATATGGAAGATATTTGGTCAATAAAAAGAAATGCATAGTGCAGGAGGAATGGAACCTACTCTACATGCCAGTAAGAAACACAATACATTTTGAAGAATCCGAAAAAAGGTTTTTATATAAGTATTATCATGTGGTAGGGGGAGTCCTATAGGTAATGGAAAAAAAAATATTTTAGAGGAAGATATGCAGCTTCAATGCAAATTCATGGAGGGACTAAAAAGGACTCTCGAGCTTAATAGAAAACTTGCATCATTAGCACCATAATACAAATAATTTTTAAACTAGGATTCCCAAGGAAGGTAGGCCCACATGAATTACGACACTTCTAAACAACAGAGAAGGTTCTGCGTCGCAACTCAGTGGGGTCGATCCTAAGTCAAAATGAAACAGGAAATGGATAATGCAAAAATGCATGAAGGGGAAAATCTAACCTATATGCCAGTTTCGATATCATTACATGTCAGAACGGATCGACATGGAATGAAAAGGTACCAAAGAAAATGTCTCCAAAGTCCTATATAGAATACCAAAAACACTTGCCCATAAGTTAATAAGTCCAATATATAAACCTCTGATAAGCAAAAGTAGTATGAGATACAGAACTTGAAAACAAAAAACCCTAAAAGTACAATATGCACAGAGGACCGCACAACCTTACGACTTATGCAAATTATTTTTCCAGGTAGAACCTATTGCTAGGCTCAGGCCAATGGCTTCTTTGGTAACCATCCTGTAAAGTTTCTAGTTCAGGAGGAGGTCAAATATCCATAATCATAGCTTCAAGGATAGTCTTATCTGAAGGCAACTCAACATACATGAAACCAGGGCTTGACAACACACAAATACTAGGACTTGAGGTCTTACAAACAATAAGAGGAAACTCAAGAGGAAATGTCAGATTACTTGGACCAAGAGGGAAAAGAAAAGGCTTGCATGCCCCCACTGGATAAAACACCTAATCAATTGTTGAGACGTTGTCTCGAGAAGGTGAACATAATTGTAAATATCCTTTCTCAGAAGCAATTGAACATTGAGGATAAGACACCACATAATTCACCTATGGCAGAGAAGAGTCTAATCCAAACCTAGGAACACACAAAGGGGAAACCTGAGTTGAAAACGAGCTAGGATGGTTATTATCAAATGAAATTTGATCAATAGTGACAATGATTTTGTTGTGAGGGAAATGCATCACACGAAAGAGTGTAGAAACCATAGCCTTCATAGCATAAACATAATCACACCAAAGAAGCATACTAAAGTCTAAAGGGCCTAGCACCACTAAAAGATCAACTAGAAAAGTCTTCCCACCTAACATGATAGGAAACTAAGGAAGAATCCTTAGACATTCACTAGGTTTTCTATCGAAATATAGCATCTCACTGGTAGCTGACACAAGCTTGGTAGAACCCAAATCTTTCCAAGTAGAGGAGGATAAAATAATTGCAGAGGATCCTTCATCTACAACACATCGATGAACACCTTTCAACATATATTCAACCAGAAAATTTATCTAGAAAGGTGGAGAAGAAGGAAGGAGAGGCTCCATAAGATCATTCCAATAAAAAGAAACTATTCTAGGACTTGGAGGGAGCGTACTCAAAGAGAGTGGAATTCCCCTTTGTTCAGAAGGTATTGTACTAGAAATTCTAAAGACATAGTCAAAATACACATCAATCCCTGAAAGAAGAGTGGGATCGGCCAACGATTGCATCGGCTCAATCACTTTGGCATACTAGTCACTCTCCAAGAGAAGAGTGGGATCGACCAAAGATTGCATCGACACGACCACTTCCTCAACCACTGGTTGAAAAGGATGTGAGAAAACATGGTCAAGATATGCATAACCCCGCAAAACGAGACTGGTATCAGTCAAATATGGGATCAGCGCGGTCACTTTGGAAGATTGATCACTCTCCAAGAGAAGAGTGGGATCGGTCGAAGATTGCATCGGTGCAACCACTTCCTCAACCAATGGTTGAAAAGGATGTGAGACAACATGGTCAATAGATGCATCACCCCCCAAAACGAGAGTGGTGTTGGCCGAAGATTCCATCAGCATGATCACTTCATCAACCAATGATTGAATATATTTTTGGGAATCTGAAGATGACACAGAGCAAGAAGGGCCTTTAGACAAGGACCATGCTCTTTGTACTACAACAATAGCACGACACAAATGAGTAAGTTGATATCCCTTGCAAATATTACAAGGGAATGTGAGCTTATGTCCTATATGTCTAGGCTTCTCAACCATATCAATGCCCCAAGCATGACTTGTAGTGGCTCGTGGGTTTCCCCTAACACAACTTGCAATGGCTAGGGGTTGATCTCCAGCATGACTTGCATAGGTTGGTGACATTTATCCAGTATGACCACTAGTGAATAGACGTTTTCTCCCATCATGACTCTCAGAGGCTGGTTACTTGTCCTCAAGATGACTCGCAGGGGTTGTTAACCTATATTCAACATGACTCATAGAGGTTGGTGAACTAATGCCAGTATGACTCACGGTGACTAGACTCGTGCTTCCAGTATGACTCGTAGTGGCTAGTTGTTTTCCCCCAGCATGACTCGCAGAGGCTAGTGACCTATCTTCAACATGACTCGTAGAGGTTAGTGAACTAATGCCATTATGACTCACAATGACTGGACTCGTGCTTCCATCACGATCTATAGTGGCTAGTTTCTTTCCCCCGGCATGACTCGCGGAGGTTGGTGACCTACATCCAACATGGCTCACAGAGGTTGGTGAACTAATTCCAGTATGAATCGTAATGATTGGACTCATGCTTCCATCACTGATCACAGCACTTGGTGGCTTGCCCCCAACATGAGTAGCAGAGGATGGTGACAGGTCTCCAATGTGACTAGCAAAGTTTGGTGACTTTTTCATCTTACTCTTCCTCTTCCTATTCCTTTTATACTTCTAGTTAATAGTAGAAATACTTTCACCAGAAGAGGGGGAAGGAGAAGGAGTAACCTTCTTGTATGTAGAAGGTGTAGGATCAAAATCTATATGATGCCCCTGACATAAGGTGCTTATATGAGAAGCATCAAGAGCATTCAGGACATTTAGATTGGTCCACAACCAAATCGGTATCCCTACATTCAACCCAGGAATGTTCAAAGTGGCCATCAAGGGGGCACCAACGTTTCCAAAGAAAGGAAAAGCCCAAGAATTCCCTTGGGTAGGGATTCCTTGGTTGGTATTCTCAAGAACCTTGGCCATGACTTTATTATGCACAGGTTTGTCCCTTACAGGATTCTTCATGTCCATAAAAGTCTCACGCCCTGACTCTAGTGAACTAGTGGTATAAAAAACCATGCCTTCTAAGAGGCATCTCCACACTTTTAAGAGAAAGACCAAGGGTCCTTCCCGACCAGCAGAGCGATTAGTCGGCCACCTTGAATCAATGATCCAAAAGAGATGATACTGAAATAACCCAAGGCCAACTATATAAAGAATCACTCCCCTAAAAGGTCCTAAGAGAAACATCGCAAGCAAACAACATTTCCAAATCTTCATACCAGGTGGATGAGGTCTTCAAACCAAAGCAATGAAAAAGTGGAAAGGGACCTTTTGCATGAAGGCACAAATTGATTAAGTCCCATGAACTAGTGAAATAAGGAGTGAGAATCAGGTATCCCAACCTCCATTGATCAGCCTTATCCGGTGCAAGAACCCACGCTTTGCAGGGCACCCTCCAACAGTACTGAAAAGTGTGATATGAAATATGCCTCAGGTACCATGGAAAACCCTCGCAGTCACCTCTGAGATCCCTAAGAAAAGAAACTAAGGTTACCAACTCACAGTCAACGTCTTGGGGTTACATTCGACAATCGAGATCAAACGTATGGCCAGGGTAACTAAGCCTAAAACTCTTCCAGAGGACTAATTCCATATGAGTGAGTATCACTTCAAGAAAATCCCATAATATACAATCTCTCCACTACACTCAATTAAGCTTTGGAGGGGATATCTCCTTAGCTCTCCTTTAAATGACCTCGTGTTTGACTCCTATTTTAGAGGAGATTCTTGGATATACTTACAAAATAGTTGGATTTGAGACTCTCCCTATCTCAGACTCCTATGTTTATTTTCTGGCCTTCGATAAATTAACTCTCCAACCTAAACCAATGCCCTAACCCTAAACTTGTTTGTGAACGCTATAAACAAAGTCTAGTAAATTTTAAGTTTAGTGTTCAATTTAGCAGATGTTTTCACTCAAAGGGTATGGAGTGAAACTGATGTTGTTTGAGACTCTTGCAAAAAATGAAATTTATAAGAACATTGGTAAAGAAAACTTTACACTAATTCTTCAATGAAAAAGAGTTTCAAAAAAGAAAATGCATGAACAATCCTTCAAACCTTGAAATGAAATTTTTCCCTATGCTAGTATCTTTTTCTTTTTCAAACAGCAATGCAAACAATGAAAATAAATAAACAGACCTAACTATCCTAAATACCTGAGTGCTAGTAAGTAAATTATTTTCTTGTAATGTTCGGAGACAAGGGAATCGGAGAAGAATGACCAGCAAGCAAGTAGTTTTTTATTTTATGTTACTAAAAGAAATTAAATGAAAATGAGATGCAATTTTTTCTTTTTATTTTGTGAACACAAGTAAGAAGGTAAAGAGAAATAAAGTGAACATTCAAGAATCACTGAAACACAACAATCAAACCATAAACTCATCCCAACTACACACACTTGACCTTTTGATCAACCTAAAGAACCTTACAATCAAAAGACTAACCTAACTAGAAGAGAGATTGTTTAGATGATTTGAGAGTTTTCAGAGACTTAACCAAGCAATCAAAGGAAAAATAAAACCCAGGAGGATCAGATTACACCTAAAAAACAACCGGACCCTCCTTGAACCGAGAGAAAGGATAAAAACTTCCAATTCTTACACAAATCCACGACTGTGTACACTAGGACTCCCAGATATCCTTGAGTCATACAAAGGCAAATAGTGAATATATGTGACTCATAGAGGGACAAAGTGTGGATACAACAATAAAATTTGAAAAATAAAAAATCCAATCCAGAAGGAGGCTTCCAAAAACTTTGGACAAAATTTCTAGATGGAAAATGCTTTGAAAATAAAATCCAGAAAACAAAAAAAAATTACAAAAACTAAGACAACACAAAAAACCCTAAGACAGACGCAAACTAGGAGAATATATCCCCAGTATGGTCACCAATTCTGTTATGGGATTTTCCCCTATGACTTTGGGTCATATCACAGCAGAGCTTGACCATATACAAAAGACAGAACCTACCCTCACATACAAAACTTGCAATGAAATAACTACCTAAGGATAGAGGAGAAAGAATATCACACCTTGTATCCTATCGGTTGATGGCGTTCCTCTCTCTTAACCCTCGATCCACTCCTAGTTCCTACCTGGACTAATATTCAAAAGGAGAGCAAGAAAATGTTGCAACAAGGTAGTTATAGGATCAAATTATACATGTAATATATGGATAAATTCAAATATGTGAAACAAATTGACATACATAAGTAAATTGAACAATATCACATAAGTATGGAGGGAAAGAGAACTCTTTTATCAGAAATGTTAGAAATGACTCATTACAACTTGAATCCAACCATCGACACTACCTCAAAGCCAACCGCCCAGGTTCCTCCAATGGTCCTTCAAGCATCAACTCAGCAGGATTTCCCTTCGCCGGATGACTCAAGATGGATAGGAACGCACCATATAGTCACATAGGAGAGAGAAAGGAGTATTGGAAAGAAAGTTCCAGAATCAAGGGGATGTTACTCAGAGGATAGGGGAGATAGGGAAGCTTGCAAGTTCTTTTATTTTTCACATTTTTTAGGGCATCTGCAAATTTCACATTATAAAGGTGCGGACATCTGTGGTTTGCACACTAGTGACCCATGGATGGCAACAAAAACGTTTTTATTTTAGATGATTTGATGCAAGAGGATGGGATTTACATTTTCAAGCTAGGGAAAATGATTGATCCATCACACAAATGCAATGGTGTGGCAAATTGTGGTATAACAGTGAGAAATCTAAAAAGAGGATCTGTAAAATACAAAGGTAAGCTACCCTTCAAATGTTTTAATTGTGGTAGAGTAGGACATTTTTTGTTAAATCTCCATATCAAAAGGGGTAAGATAGTGGTGATGAATATAGTAATGATTAATAAGAACATAACAATAAAAGAAAAACATACAAACAAGAAAGAGGAAAATATATTAAAAAGAATAGTTTTTATTCTAGAAAGGACAGTAGCTCGTTTGAAGAAAGTGATGGATATGTTTATGATATTAACAAAGAATAATTCATATTCATAGCCATAGATACAAAGTATACTAATATAGAAAATGAAGACAATTATAAATACAAATCATATTCATAAGAATACATTGATGGGGAAGTGAATCTTGAAGCAGAACTCGTTAGTTCCTTACAAGAAATAGACAAACTCGGTGGAAAGAATAAAAAGTAGAAAGAGAAATTGCAGAAATATGAAAAGAAGGGTTATGATCTTGATGAAGTAGAAAAAAAAATAGTATCTTAAAGACTCAAATAGAAGAGGAAAAAAGGATAGAAGAAGTGGTGAGAAGTCAGCGAAAAGAAAAGAAAGGAAATTGCGAGAAGCTAGACGTTGAAATCATTTCCTTAAGAAAGGAACTAGAGAAAAAAAATTATTATTTGAGTAAAAACTTGAAGTTTGGAAAAATTATTGAAATATTAGATGATATTGTCAATTACCAAAGGTCACCATTCATCAAGACATGTCTTGG